>RXID01014472.1:0-383533 GCA_005019695.1 Trichopus zeylanicus subsp. travancoricus | reverse complement strand
CAGTAGTAATACTAGTAGTTGTTGTAGTAGGAGTAGTAGTATTATGAGTAGGAGTAGAAGTAGGAGTAGCAGAAGAAGTGGTATTAGTAGCAATAGTAGTTGCAGTGGTTTTTGCTGTAGTTGCAATGGAAGTAGCAGTAGTAGTAGTATTATTATTATTATTAGCCGCAGCAGCAATACCAACAATAGATGTAGTTGTACTTGTTGTAGTAGTATTAGTAGTAGTCGTTGTAGTAGTAGTACCAGTAGCAGCAACAATAGTCGCAGTAGTAATACTAGTAGCAGCAGTAGTAATAGTTGTAGTCGTAGTAGCTATATTAGTAGCAGCAGCTGCAACAACATTAGTAGTGGTAGTAGCAATAGCTGTAGTAGAAGCGGTAGTAGTTGCAGTGATGGTAGTAGTGATAGGAGGAGTAGTAGCAATTATAGTAGTAGCAGTAGTAATTTTTGCAATTGCAGCCCCAACAAAGGCTGTAGTTGTAGTGGCAGCAGTTGTAGTTGCAATAATTGGAGTAGTAGTGGTAGCAAAACTACAAGTAGCAGTAGCACTAGTCATAGAAGAAGAAGTAGTAGTAGCAGTAATCATAGTTGTGCTAGTTGTTGTTATAGTAGTAGTGGGAGTAGATGTAGGAATATGTGTGGGTGATGGAATAGTAGTAAGAGTAGTAGTACGAGTAGTAGTTGTATGAGTAGTAATAGTAGTAGTTATTGTTATTATAGGTGTAGTAGTAGTAGTCGTCGTTGGACTAACAGTAGTGGTGGTGGTGGTGGTAGTCATAATAGTAGTAGAAGGAGGAGTATTACTCATAGTAGTAGTAGCAGTAGTAGCAACAGTAGAACTATAATAGTAATAGCACAAGTAGTAGTAGTAGTAGTAGTAGTAGGAGTAGTACTAGAAGTAGCACAAGTAGTAGTAGTAGTACTAGTAGTAGGAGTAGTACTAGAAGTAGGAAAAGTAGTAGCAATTGTAGAAGTAGTTGGAGTAGTACTACTACTAGTAGTAGTAGTAATCGTAAAATTAGTAGTTGGAGTTGCAGTAGTAGCAGTAGAACTAGTAGCAGCTGCAGTAGTAGTCGTAGTAGTAGTTGTTGTGGTAGTAGTAGTAGTAGTAGCAATAGCCATAATAGTAGCAGTAGCAGCAGTAGTAAAAGTAGCACCAGCAGCAAGATTAGTAATAGTAGTAGAAGAAGTAGCTGTTGTAGTTGTAGTAGTAGAAGTAGTAGTAGTAGTAGTAGTAGCAACAGCAGCAGCAGCAGTAGTAGGAGTAGTAGCAGCAGCAGTAGTAGTAGTTGTACTAGTAGTAGAAGAAGCAGTAGCAGTAGTAGAAGTAGTAGTAATTATAGTAGTAGTCATAGTAGTTGTAGTAGAAGTAGTGGCAAAGGTAGCTGTAGCTGTTGTGGTAGTCGTTATAGTTGTAGTAGCACAAGTAGTGGTCGTTGTAACAACAGTAGTAGTAGTAGCAGCATGAGTAGTAGTAGTAGGAGGAGGAGGAGGAGTAGTAGTAGTTGTTGTAGTAGTAGTTGCTGTAGAAGCCAAAGTTGTTGTTATGGTTGTTGTTGTTGTAGAAATAGTAATAGTACCAAGGGTTGTGCTTGTATTAGTTGCAATAGTAGCAATAGTAGTTGTAATATTACAAGTAATATTAGTTTTAGTAGTAGTAGTAGTAGCAATAGTAGCAGTAGTAGTTGTTGTAGTAGTAGTAGTAGTATTTGGTCTTGTAGTAGTAGAAGAAGTAGTAGTAGTGGTAGTAGTACTTTTAGCAATAGTAGTATTATTATTTGAGGTAAAAGTTATAGTAGTAGTTGAAGTAGTAGTGTTAGTAGTTGTAGAAATAGTAGTAGGAGTTGTAGGTGTAGGAGCAGAAGTATTAGTTGGAACAGTAGTAGTATTATTACTAGTTCTGGGAGTATTAGAAGAAGAAGTAGTAGTAGTAGTAGTAGTAGTAGTGTGAGTAGCAATAGAAGTAGTAGTAGTAGTCGCAGTAAGAGTAGAAGTTATAGTAGTAGTTGGTGTTGTAGTAGTAGTAGAGCAGCAGTAGTAGTGCTAGTTGTAGTAATTGTAGTTTTAGTAGTAGTCCCAATAGCAACAGTTGTAGTAGTGGTATCTGTAGCGGTAGTTTCAAAAATAGTAGTAGTAGAAGAAGAAGTAGCGGCAGTAGTAGTTGTTGTAGTAGTAGTTGCAGTAGGAGCAGGTGTTGGAGTAGTAGTAGTAGCAGCAGTTGCAGTATTAGTAGAAGTCAGAGTAGTAGCAGTGGTAGTTGTTTTACTAGTAGGAGTAGTAGTAGTGGTAACAATAGTAGCAGGAGTAGCTGCAGTAGAAGTAGTAGCAATAGGATAAGTTGTAGTAGTAGTAGTTATTATTGTTGTAGGAGTAGTAGGACTAGTAGTAGTAGCAATAGTCGTAGTAATAGCTGTAGTAACAGTAGTATTAGTAGTAGTAATCATAGTGGTTGTAGGCATAGTAGCAGTGCAAGTAGTAGCAATGCTAGTAGTAGTAGTTGTAGTAGTAGTGTACTAGTAGTAGTAGCAATAGCAGCAACAGTAGTAGTACAAATAGTACTAGCTGTATCAGTTGTATTAGTAGTAGTCATGGTGGTGGTAGTACTTGTATTAGTAGTAGCTATAGTAGAGGTTGCAGTAGCGGCATTAGTAGTAGTAGTAATGATAGTAGTAGGAGTAGTAGTAGGAGTAGCAGTAGTAGTAGCTGTAGTAGTAGTAGTTGTTGTTGTTGCAATAGTAGTAAAATTAGTGGCAGTAGCTGTAGTAGTAATAGTGCAAGTAGCAGCAGTAGCAGCATTAGTAGTAGCATGATTGCAGTAGTAGAAGAAGTAGAATTAGTAGGAGTAGAAGTCATACTAGTAATATTAGCAGTAATAGCAGCATGGTAGTAGTGGTAGTAGGAAAAGTAGTCATTGTTGAGGCAGGAGTAGCAGAAGTAGTTGTACTACTAGTAGTAGTTGTAGGAGTAGTAGAAGCTGCAGTAGTAGTAGAAGTAGTAGTAGCATCTAAAGAACTAGTAGTAGTTTTTGTAGTAGAAGCAGAAGTAGTAGAAGTAGTAGAAGAGCGGTGGCATTAGTCCCATTTGTAGTAACAGTAATAGTAGTAGTAGTAGTCGTAGTAAAAGTGGTAGTAGAAATTGTAGCAGTAGGAGTAGTAAAATTTGTAGTAGTAGGACTTATAGTAGTAGCAGTAGTAGTAATAGTACTAGTAGCAGCAGCAATAGTAGCATTAGTGGTAGTAGTAGTTGCAGTACGAGAAATATTGTTAGTTGGAGTAGAAGTAGTAGTAGTGGCACTAGCAGTAGTAACAAACATAGTGGTAGTAGTTGCAGTAGTAGCAGTGGTAGTAATAGTAGGTGTAGTAGCAGTGGTAGTAATAGTGGTAGTAGTGCTAGTTGTGGTTGTGGTAGTAGTAGAAGTGGTAAAAGTAGTAGTGGTAATATTTGTAGTGGTAGTTATAGTTGTAGTAGTTATAGTACTAGTTGTAGCAGTGGCAGTAGTAGCGGAAGTAGTAGTGGTAGTGAGAGTAATAGTTGTAGCAGTAGTAGCAGTAGCTGCAGTTGCAATAGTAGCAGTAGTAGCGGTAGTAGTGTTAGTAGTAGTATCAGTAATAGTAGTTGTTGTAGTAGCTAGTGTAGCAATCATGGCGGTACTCACAATAATAGCAGTATTGGCAGTAGTTGTAGTAGTAGTGGCAGCAGTAGTAGTAAAAGTAGTAGTAGTAGTAGTAGTAGTAGTAATTATAAAAGTAATAGTAGCAGTAGCAGCGGTAGGAGTAGTAGTTGTAGTAGAAGTAGTGGTAGTAGTACCATTGGCTGTAGTATTAGCTGTGGTAGTATTAATACTAGTAGCAGTTGCAGTAGTAGTAGAAGTCATAGTAGTTGTAGTAATAGTAGTAGTAGGAGTAGTAGTAGTAGTGGTAGCAGTAGTCGTAGAAGCTGTACCCGCAGTAGTAGTTTCTGTAGTAGAAGTCATAGTAGTCGAAGTAGTAGTAATAGTAGTAGAAGTAGGCATAGTAGTAGTTATTATTTAGTGGTAGTAGTTGTGGTTGTCGTAGTAGCCGTTGAAGTATTAGCTGCAGTAGTAGTAGAAGTACTAGTTGTTGTTGTACTAGAAGCAAAAGTAGAACTAGTAATAGTATTAGTTGTAATAATAGTAGTAGTAGTAGCATTAGTTGTAGTAGTGGTTGTGGTATGACTAGCAGTAGTAGTTGTTGTTGCAACAGCAGCAACAATAGTTATAGTTGCAGCAATAGCAGTAGTAGTAGTAGTATTAGTAGTAGCAGCAGTAGTAGCAGTAGTAGCAGTAGCAGCAATATTAGTAGTAGTAGCCAAAGTTGTAGCAGTAGTAGTAGCAGTCAAAGTAGTAGTAGTAGTGGTAGTAGTAGTTGTAGTAGTAGTAGTAGTAGTAGTTGTTGTTGTTGTTGTTGTTGTAGTAGTAGTCGTAGGAGTAGGAGTTTGAGTAATAATAGTCAATAGTAGTAGGATTACTATTGGGAGTAGCATCAGTAGTAGTTGTATTAGTCATAATAGAAGTACTTGTAGGAGTTGTTGTAGTGCTTAAAATAGTACTTGTAGTAGTAGTGTTGTTGTAGTGGTACTAATAGTTGCATTAGTTGTAGCTGTAGTAGTAGTAATGGTTGTTGTAGTAGTAGTAATAGTTGTAGTAGTGTGTTAGTGGTAGGAGTCTTAGTAGTAGTAGAGGTAGAAATAGTAGTATTAGTAGTAGTTGTTCTAGTAGTAGTTGTAGAAGTAGTAGCATATGTAGCAGCTGTAACCGCAGTGGCAGCAGTAGTGGTAGTGTTAATTATAGTAGTAGTAGAAGTAGTTGTAGTAGAAGCAACAATAGTAGTAGTATTGGAAGTTGTAGTACCACTAGTAGCTTCAGTGGTAGTAGTAGAAGCAGTAGTAGTAGTCGTAGTAGTAGTAGAAGAAGAAGTTGTAGTAGGGGTGGAGGTGGTAGTAGTAGTAGTAGGAGTAGTAGTAGTTAGAGTAGTAGGAGGTGTAGCAGAAGATATAGTAGCAGTAGCAGCCGTAGCAGAAGATATAGTAGCAGTAGCAGCCGTGAGAGTAGCCATCATAGTAGGTTAAGTAGTAGCAGTAGTAGTATTAGAAGTTATAGTAGTAGCTGTAATAGCCGTAGTTTTAATAGTTATAGTAATCGCAGTAGTATGAGTTGTAGTAGGAGTACTAGTTGTTATATTTGCAATAGTACTAGTAGTAATAGTTGCAGTAGTAGTAATAGTAGTAGTAGTTGCAGTTACAGTATTATTATAATAGTAGTTGTAGTAATTGTAGCAGTAGCAGTAGGAGCGATAGTAGTACTAGAAGTTGCAGAAGTAATAGTAGTTATTGCAGCAGTAGTTCTAGTAATAGTAGTAGTAGTAAAAGGAGTAGTAGTAATTGGAGTGGTGTTGTAGTAGTAGTAGCAGTAGTTGCAGGGCCTACAACAACAGTAGTAGTAGTAGTAGTGGTATTAGTAGTTGCAGTAGTTGCGGCAATAGCAACAGTAATAGTAGTAGAAGAAGACGTAGTAGTAGTAGTCGTAGCAGTAGTAATAGAAGTAAAAGTAGAACTAGTAGCTGTAGTACTTAGAGTAGAAGTAGTAGTAGAAGCAGTAGTAGTAGTAGTTATAGTAGTAGTAGTAGTAGTAGTCGTAGCAACAATAGTAGTAGTAGTGGAAGAAGTAGTAGTAGTAATAGTAGGAGTGGTAGAAGTAGTTGTAGCCTTAGTAGTAGTAATCGGACTGTTAGTAGTAGCCGAAATAATAGATGTAGTAGTTGTACGAGGAGTAGCAGTAGTTGTTGTATAAATAGCAGTAGTAGGAGTGGTAGTAGTAACAACCGCAACAATAGTAGTAGTAGTAATTGTAATAGTAATAGTAGGAGTACTAGTTGTAGTTGTAGTAGTAGTAGTAGTAGTAGTAGTAGTAAAATTCGTACCAATAACAGTAATTGTAAAAATAATAGTAGTTGTAATCATAGTTGAAGTACTAGCAGTAGCGGTAATAGTAGTAGAAGTGGGACTAATGCTAGTAGCAGTAGTAGCGGAAGTTGTAGAAGTAGCGGTAGTCTGAATCGTAGTACAAGTGGTAGTAGTTGCAGTAGTGGAAGTGTTAGTAGTAGTAGAAGTAGTAGTAGAAGTAGAAGTCGTAGTAGTAGTAGTAGTAGTAGTAGTAGTAGTAGTAGTAGAAGGAGTTGTTGTAGTAGCAGTTGGAGTAGTCATAGTATTAGTAGTAGTAGTAGTAGTATGAGTAGTAGTAAAAGTAGTAGTTATTGTATTACTGGTAGTAGTAGTAGTTGTTGTTGTAGTACTTATGTAGAAGGAGTAGCAGTAGTTTTAGTACTAGAGCTTGTAGTAGTAGCAGCAGCAGCAGGAGTTGTAGTAGAAGCTATAGTAGTTGTAGTAGCATTAGTAGTGGGAGTCATAGTAGTAGTAGTAGTTGAAGTAGTAGGAGAAGTTATAGAAGTAGAAGGAGTGGTAGTTCTAGTAGTTGTAGTAGTTCTAGTAGTAATTGTAGTTGTAGTTGTAATAGGAATAGTAGTAGTACTAGTAGTAATATTAAGAGTATAGTAGGAGTAGTAGTAGAAGTAGTAGAAGTAGTGGTAGTTATAGTAGTAGTAGTAATAGTAGTAGTGGTGGTGGGAATAGTTGTAGTAGTAGTAGTCATACTATGAGTGGTAAGAGTTGTAGTAGCAGTAGTAATAACAATAGTAGTAGTCGATGTAGCAACAACAGTAGTAGTAGTAGTAGTAGTAATTGTTGTAGTAGTGGTCGCAATAGTAGCAGCAGCAGCAGCCACAATAGCCTAGATAGTTGTAGTAGTGGTAGCATGGCATTAGTAGTAATAGGGTAGTAGTAGTCGCAGTAGCGCTTGTAGAAGTAGGTGTAGGACTAGTTGCAATAGGAGTAGGAGTAGTAGTAGTTGTTGTTGTAGTACTAGTAGAAGTAGTCATTGTTGTAGTAGTACTAGTAGCAGCAGTAGCAGTAGTAGTAGTACTAGGTGTAGTAGCTATCATTGCAGTAGTGGGAGTAGTAGTCCTTATAGTTGTGATAGTAGTAACATTAGTAGTCGTAGTTGTTGTTATAGTAGCAGTACTAGAAGTGGTAGTAACAGTAGTAGTAGTAGAGTAGTACCAGTAGCAGTAGCCGGAGGAGGAGGAAGAGGTGTAGTAGTAGGAGAAGTAGTAATAGTAGGAATAGGAGCAACAACAACAACAACAGCAGCAGTAGTACTAATAGCAGTAGAAGTAATATTAGTAGTAATAGTAGCAGAAGTAGCAGCAGTAATAGTAGTACTAGTAGTAGCAGTATCAGCAGTAGCCGTAAAACTAGTATTAGTAGTAATGACTATAGAAGTAGTAGCAATAGGAGGAGTAGTAGTAGCAATAGTAAGTTATAGCAGCAACAACAACAACGGCAGTAGTACTAGTAGTGGTCGTAGAAGTGCTAGTAGTAGTAGTAGTTAGAGTAGTAGTAATAGCCATACTAGTAGTAGCAATAATAGTAGTCATAGCAGCAGTGGGAGTGGTGGTGGTGGTAGTAGTAGTAGCAGCTGTAGTAGTATTAGTGGCAGTAGTAGTAGCAATAGTAGCAGTAGCAAAAGTAGCAGCAATAGTAGTAGCAGCTGTAGCAATAGTAGCAGTAGTGGTAGTAGTAGTAGCAATAGTAGTAGTAGCAATAGTTGTAGTGGCAGTAGTAGTATCGGTAGTAATAGCAATAGTAGTATGGGTAGCTATAGTAGTAGGAGAAGTAGTAGTAGTTGCTGTAGTTGTAATTGTGGTAGTAGCAATAGTAGTAGTAGTTGCAATTGTAGCAGAAGTAGTAGTAGCAGTCGTTGTAGTTATAATAGTAGTAATAGGAGTAATAGTAGTAGTAGTAGTAATAGTAGTAGTAGCAGGAGTAGTAGAAGTAGTAGTAGTGGTAGAAGAAGAAGAAGTAGTAGTAGTAGTAGTAGCAGCAGCAGCAGCAACAGCAGTGGTAGCAATAGCAATAGTGATAGTAGTAGTGGTAGTAGTTATAATTGTAGTAGCAATTTTATAATAGTAGTAGTTGTAATATAAGCAGTTGTAGTGGTATTAGCCATACTAGTAGTTGCAAAAGTAGTGGTGGAAGTAGTAGTAGTAGTAACGGTAGTCATAGTAGGAGTATTAGGAGCACTAGTAGAAGTAGTAATAGTAGACGTAGTAGTTGTAGTGATAGTAGTAGTAGTACAAGTAGTAGTAGTGGATATAGTAATAGTAGCAATTGTAGTAGTAGTAGTAGTACTAGTCGTACTGGTAGTACTAGTAAAAGTAGCAGTAGTTGTTGTAGTTGTAGTTGCAGTGGTAGTAGCAGAAGTAGTAGTAGTAGCAGTTATTATTGTTGTTGTTCTTATTGGAGTAGTAGTAGTTATTGTTGTAGTAGCAGCAGCAACAATAGTTGTAGTAGTGGTGGTGGTGGTAGCAGTAGTAGAAGTAGTACTAGTAGCAGTAGTAGTAGCAATAGTAGTAATAGCAATAGCAGAAGGAGTAGCAGTATTGGCAGTAGTGTTCGTAGAAGTAGCAGGACTCATAATAGCAGTAGCAACAACATCAGTAGTAGTATTAGTAGGAGTAGTAGTAGTGGTAGCTGTAGCAACAACAGCAGTATTTGTAGTATTAGTAGGGGTAGCAGCAACGGCAGATGTATCAATAGTAGGAATAGTAGTAGCAGAAGTAATAGTATTAATAGTAGTAGTAGTAGCAGTAGTAGTAGTAGTACTCGTAGCAAGAGCAGTAAAAAAAAGTTATGGTAGTAGTAGTTTTTCTAGTTGTTGTAGTAGTAGTAGTAATAGTAATAGTAGTAGAAGTTGTTGTAGTAGTAGCATTAGTAGTAGCAGTAGTAGTAGCAGCTGTAGAAGTGGCAGTAATAGGTTCAGTAGAAATAGTAGTAGTAGTAGTGTTAGTAGTAACGACAGTATGAGCAGCTGTTGTAGTTGTAATGCAGTAGTAGTAGTAGTAGTAGCAGTAGTACTAGTGTTGGTTGTAGAAGTACTAGTAATAGTAGTAGTAGTAGTAGTAATAGCTGTAGTGGTAGTTGTAGCAATAGTAGTCGTAACTGATGTAGAAGTAGTGGTAGTATAACTAGTAGTAGCAGTCGTAGTAGTATCAGTAGTAGTAGCAGCAGTAGTAGTAACAATAGTAGAACCGGTAGCAATAGTAGCAGCGGTAGTAGGAGAAGTAGTATTAGCAGGTGTAGCAATAACAGCAGTAGCTATAGTAGTAGTACCAATAGTAGTAGCAATAGTAGTAGCAATAGTAATGGTTGTAGTAGAAGTAGTAGTTGTTGTATCAGTAGTAGTAGCAGTAGTAGTATCAGTAGCTATAGTAGTAGGAGAAGTAGTAGCAGCTGCTATAGTTGTAATTGTGGTAGTAGCAAGAGTAGTAGTAGTAACAATTGTAGCAGAAATAGTATCAGTAGTAGTTGTAGTAAAAATAGAAGTAGCATGAGTAATGGTAGTAGTAGTAGTTATTGTTGTTGTAGTAGTAGTAGTAGGAGGAGGAGTAGTAGTTATAATAGTACTAATAGTCGTTGTAGTAGTCGTTGTTGTAATATAAGCAGTTGTAGTGGTATTAGTCGTACTAGTAGTTGCAAAAGTAGTGGTGGAAGTGGTAGTAGTAGTAATAGTAGTAGCAATAAGAGTAGCAGTAGTAGTAGTAATAATAGTAGTACTAAGAGTAGTAGTACTAGTGGAAGTAGTAATAGTTGGCGTAGTAGTTGTAGTGATAGTAGTAGTAGAAGTTGTAGGTGTAGTTGTAGTAAAAGCAGCAGTAGTAGAAGTAGTAGTTGTAAATGTAGGAATAGTAGCAATAGTAGTAGTAATAGTCGTGCTAGTAGTACTAGCAAAAGTCGTAGCAGTTGTTACAGTTGTAGTTGCAATAGTAGTAGCAGAAGTAGCAGTAGTAGTAGTAGAAGGAGTTATTATTGTTGTTGTTGATATTGGAGTAGTTGTTATAGTAGGAGTTGTATTAGTAGAAGTAGGAATAGTAGTAGTAGAAGAAGAAGAAGAATAAGTAGTAGTGGTAGCATTAGAAGCAATAGTAGTAATAGCAGTAGCTAAAGTAGTAGCCATATTAGTAGTAGTGTTCGTAGAAGTAGAGGGAGTCATACTAGCAGTTGTAGCAACAATAGCGGTAGTATTAGTAGTAGTGATTGTGGTAGCTGTCGCAGCAACAACAGTATTAGGAATATTAGCAGTAGCCGCAACAACAACTGATGTGTTAACAATAGCAGTAGTAGTAGCAGATGTAGTAGTAGTAATAGTAGTAGTAGCAGTACTAGTAGTATTACTCGTGGCAAGGCCAGTAAAAGTAGTTATAGTAATAGTAATAGTCATAGTAGCTTTAGCAGTAGGAGTAGCAGTTTTTCTTATTGTAGTAGTAGTAGTAGTAATAGTAGTAGAAGTAGTAGTAGTTGAAGAAGTTGTTCTAGTAGTAGAAATAGTAGTAGCTGTAACAGTAGCAATAGTTTTAGCAGCAAGAGTAATAGTTTTTCTTGTTGTAGTAGTTGTAGTAATAGTAGTAGAAGTAGTGGTAGCAGTAGCCGCAGTAGTAGTTGTCAAAGAAGTTGTTGTAGTAGCAAGAATAGTAGTAGTAGTAATAGTAGCAATAGTAGCTGTAGTAGAAGTAGTAGTAATAGTACCAGCAGTATGAGCAGTTGTTGTAGTTGTAATAGTAGTAGTAGTAGTTGTTGTTGTTGTTGTAGTAGTAGTAACAGCAGTAGCAGTAGTCATAGTAGTCATTGCAATAGTAGTAGTGGAAGTAGTACTTGTAGTAGTAGCAGTAGTAATGGTATTAGTGATAGTAATAGTTATAGTAGTAGTCGTAGTAGTAGTAGTAGTAGTAGTAATTGCACTAGTAGTTGTAGTAGACATAGTAGTCGTAGTGGTAGATGTAATCATTTTAGTAGTAGTAGCTATAGTAGTAGTACTAGTAGTTATGGTAGTGGTAGTAGTAGCTATAGTAGTAATCATATTAGTAGTAGTAGCTATAGTAGTAGTACTAGTAGTTATGGTAGTGGTAGCTGTAATCATATATTAATAGTAGTAGCTATAGTAGTAGTACTAGTAGTTATGGTAGTGGTAGTAGTAGTAGTTGTAGTAATAGTAGTAGGAGTAGTAGTATTGGTAGCAGTAGTAGTTGACGTAGTAATAGTAGTAGTAGTAGGTATAGTAGTAGAAGTAGTTGCGGTTGTAGTAGTAGTACTAGTAGTTGCCATAGTGGTAGGTAGTAGTAGCAGTAGTAGTTGTTGTAATAGTCATAGTAGTAGTAGTAGTTGCAGGAATATTAGCAGTATTATTTGTTGTTGTTGTAGTAGTAGCCGTAGTAGCAGCAGTTGTAGTAGTAGTTGTTGTTGTTGTGGTAGTAGTAACTATAGTATTAGTAGTAGTGGTAGTAGAAGTAGTAGAGTTGTAAGAGGAGGAGTATTAGTAGTTATTGTAGGAGAATTGATATTAATTGTAGTAGTAATCGTAATAGTATTAGTAGTTGGAGTAGTGGTAGTAGCAGTAGGAATTGTGGTCGTAGTCATTGGAGTAGTAGTAGTTTTGGTAGTAGAAATAGTAGTAGTCGGAGTAGTAGGAGTAGATGTGGTAGTTGTCGGAGCAGTCGTTATTCTAGTACTAGTAGTTTTTGTAGTAGTGTGGTAGTAGAAGCAGTAGTAGTAGTAGCAATAGCCAAAGTAGTAGTAGCAAGAGTAGTCATAGTCGCAGTAGTAGTAGTAGAAGTAGTAGCAGTAGTAGTATTAGTAGTTGTACGAGTAGCAACAGCAGTAGCAGCAGCAGTAGTATTAGTAGTAGTAGTAGTAGTAGTAGTCGAAGTAGTAGTTGTAGTGGTAACTGTAATGGTAGTAGTATTATTAGTAGTAGTAGTAGCAGCAGTAGTAGTAGGAGTAGTAGTAGCTGTGGAAGTAGTAGTAGTGGAAGTTGTAATAGAAATTGCAGTAGTAGCGGTAGTAGTGGTTGCAGCGATAATAGTAGATAGTAATGGTAATAGTAGTAGTAGTAGGCGTAGTAGGAGAAGTAGCAATAGAAGTAGTAGTAGAAGTAATAGTAGTAGTTGTAGCAGTAGTTGTAGTAATAGTAGCAATAATAGTAGTAATAGTAATACTAGTAGTAATAGTAGTAGTAATACTAGTAGTAAAAGTGGCACTTGCAGTAATAGTTGTAATAGTAGTAGTAGTAGTAGTACTAGTGCTATTAGTAGTAGTATTACCATTTGTAGTAGTAGTGGTAGTAGTAGTAGTACTAATAGTAGTAGCAGTAGTTGCTGTAGTAGTAGTAGTAGATCTTGTCGTAGCAACAATAGTAACCTCAGTAGTAGTAACACTAGTAATTGTCGTAGTAGTAGTTATAGTAGTAGAAGCACTAGTAGGGGGTGTAGTATTATTACTAGTAGTATAGTAGTAGTTGTAGGAGTAGTAGTACTAGTAGCAATAGTAGTAGTTGTAATAGTAGTAGTTGTCGTAATAGAAGTAGTTGTAGTAGTAATTATATTAGTGATAGTTGTTGCTGTTATAATAGAAGTTATCGTTGGAGTAGTAGTAGTACTAGTTGCAGTTGTTAAAGTAGCAGTGTTGCAGCAGTTACAACTATAGTAATATTAGTAGAAGTAGCAAAAGTAGTTGTAGTAGTAGTAGTAGTAGCAGAGGTAGTAGTAGAAGTAGTAATAGTCGTAGTAGTAATAGTTGTAGCTGTAGTACTAGTAACAGAAGAAGAAGTAGTAGGAAAAGAAGCAGTTGTAGTAGTTGTTGCAGTAGTAGTAGCAGTATTTGTACCAGTAGTTGCAGCAGTTACAGTTGTAGAAGTAATAGTAGTAGTAGCAGTAGTTGTTGCAGCAGCAGTTGTAGCAGTAGTAGCAGCAGCAGTAGTTTGGGTAGAACTAGTAGTAGTTAAAGTAGTTGCTGCAATACTAGTACTAGTTCTAGCAGTAATAGCAGAAGTAGTAGTTGGAGTAGTAGTAACAGTGGTAGTATTAGCAGTTGTAGTAGTATTTATAGCTGGAACAATAGTTTTAGCATCGGTTACTGTAGCAGTAGTAGAAGTAATAGTAGTTGTCGCAATAGTAGCCATAGTAGTAGCAATAGTAGCAGAAATAGTTATAGTAGTAGTAGTAACAGCGGAAGTAGTAGAAGTAGTAGTTGTATCAGTAGTAGTAGTAACAATAGTAGCAGTTGTTATAGTTGTTGTAGTTGTTGTAGTTGTTGGAAAAGTAGTAATAGTATTAGTTGTTGCAGTTGTTGTAATTGTTGTAGTTGTTGTAGTTGTATTACTAATAGTAGTGGTAGTGGTGGTTGTCGTAGCAAAAGTAGCAGAAGTAGTAGTAATGGTAGTTGTGGAAGCAGTAGTAGTATAGTTGTAGTGGTAGTAGTACCACTGGTAGTAATAGTAGGAGATGTAGTTGTAGTAGCAGTAGGAGTAGTAGTATTAATAGCTGTAGAAATAATAGTAATAGTAGTGCTAGCAGCAGTAACAGCAGTAGTAGCAGCAAATGTAGTGGTAGTCGAAGTAGTAGCAATAATTGTAGCAATAGTAGTAGTACTAGTAGTAGAAGTAGAAGTAGTAGTTGTAGCAACAACAGTACTAGTAGTAGTAGCAGAAGTAGTAGCAGTTTTAGTAAAAATAGTAGTAGTCATATTAGTTTTAGTAGTACTAGTTGCAGCAACAACAACAATATTAGTGGCGGTAGTAGTATTACTAGCAGCAGTAGTAGTAGTAGTAGAAGTAGTAGCAGCAGAGGTAGTAGCAGTAGGAGTAGTAGTAGCTCACGTTGCCATAGTAGCAGCAGCAGCAGCAGTAGCAGCAGTAGTAGTAACAGTAGAAGTAGTAGCAGTAGTACTATTAGAACTTGTAGTAGGTGCAGCAGCAGCAGTAGTGGTAGTAGTAGTACCAGTAGCAGCAATAGTAGCAATAGTAGTAGCAAAAGGTAGCTGTAGTAGGAGTAGTAGTAGCAGTAGTGACAATTAGCAATTGAAGTAGCTGTAGTAGTTGTAGCAGTAGTAGTAGTTGCTGTTGTTGTTGTAGTAGTAGTAGTAGCAGTTGTAGCAACAGTAGCAGCGGTAATAGTAGTAACAGTAGTAGACTCTTAGCTGTAGGAGTAACAACAGCAGTAGTTGTAGCAATAGTAGAAGTAGCAGTAGCTATAGAGGAAGTAGTAGTAGTTATAGTAGTAGAAGTAGTGGTAGCAGTAGCAGTAGTCGAGGTATTGGTTGTAGTAGGAGAGGTAGCAGTAGTACTAGAAGAATTAGGAGAAGTAGTGCAATCGCAGTTGAAGTAGTAAGAGTAATAGTAGTAGAAGAAGTAGTAATAGTGGCAATAGTAGTGATAATAGTTGGAGTAGTAGTAGTGGTAGTGGTAGTAGTAGTTGTAGCAGACGTAGCATTAGTTGCTGCAGCAATAGAAGAAGTAGCAGTAGTAATAGCCGCAATAGTAGTGGTTTTACTAATCATCATAGTTGTAGTAGCAGTTGCAGTAGTACTTATAGAAGTTGTCGTAGTTGCGTTTGTAGCACTAGTAGGTTCAATCGTAGCAGTCGCAATAGTAGTCGAAGTAGTAATCGTAGGAGTTGGATAAGCTGGAGTATTAGTAGTAGTGGAAATAATAGTAGTAGGTAGTAGTAGTCATAGTAGTTGTAGTAATTATAGTAGTAGTAATAGTTGTAGTTGTAGCAGTAGCAGTTGTAGTAGTAGCAGTATTAATAGTTGTGGTGGTAGTAGTAGTAGGAGGAGGAGTAGTAGTAGCTATAGTAGTAGTGATCATAGTAGTAGTAGTAGTAGCGGTTGCTGTAGAAGTTGCATTTGTAATAGTCATAGTTGTACTAGTAGCAAAAGTAGTAGTAGCAGTAGTAGCAGCAGTAATAGTAGCAGCAATAGTAGTAGTAGCAGTTGTAGAAGTAGTAGTAATAAAAGTAAAAATAGAAGCAGAAGTAATAACGGTAGCAGTAGCAGTAGTAGTTCTAGAAGTAGTGGGAGTAGCAGTAGCAGTAGCAGCAGTAATAGTAGTAGCAGTAGTAGTACTAGTAACTGTAGTAGTTAAGTGCAGTAGCAATTGTAGCAATAGTAGTAGCAGTAGCAGTAGTAGTATTATTGGTAGAAGTAGTAGTAGTATTAGTAGTAGCAATAGTAGTAGTAGTCATAGTAGTAGTAGTACCAGTTGCTGTAGAAGTTGCATTTGTAATAGTAATAGTAGTAGTAGAAGTTAGTAGTAGTAGTAGTAGTAGCAGTTGTAGAAGTAGTAGTAGTAGAAGTAGAAATAAAAGTAGAAGTAATAGCGGTAGCAGTAGCAATAGTAGTATGTGTTGCAGTAGTAGTAGTTGCAGAAGTAGCAGTAGTAGTAGTTGCAGCAGTAGCAATAATAGTAGTAGTAGTGGAAGTAGCAGTAGTAGTAAGTGCAGCAGCAGTTATGACAATGGTAGAAGTAGTAGGAGCAGTTGTAGCAGTAGTAGAAGTTATAGTAGCAGTAGCAGTAGTCATAGTATTAGTGTTAGTAGTAGAGGTAGTAGTGGTGGTGGTACTCGTACTAGTAGAAGTAGGAGAAGTAGTGGCAATAGTAGTTGAAGTAGGAGTAATAGCAGTAGAAGAAGTAGTAGTAGCTATAGTAGTGGTAATAGTAGTAGGAGTTGTAGTAATAGCTGTGATAGTAGTGGTAGTAGCAGTGATAGCATTAGTAACAGTAGTAGTAGCAGTGGTAGGAGTAGTAGGAGTTGTAGTAATAGCAGTGGTAGTTGTAGTAATAGTCGTAGTAGTAGTAGTAGTACTAGGAATATTAGTAGTAGTAGTGGTTGTAGTGGTAGCAGCAGCAGCAGTAGTAGTAGTAGCAACAGCAGCAACAGAATTACTACTACTCCTACTTCTACTTGTGCAAATACTAATACTATTCCAACATGAACTATGACTACCACTTCTATTCCTACTGCTACTATTATTACTACTTCCACACCTATTCCTATTTTTGGGACTACTACTACTCCTACTACTGCTCCTAACCATTCTGTTGTTGTAGCTACTACTACAACTTTTACTACTGCTACTGCTGCTATTGTTGCTATTACTTCTACTGCGACACCTACTACTCCTACTCCTCCTACTACTACTAGTCTTAGTACTATTAGTCTTAGTGTTGCTTCCACCACCACCGCCACTACTACTTCTTCTGCTATTATTACTACGAATATTACTACTACTTTTCCTACCAATACTAAAACAATTACAACTACTTCTACGACTACAACTATTGCTACTGCTGCTACTACTACTACTACTATTACTGTTACTACTACTAACACCACCACCATTATTACTACTACTAGTAGTACCATTACTACTACTAGTAGTACGACTACTACTACTCCTACTCCTACTACTATGACTACTACTACTACAATTGCTACTCCTACTATTACTACTACAACTGCTATTACTACTCTTACTCCAATCGTACTACTACTACAACTATTAATACTAAATTACTACTACTGCTACTACTGCTGTTTCTACAACTAGTACTACAACTACTACAACTACTATAATGAATGCTAGAATTACTAATACTACTACTACAACAACAACTATTACTACTACTACTACGACTACACCTACTAGTATTGTTACTGCTATTACAACTACAATTCCTTCCAACACTGCTATTGCTACTATAACTCCAACTCCTTACACTACTGCTACTGCTACTACTACTACTTTTATTACCACCACCACTACTACTATTAGTACAACAACAACTATTATTGCTGCTACTACCACTACTTCGACTACTACTACTACTACTTTTAGTCCTACCAGTACTACTACTACTAACACCAGTACTACTACTTCAACTCTTATTACTACTACTCCTCCAACAACTACTACTCCAATTACAACGACAACTACTACTACTATTACTACTACTCCTACTACTACAACCACTACTACAACTACCACTATTTCAACTACTACTATTCCTATTATTACTCCCACTCCAACTCCTAATACTACAACTACTACTACTTCAGCTACTAGTACAACTAATACTATTACTACTAGTACTATAAGAACTACTACTCCTATTACTACTATTACTGCTAAAACTATTGCTACTACAATTACTAGTATCACTTATACTACTACTACTTCTACTACTGTTGTCACTACTACTATTGCTATGACTGTGCATGCCAATACTACTACAACAATAATAACTACTACTATTGCAGCCGTTGCTACCACTGCTATTGCTACTACTACTACAACTAATACCCCAACTACTACTGCTACTACTACCACAACAACAACAACAATAGCAACTAGTACTACTACTGCTGCTGCTATTACTACAACCACTATTACTACTACTACTACTACGACTAATACTACCACTACTTCTACAACTACTACGACTACTATTAGTTCTACTTGTACTACTACTACCACTACTACTGCTCTGCCACCAAAACTATGACTACAATTGCTACAACTACTGGTATAACTACTGTGACAACCACTACTGCTACTGCTACAACTATGGATGCTACTACTACTAATACTATGTCTATTTCTAGTCTTGGAACTACTACTACCACCAATCCAAATGCTAGTACAAATGCTGCAACTACTCCAACAACTGCTACAACTACTATTTCTACTATGCTTCTACAACAAAAATTACTACTATTATTGCTACTGCTGCCACTGCTACTTCGACTACTACTTCTAACATAACAACTATTGCTCCTACTGCTACAACTACTGCTACAAGTACTACTCCTACTCCTACTACTACTACTATAACTACTTCTACTATTGTTACTACTGCTAGTGCTACTATTACTACTACTACTAGACCTACTGCTACTACTGCTGTTACTATTACAACTATTACTTCTACTACTGCTACTATAACTATTTCTACTACTATTGCTACCACTACTGCGACTTCCGCTACTGTTGCAACTACTACAGCTACTATTACTACTACTACTGCTACTACAGCTTCTATTACTACTGCTCCTACTATTTCTAAGGCAGCCACTACTATTACCGGCATTATTGCTACTACCACTACTACTACAAATAATACTACTACTATTACCACAACTACTACTGCTGCTGCTGCTGCCGCTACTACTGCTACTACTGCTCCTCCTCCTCCAACTGTTGCGACTACCACTACTACTAATACTGCTACTACCACAACTTCTCGAACTACTGCTATTGCTACTATTACTACGACAACTACTACAAATATTGTGGCTACTATTGCAACAACTGTTTTTCCTCCTCTTATTACTACTACTAGTAGTACTACTACTACTAGTATTGCTGCTACTACTATTTCTACAACTACTACTCCAACTACTTCTACTACTACTACTCCTCCTCCTACTACCACTACTATTGCCATTATTGCTATTACAACAATTACTACAACTTCTGCTACTACTACTACCACTCTACCACTCCAACTAATGTTACGATTGCTACTGCAACTACTGTTACTCCTATTACTACTACTATTACTGCCACTACTGATACTACTACAACTTCTGCAACTATTGGTACTACTACTATAACCTCTTCTACTACAGCTACTAATTCTACAACTACTACTACTGTTTCAACAGCTACTGTTGCTACTGCAACTACTACTACTACTTCTGTGAAAACTGTTACTACTACTACTACTGTTGCCACTATTACTATTATTTCTACTACTACTATTTCTCATATTGCCACTACAACAAGTACTACTACAATTCCCGCCGCTGCTACTAGTATAACAACTACTTTCTACTACTGCTGCTATTGTTACTATTACTTTTACTACTACAACTACTACTACTATTACTGGTACGACAACTACTACCACTACTTTTACTACTCCTACTATTGCTACTATTACTGGTACCACCACTACTGCTACTACTAGTACTACAACTATTGCGACTACTACTACAAGTACTACTTTTGTTCATATTACTACTACTGTTGTGGCAACTTTTGCAGCTACTACTAGTACTACTACTACTACTTCTCCTACAACAACAACTACTGCTACTACAACTAGTACTACTACAATTACAACTACTACTACAACTTATTGTGTTACTACTAAAACTACAACTACGAACATGAATTTTACTCGTACTCATATTATTTCACCTGCTTTGACTACTGTTGTAACTACTACTATTAAAACTGCTATTGCTACAACTACCACTATTACTACTATCGCAACTACTGCTACTACAATTGCTACTCCTATTACTGCTGCTGCTGCTACAACTACAGATACACTTACTAAAACTACTATGACTACTACTACAACTCCTACTATTAGTACAACTATTGCAACTATAGTTACGCCTACTACAGCTACTACTATTACAACTACTATAAATACTATCGCTGCTGCTGCTACTATTACTAATACTACTTCACCTTCTACGAGTACTACTACAACCGCTACTAATGCAAATATTGCTATTGCAGCAGCCAATGCAACTTCTCCAACTACTACTACTTCTAATACTACTACTACAACTACTACCACAATCACTACTGCTATCACTACTGCTATTACTACTACTACTATTACTACCACCACCACTACTTCTACTCCAACGACTACTACTACTCCTGCTACTACTACTATTACTTCCACCACCACTACTTCTGCTCCGACTACTACTGCTACTCCTGCTACTAATACTACTACTAATCCTACTCCTACACCAACTCCTACTATGATGACTACTACTACTAATACTGTTACAACTACTATTACTACTAATATTGCTGCTGTTGCTGCTACTGCTGCTTCTACTACTATAACTACTTTTGCTACTACTATTACTACTACTACTTCTACGACTACTGCTGCTGCTGCTACTACTACTACTACTACAAGTACTGCTGCTGCTGTTACTTTTACAATTATTGACACTACTATTACTACAACTACTGCTGCTGCTGCTACTTTTACAATTATTCACACTACTATTACTACAACAACTGCTATTACTACTACTAGAACTCCAACTACAACTACTACTACAATTACTACTACTACAACTAACAATACTACGGTTACTATTACTACTACTACTATTACCACTACTACTGCTACTACTACTACTGTTGCTACTATTTTTACTACCAATACTACTATTACGACTACTACTACAACTACTGCTACCACTACTGTGGCTACTATTACTACTACAACTATTACCACTACTACTACTACCATTGCTACAACTACACATACAACAACTACGACTACTACTACGACTACCACTATGACTACCACTACAACTTCAGCTACTACTGCTATTATTATTACTACTACTATTACTCCTACTATTACTACTGCTACTGCTGCTACTATTACTACAACTATAAGTGCTACTACTACTATAACTACATCTACGACTAGTACTATTATAACTACAACTACTACCACTACTAATATTACTACTTCTGCCATAAGAACAACTAACACACCTTCTCCCACTACTATGATTATTGCTACAACTACTACTTATACTGCTGTTGCTGCTGCTACCACTACTACTGCTGCTGCTACTACTACCAATACAAGCTCTACTACTGCTCCTGCTACAACTAGTGCTACAACTACATTTAATACTACTACTGCTACTACTACCACTACAGCGACTACAACGACTACTACAACACTACTTCTTCTGCTGCTATTGCCACTACTACTAATGCTACTACATCTACGGTTGTTACGACTGCTGCTGCTGCTCTTAATACTACTACTACTGTTGTTGCTACTACAATTAGTAGTAGTACAGACATTACTACTACTAGTACTACTACTACTTCTTCTTCTGCTACTACTACTGCTGTTGCTACTACTCTACTACTACTACTAATACTACTACTACAACTTCTACTATTACTAGTACTAATACTACCAGCACTACAACTACTATTATTGCAAATGATACCATTATTACTACTACTACAACAACTCCTATTATTACTACTACTAATACTACTACTACTCTTGCTGCTACTACTTCCTCTACTTCTATTGCTACTAGTTGTACTACTACTAATACTATCGATGCTACCACTTCTATGGCTATTTCTATTACTACTGCTGCTACTACTACTTCTACTACTAGTTCAACAACTACTCCTACTACTACTACAACTACTCCTACTATTACTATGACTACTATTACTAATGCTCCTACTATTACCACTAATACTACAATCATGACTACTCCTACAACTACTACTACAACTACAACAACAACAACTACAACAACAACAACTACTACTACTACTTCTCCTATTACTACTCCTACCACTACTACTACCACTACAACTATTACTACTACTATGACTACTAGTACTACTACTATTACTACTACAACAGCAACAACTACTAGTACTACTGCTGCTGCTGCTGCTGCTGGTACTACTAATTTTGTACTACTACTCCTGCTTCTACTAATACTATGACTACTACTATTGCTACTACTGCTACTACTTCGGCTACTACTACTACTACTACAACTGCTACTCTTATTACGACTGCTATTGCTACTAATACAACTTCTACAGCTACTCCTACTACTACTACTACTATGGCCACTACCTCTACTACTACTACTATTACTACTACTATTACCACTACCACAATTACAGCTACAACAAATGCTACTACTACTACCACTACTACTCCCCCTACTACTAGTTCTTATATTACTACTGCTACTACAACATCCACTAATACTACTACTATTACTACTGCCTATACTCCAAGTCCTACTCGTACTACTATTCCTACTACAACTTCTGCTAATACTACTACTACAACTATTAGTACTCCTGCAACTGTAGGTACTACTACAGTTGCAACCTATTCTACAACTACTACTCCTATTCCTACTACTAATACTATTGCTACTACTATTACTACTACTACCATTGCAACTGCTGCTACTACTACTACTACTATTGCTACTATTACTACTTTGACTACCACTACTACTACGGCTACTATTACTTCTACTACCACTCCTCTTGCTACTACAACTACTGTTCCCTCTGCAACTTTTTCTAATAGCACTACTACAACAACAACTGCCACATCTACTACTGCTACAACTACTACTACGATACTACTCCTATTATTGTTGCCGCTACTACTATTGCAAAAACATTTGCTACTACTTCTCCTATTCCTGCTACGAATACTACTACTAGTACTATGGCCACTACGACGACTATTACTACTATAATTGCAACTGCTACTACTCCTACTACTACTACAACGACTACTACTGCTAAGTTTACTTCAACTACTCTAGCTATTACTACTACTACAACTACTGCTACAGCTACTGCTGCTACTATTACCACTACTGTTATGACAACTACTACTACTACTACCTCAACTACTACAAATATAGCTTCTGCAGCTGCACTACTACTGCGACTCCTTCTACTATGACAACCACCACTACTACTACTATAACTATTACATCGACTACTACTACTACTCCTATTGCTACTACTACAACACCTCCTAGTGCTACTACTACTTGGACTACTACTACTACTGCTGCTACTACAACTATTACTACAACTACCTCTGCTACTACTGCTGCTGATACTACTACACTACTACTACAACTACTACTACTAGTACTACAGCTATAGCTACGGCTACTACTACTACTATTATTACTATTACTACTACTATTACTACTACTACTACAACAACAACTACAACTACTACTAATACAGCTACTATAACTACTGCAAATACAAGAACAACAACAACTACTACTACTACAACAACAACAACTACTACAACTACTACTAATACTGCTACTATGACTACTGCAAAGACAACAACAACTACTACTAGTACTATGCAACTGCTACTGCTACATTTGGAATTGTTACTGCAATTTCTAGTACTTCTACAACTACTACTACTCCCACTACTACTGCTGCTGCTACTAATACTACTACTACTATTTTTTCTAGTACTACTACCAGTACTCCTAGTAGTCCTACTACAACTACTACTATTACTACTACTACTACTACTACTCCATCAACTACTACTACTACTACTACTCTAATTGTACCACTACTTTTGCTACTACTAATGCTATTACTACTAATACTACCACTACTCCTAGGACTAGTAGAACTGCTACTACTACATGCAACTATGACTACTACTACTACTATAACTGCTTCTACTTCTCCTACAACAACAACTACTACTACCACCACTACTGTTACAACTACTATTAGTACTACTACTACTGGTACTAACACTGCCACTGCAAATACTGCTACTGTAAATACTAATACAACTGTTGGTGCTACATCAAATACAACTATTGCAAACACTGCTACCACTACTGCTACTATTACAACTGTTACTGCAACTACTAATACGGCTACAGTTTCAATAGCTACTACTACTACTCCTACTAATACTGTTGCTTTTGCTACTGCTGCTACAACAACTCTTGCTGCTTCTACTAATACTACTATTGTTGTTACTACTGCTTTTGATACTACTATTACTACTATTGCTACTACTGCTACTACTACTATTGCTACTACTGCCATTGCTTCTAGTACAATTTCTACTAGCACTACTGCTACTACTTATGCTACTACTACTACTACCACAACCACTGCTACTATTGTTACTACTACTTTTGCTACTACCGCCACTACTACTACAGTTGCTACTACTATTACCACAACAACTATTACTACTACTATGATTGCCGCTAATACTAATACTACTACTTCAATAACTACTACTATTAGCAATACTACTACCGCCACTAATGTTGCTGCTGCTATCGCAACTACTACTACAACTGCAACGACGATTACTACTATTGCTACAACTACTGCTACTCCTGCTGCGACTACAAGGACTACTACTACAACTCCTATTATGGCTACTACTAGTATGACAACTACTACTACTTCTACTACTACTAAGTTCTGCTACTACTGCAGCTACTACTGCTACTTCTACTACCACTACTACGACTACTACTGTTGCTGCTACTGCTAGTACTACTACTGGTACTACCAATGCTACAATTGTTGCTACGACGATTACTACTATTGCTACAACTATTGCTACTGCTGCTACTACTACTAGCACTACTACAACTACTATTGTGGCTACTACAACTATAACAACTGCTACTACTTCTACCACTACTACTACTTTTAATATTACTACAGTTACTACTACTGCTAGTGCTGCTGCTACTACTGCTGGTACTACTATTGGTACTACCAATGCTACAACTGCTCCTACTAATGCAGCTATTAATACTACTACTACCACCACCACAACTTCTACTACTACCACTACTACTAGAACACCAAAGATTACTACTACTCATGCTGCTGTCGTTGCTATTGCTGCTACTTCTACTACTGCTACTACTACTACATCTCCTACCACTTCTACTATTGCTACTATATCTAGTGCGACTATACTGCTACTACTTCTACAACTACTATTACCATTGTAGTTGCTACTTCTACTACAACTACCATTGCAACTACTACTATTATTACTACAAGCATGACTACTACTACTACAACTACAATGATTGCAGCAATAACAACTACTACTACTTTTCCAACAATAACAAGTACAATTACCTCTCCTACTATAATGACTTGTGCTACTACTACTAATACTACAACAACTACTATTGCTACAACAACTACTGCTACAACAACTACTTTTACTATTGTTATTGTTACTACTACTATTACACTACTTGTACCACTACTACTACTACTACTGCTACTACTGCATCTACTACTACAACTACGTCTACAGCTACTACTACTATTGTTACTACTACTGCAACTACTGCTAATACTCCTACTACAACTGCTACTTTTACTACAACCACGACTACTACTCTAATTACTGCTTCTATTGCTACTCTGACAACTACTACTTCGACTACTGCTGCTGATTCTACTAATTCTACTATTGCTACTAATATTACAACTATTGCTCCTAGTACTTCAATTACTACTGCTACTCCTACTACGACAACAACAACTATTACGATTGCTACTTCTGCTTGTGCTACTTCTACTATCACTACAACTCCCCTGCTACAACTACCATTACTACTCCTAGTACTACAACCACTACTACTACTAAAACTACAACTACTAGAACTACTACTAATACTAGCGCTACTACTTCTACTACCACAACATCAACAACAACAAATACTATTACAACTAGTATCTCTATGACTACTACTACTAGTGTAGCTACTACTGCTACACTACTACTGCTACTACTACTACTACTATTACTACTACTACTACTACTACTACGATTACTACTACTACTACTACAACAACAACAACAACAACAACAACAACAACAACAACAACAACAACAACTATTACTACTACTACTATTACAACTACTATTACGGTGACTACTACTGATACTACTACTACCACCACCACCACTATTGCCACTACTACTACAACCCCTATTGCTATGGCTACAACTGCTACAACCACTACTGCTACTACCACTACTACTACTACTTCAAAAACTACTACTACTACTACTCCTACTTCTACTACAATGACTCCTACTGCTACTATACCTGCTACTACTATTACTCCAACTCCTACTGCTACAACAACTACTACTACCACAATGTCAAGTACGACTACAACAACTACCATTACTACCACCACCACCACCACCACCACCACCACCATTGCTACTTCTGCTACGGCAACTACCACTACAATTATTGCCACTATAGCTACTACTGCTACCAATACTAGGCTAGTAACTACGGCTAACACTGCTGCTACTGTTACTACAACTACTACAACTACCACTGCTGCTTCTACTTCGACTGTAGCTTGTACTACTACTCCTATTAATAATACTACTACTACTATTGCAACTACTACTACTACTACAACTACAAGTGCTACAACTACCGCTACTACTAGTATAACTACCGTTGTGGCTACTAATGCTACTACTACAATTATTACTACTGCTACTGCTGCTACTAGAACTACTACTACTGACACTGCTACGTCTTCTACTACAACTACTGCTACTATCACCACTACTTCCACTACTGTGACAATAGATACTACTATGACTACTATAACTACTAAAACTACTACCACTATAACTACCACTACAACTACTATAATTGCTACTACTGCTGCTATTACCACTACAACTAGTACAACTACTAAAACTACTACTAATACTACTACAAGTACTACTAAAAAATGCTACTACGGCTATTGCTATTACTGCTACTACTACTACTGCTATTATCACTACAACAACAACAATTACTACTACTAATACAATAACTACTACTACTATGACTATTACTACTACTACTCCCGTCTCTTCTATTACTACTACTACTATTTTTACCACTACTACTCCTGCTACTACTGCCACTGCTGCTACTACTACTATAACTTCTCCTACTACTATGACTACTGCTACTGCTACTACTGCTACAACTATTGCTATTAGTACTACTACTACCACTACTTTTACTATTACCATAGCTACTACTATTACTGTTACTACTCATACTACTAATACTACTGCCACTAATAAAATTGCTATGACAACTACTGCTTCTACTACTAATACCATTGCTTCTACTACAACTACCACAATAGCTACTATTACGACTTCGGCTATTGCTATTAGTACTACTACAATTCCTGCTACTACTACTGCTACTACTACTATTCTTACTAGTAATACTCTTGCTACTACTACTACCACTATGACTTCTTGAACTTCCATTGAAACTGGTACTCCAATTACATCTGTTTGAAATACTACTCCAACTACTACTATTACTACTACTACCACTACTACTACTACAGCTTCTGCTACTGCTATTTCTACAACTACTGCTACTATTACTACTTCTATGACTACTGCTACTGCTATTGCCACTATTACCACCAGTACTACTGCTACTACTACTGTAGCTACTCCAACTACTACTGCAGCTACTCCAACTACTAGCACAACCACTACTACTAGTACTAGTACTACTACTACTATGACTAATATTGTTGCTATTATTGCTACTATAACTACAACTTCTACAACTACTACTTCTATTGCTACTGTGGTTGCTATGACTACCACATCTACTGCTACTACTACTACTGCTGTTATTGTTGCTGCTACTACTACTACTACTGCTGCTGCTACTACTACTACTACTAATCCTAATACTACAAATACAATGATAACAACTACTACTAACACTAGCATTAATTGCAGTAGCGATAGTAGAAACAATATCTATTAGACCAATGACAATATTAGTAGTAGTAGTAACATTAGTTGCAATAGTAGTAGTAGCAGCAGCAGTAGTAGCAGCAGCAGCAGTAATCATGATAGTAGTAGTAGAAGTAGCAGTACTAAAAGTAGTAGTAGTGGTAGTTGTAGTCAGAGTCCTAGTAGCAATAGCTATAGTAGTAAAAGAGTAGTAGTAGTAGTGGTAGTAGTGCTAGTAGCAGTAGTAGTTGTTGTTGTAGTACTAGTATTATTTGCTATGGTGGTAGTTGTTGTTGTTGTAGTAGTAGCAGCAATAGCTATAGTAGTAGCAGCAGAATTAGTACCAGAAGTAATTGCAAAAGTAATAGTAGTTGTAGTAGCAATGGTAGTAGCAGTCATAGTTGTAGTAGCAATAGTAGTACCAGTAGCAGTAGTAGTTGCGCTTGCTATTGTTGTAGTAGTAGTAGTATTAGTATTAGTAGTTGTAGTAGTAGAAGTAGTTATAGTAATTATAATAGTAGTAGTGGTAGGAGTCGGAGTAGGAGTAGCATTAGGGGTAGTAGTAGTTGGAGTAGTGGTTGTAGTAGTAGCAGTAGTAGTTGTGTAGGTGTTAGTCGAATTAGTAGTAATAGTAGCAATAGTTATAGCAGGAGTGGCAATCGTAGTAGCAGAAGTAGTGAAAAAAGTTGTTGTAGTAAATGCAATAATAGTTGTAGCAGCAACAGTAGTAGTAGTAGAAGTAGTTACAGTAAAAGTAGCAGTAGTTGTAGTTGTAGAAGAACTAGTAGTAGAAGTAGTGGCAATAGCAGCTGTTGTAGCTGTACTGTTAGTTTTAGTTAAAGTAGTATTAGTAGTAGGCATGGGAGTAGTTGTAGTTGTAGCATCAGCAATAATAGTAGTAGCAGTAGCAGCAACTGTCACAATACTAAAAATTACAGTAGTAGTAGTGGTACTATTAGTAGTGGTAGACGCAGAACTAGCAATAGAATTAGTAGTTATAGTGTCAGTAGCAACAACAATAGTATTAGCAATAGTAGTAGTAGTGATTATAGCAATAGAAGCAGTAGTAGTAGTTATGGTGGTGGTCATAGTAGCAATAGTAGCAACAATAATAGTAGTGGTCATAGTAGTAGCAATGCTAGTAGTAGGAGTAGCAGTTGTTGTAATAGTAATAGTAGTAGTAGGAGGAGTAGTAGTCACAGTATTAGTCATTGTAGTAGTAGTTGTTGTTGTGATAGTAATAGTGGTAGTAGTTGTAGGAGGAGTAGTGGTAGCAATAGTCATAACAGTAGTTGTAATTGTAGTAGTATTAGTACAAGTAGTCGTAGAAGCAGTAGAGTTGTACTAGAATTTGTAGTAATAGTAGCAGTAGTAGTAGTGGTGGTGGTTGTGGTAGTAGTAGTAAGACTAGTAGTACTAAAACTACTACTACTAGTAGTAGTAATCGTAGTAGGAGTAGGAGTAGAGGTAGCAACGGCAGCAGCAACAGTAACAATAGTAGAAGTCGTAGTAGCAGCGACAGTAATAGTAAGATTCAGAGTAGCTATAGTAGGAGTAGTAGCAGTAGTAGAAGCAGCAGTAGTGGTTCTAGTAACAATAATACTATTATTACTGCTTCTACACGTATTCCTACTCTTGCTACTACTACTAGAACTACTCTTACTATAGCTACTCTAAATCCTGCTATTGTTGTCGCTGCTAGTAGTACTAGCAGTAGCAGTAGTACTAGTAGTAGAAGAAGAATTAGTAGTAATAATAGTAAGTGTAGTAGGAGTAGTAGTAGTAATAGTAGTAGTAATAGTAGTAGCAATAGTAGTAGTTGCAGTAGTCGTAATAATAGCAGCAACTATAGTAGTAGAAGTAGTTGTAGTAATAGTGTTAGCAATAGTGGTAGCAGCAGCTGTAGTTGTTGTTGTTGCAAGAGCAACAACAACAGTTGCTGCAAGAGCAACAACAATAATTGCTGTAGTAGTAGTAGCGGTAGTTGCTGCAACTGCAGTTGTAGTTACACAAATAGCAGGAATTACAGCAGAAGTAGTAGTGTTGCAGTAGTACTAGTAGTCACGGTAGAAGTAGTAGTAGTAGAAGAAATAGCAACACTAGTAGTAGTTATTATAGCTGTGGTTGTCATAGTAGTAGAAGTAGTAGTAGTTGTAGTAATAACTATAGTAGTAGTAGTAGCATTAGTTCTAGCAGAAGTAGTAGCAATTATAGTAGTAGTTGCAGTTATAGCAGCAAAATAAATCTTAGCAGTAGTAGTAGTAGCAACAGTAGTAGTAGTAGTAGTAGTAATAGTAGTAATTGGAATAGTAATTAGAATAGGAGTAGTAGTAGAAGTAGAAGTTGTAGTTGTTGTAGTAGTAGTAGTTATTATAGTGGTAATAGTAATAGTAGCAATAGTAGCAGCAGTAGTAATAGTGGTCATAGTAGTAGTAGGAGTATTAGTAGGGTTAGCAATACAAGTAGTAGTACTAGTACAAGTAACAGAAGTAGCATTAGTAATAGTAGTAGGAGTAGTAGAATAGTAGTAGCAACAACAATAGTAGTAATAATAGTATTAGAAGTAGTAGTAACAGCAGAAGTAGTAGTAGTTTGTACAGTAGTTGTAGTGATCGTAGTAGTAGTAGTTGTTGTTGTAGTAGCAGGAGTAGTAATAGTAGTAGTTGTAAGAGCAACAACAATAGTAGTAGCAGTAGTCGGGGCAACTATAGTTGTAGTAGCACAAGTAGTGGTGGCAAAAGTTGCAAAAGTAGTAGTAGTTGCTATAGTAATAGTAGTAGCAAAAATAGTATCGGTAGATGTAATTGTTGGATGTAGTTGTAGCAGTAGTATAAGTTATAGTGGAAGTAGTAACAGTAGCTGTAGTAGTAGCGGTAGTAGTAGTCACAATAGAGGTAGCATTAGCAGTAGTAGTAGCAGTAGTAGTCGTAGTTGTAGCGGTGGAATCGATAGTAGAAGAAGTAGTGGTAGTTGTACTAGTAGTACTAGTAGAAGTAATAATAATAGTAGTAGTAGTAGTAGTAGTAATAGTAGTCATAGTAGCGGTAGCACCAGCAGTATTAGTAAGAGTAGTAGTTGTTGTTGTAGTAGTCCTTATAGTAATAGCATTAGTAGTAGTAGTAGTAGGAGTAGCTGAAGTAATAGTAGTAGGAAACAAAGTTGTAGTGGCGGTAGCAGTGGTAGTAGTAGCAGTAGTAGTATTAGTAGTAGTTGTTGTTGTAGTACTTGTAGAACTTGTAGTAGTAGTTGCATTAGTAGTAACAGTACTAGCAGTACCCCTAGAAGTAGCAACTGTAGTAATAGTATGACTAGAAGTAGTAGTAGTAAAAGTAGTAGTAGTAGTAGTAGTAGTAGTAACAGTAGTAGCAGTAGTAGTAGCGGTAGCAGTAGTAGCAACACTAGTAGTTGTCGTAGCGATAGTTGTAGCAGTAGTAGTAGTAGTACTAGTACTAATAGTAGTAGTAATAATATTAATAGTATCAGAAGTCATAGTAGTAGCAGTATTATTAGAAATAATAGTAATTGCAGTAGTACTTGTAGCAGTAGCAACAGCAGTTGTAGTACTAGTAGAAGTAGAAGTGTAGTCGTAGTTATAGTAGCTATAAGGTAAATAGTAGGAGTGGTAGTAGTGGTAGTAGTAGTAGTAAAAGCAGTAGTAAGTAGTAATAGTGGTAGCAATAGAAGTAGTTGTTGTAGCATTAGCGATAAAAGTAGTAGTAGTAGTAGCAGCAGTAGTAGTAGTGGAAGTTGTTGTAGCAGCAGCAGCATTAGTAGTAGTAGTAGTAGCCAAAGCAGTAGTTTTTGTAGTAGTAGCTGTCGCGGTAGTAGTTGTTGTAAGAGCAGCAGCTGTAGCAGTAGTAGTAGTAGTAGCAGTAGTCACAACAACTTTAGTTGTAGTAGCACAAGTAGTAGAAACAACAACAACAAAAGTGGTAGTGGTTTAGTAGTAGTAGTAGTCGCTGTAGTAGTAGTATTAGCCATCATAATAGTCGTTGAAGTAGTAGTTGTCGTAGCTATCATTGTAACTGTGTTATAAGTAGTACTAGTAGTAGTAGCAGTAGCTATAGTAGTCACAATAGTTGCAATCAGAGTATTGGTAGCATTAGCAGTAGTAGTAGCAGTAGTAGTGGTAGTTGTGGTCGTAGAATCAAAAGTAGCAGTAGTAGTGGTAGTTGTAGTAGTAGTAGTAGTGATAATAGTAGTAGTATTAGTAGCAATAGTAGCAGTCATAGTAGTGGTACCATTAGCAGTAGTAGTACCAGTAGGAGTGGTTGTAGTCGTTGTCATTGTAGCATTAGTAGTAGTAATAGAAGCAGCAGTAGTAGGCGTACTAATAGCAAAAGTAATTATAGTTGGATACAAAGTATTAGTAGCCATAGCAGCAGTAGTAGTAGCAGCAGCAGCAGGAGTAGTAGTATTGGTAGTAGTAGTAGTACTTGTAGCAGTAGTTGCAGCAGTAGCAGAAGCACTAGCAGTACTTCTAGTAGTAGAAGTCATAGCAGCTGCAGCAATAACAACTGTACGAGTAGAAGTAGTAGTAGTAATAGTATTAGTATTAGTAGTAGTAGTCATAGCAGTAGCAGTAGTAGTAGGAGTTGTAGTAGTAGCAACAGTAGTACTAGTGGTAGCAATAGCTTTTGCACAAGTAGTTGTAGTAATAGTAGTAGTTATAGCAGTACTAGTAGCAGCAGTCGCAGTGGTAGTGGTAGTATTAGCAATAACAGCAACAATAATAGTAGTAGTTGTAGCAGTAGCAACAATAGTAGTAGTAGTAGTAGTAGAAGTAGCAACAGCAGTAGTAGCAATAGTAGTAGTAGTAAGACGATTAGCAGGAGTGGAAGTAGTAGTAATAGAAGTAGCGAAAGCAGTAGCAGTAGTAGCAATAGTAGGAGTAGTAGTAGCAGTAGCAGAAAGAGTAGTAGCAGTAGCAGTAGCAGTAGCAGTAGCAGTAGCAGCAGTAGTAGCAGTAGTTCTAGCAACAGAATCAATAGTAGTTGTAGTAATTGTAGCCGTAGCAGTAGTAGTAAGAGCAGTAATAATTATAATAGTAGTAGTAGTAGTAGTAGCAGTCGTAGTAGTGGTAGCATTATAAGTAGAAGCAGAAGATGTAGTAGCAGAAATTGTAGACATTGTAGTAGAAGTAGTATTAGTAGTAATAGTAGTAGGAGGAGTAACAGTACTAGTAGCAAAAGTCATAGTAGTAGGCAAAGAAGTAGTAGTAGCAGTAGTACAAGTAGTAGTAGTAGCAGCAGTAGTAGTACTTTTAATAGTAGTTGTAGTAGTTGGACTAGTCGTAGTAGTAGCTGTTGTACAAGTAGTTACAGAAGTAGTGGCAGCAGTTGTAATAGTAGTCGCTATAGTAAAGCAGTAGCAATAGTAGCAGTTGTAGCATTAGTAGCAATAGCAGCAATATGAGTAGAAGTAGTAGTAGTTAAATTAGTAGTAGTAGTAGCATGATTAGCAGTAGTAGTAGTAGCAGTAGTTGCAGTAGTAGTAGTTGTTGTAGCCATAGTAGTAGTAGTAGTAGTAGTTATTGTTGTAGTGATAGCTGTAGCAGCATCAGTAGTAGCAGTAGCAGCAATAGTAGCTATAGTAGTGATAGTTATAGTAGAACTAGTTGTAGCAGTAGTAGCAATAGTCACAGTAATAGAGGTACGAGTAGTTGTAGCCATAGTAGCAATCGTAGTAGTGGTAGCATTAGCAGTAGTAGTATAAGAGGTAGTAGCAGTAGCAGCAGTAGTAGAAAGTAATAGTTGTTGGAAAAGAAGTAGAAGTAGCAGTAGCAAAAGCAGCAGCAGCAGCAGCAGTAGTAGTATTAATAGTAGCAGAAGTAGTTGAACTAGTAGTAGTAGCAGTAGCAGCAGCAGTTGCAGAAGTAGTAGCCACAGTAGTAGTAGTAGCAGTAGTAGATGAAGCAAAAGCATTAGTAGTAGCTGCAGTAGCATGAGTAGAAGTAGTAGTAGTAGTACTATTAGTAGTAGAAGTAGCAGAAGTTGCAGTGGTAGTAGCAATAGTAGTAATAGTAGTAGCAGCAATAGTAGTAGAAGAAGTAGTAGTTGCAGTAGTAGTAGTAGTAGTAGTAGTAGTAGTATTAATAGTAGTTGTAGTAGTTTGACTAGTAGTAATAGCAGTAGTAGTAACAGTAGTTGAAGAAGAAGTTGCAATAGTAATAGATGCAGTAGTAGTAGCAGTCACAGTAGCTATAGTAGTAGCAGTTGTAGCAGTAGTAGCAGTATGAGTAGAAGTACTAGTAGTTAAATTAGTAGTAGTAGTAGTACTATTAGCAGTAGTAGTATTAGCTTTCGTAGTAGCAATAGTTGCAGTAGTGGTAGTAGCAGTAGCAGTAGTTGCAAGTGTAGTAGCAGCAGCAGCAGTAACAATATTAATAGTAGTAGTAGTAGCGATAGTTGTAGCAGCAACAGTAGTAATCGTAGTAGCAATAGTAGCTGTGGTAGTGGTGGTTGTGGTAGAAGTAGTTGTAGCAGTAGCACTTGTTGATGTAGTAGTAGTAGTAATAGTAGTAGTAGTAGTAGCAATAGGAGTAGTTGTAGCAGTAATAGTAGTAGCAACAGCAATAGTAGTCAGAGAAGGAGTATCAGTTGTTATTTTGTTAAAAGTAGTAGTTGTAATAGTAGTAGTAGTAATAATACTTGTTATTGTAGTCGTAATAGTAATAGAAGCAGTAGTATTAGTAGTCGTAGAAGCAGTAGTTGTAGTAGTGGTTGTAGTAATAGTAGCAGTAGTAGCAGTAGTTACAGTAGTTGTAGTAGTACTAGTAGTTGTAACAACAACAGTTGTAGTAGCAGAAATAATAGCAGTAGTTATAGTAGCAGTAGCGGTAGTAGTAGAAGTAATAGTAGTAGTAGTGCTAGCAATGGCAATTGCAGTAGTAGGTGTGGTATTAGTTGTAGTACTTGTAGTATTAGTAGTAGCAATAGTAGCAGTAGTATTGACAATAGTAAAACTAGCAGTGGGAGTAGTAGTAGCAACAGTAGTACTAGTAGTTGTAGTAGTAGTAGTGGAAGAAGTAGTAGCAGTAGTACAAGAAGTAGTAAAAGCAGTACTAGTAGTAGTAGCACTAGTAATAGTAGCAATAGTAGTAGTAGTAGAAGTAGTGGGTGTAGTATTAATGCTTATAGAAGAAGTAGTAGTAGTCGTAGTAGCAATAGCAGTAGTAGTAGCTAAAGTAATAGCAATAGATGTAGCAATTGTAGCAGTAGCAACAATTGGTTTAGTAGTAGTAGTAGTAGCAGCAAGAGTAGTAGTAGTAGCAGCAGTAGTAGTCTTAACAGTTATAGAAGCAGCAATAGTCACAAGAATAGTAGTAGTAGTAGAGGTATAGGTAGTAATAGTAGTAGCCGTAGTAGCAGTAATCGTAGCGGTAGTAGCTGTAGCAAAAGTTGTACCAATAGGAATAGTAGTAGAAGTTCTAGCAGCAACAGTAGTAGTTGCAGTAGTAGTAGTAGGAGTGGTAGTGGTAGTAGCAGCAGTAGCAGCAGTAGTTGCAGTAGAAGCAGCTGCAGCAACAGTAGTAGTTGATGTGGCAGCAGTAGTAGTAGAAGTAATCGGAGTAGTAGTAGGAGTAGCAGTAGTACTAATTGAAGATGTTGTTGTTGTAGGAATAGGAGTAGTAGCAGTAATGGTTGGAGGAGTAGTCGTAAGATTTGTAGTAGTAGTCACTGTACAAGTAGTAGTTGCTTTGGTTGGAGCAGGAGGAATAGTAGTAGTTGTAGTAGTGGTAGCAGTAGTAGTACTAGTACTACTAGGAGTTGTAGGAGCAGCAGTAGTGCTAGACGGAGTAGTAGTAGTAGCAGTAGTAGGAATAGTCTAAGTAGTAGTACTAGTAGTACCAGTAGTTGTAGATGTAGCAGCAACAGGAAGAGTCGTAGTAGAAATATTAGTAGTAGTAGTTATTGTAGTAGCAGCAGTAGTAGTCGTAGCAGGAGTAATCTTAGTAGTAGCAGTAGCAGTAGAAGTAGAAGTAGCAGTAGTAGTAGTACTACTAGTAGTTGTTGTTGCTATTGTTGTTGTTGTTCTTGTAGTAGTAGTAGCAGTAGCAGGCGGAGTAGTAGTTGTAGTAGCAGTAGTAGAAATAGTAGTAATAGTAGTAGTAGTAGAAGTAATACTAGTGGTAGGGGTAGTAGCAATAGTAATAATAACGGTACTACCACTATTACTCCTATAGTACTAATACTATTACCATTACTATTACTACTACTGCTATTACTTCTATTACTGCTACAACTCCTACTATTCTTACTCCTAATACTATTAATACTACTCCTACTAGTAATAGTGGTAGGGATAGTAGTAGTAGTAATAATAACAGTATTACCATAATTACTACTAGCACTAATACTATTACCATTATTATTATTATTATTATTACTATTACTTCTACTACTGCTACTCCAACTCCTACTATTGCTCCAGCTCCTACTACTCCTACTCCTAATACTATTAATACTACTCCCACTACTACTACAATGACAACAACTACTATTACTACTAATACTACTACTGTTATTGCAACCATTATTACTACAACTTCTACTACTACTCCTACTGCATCTCCTCCTACTACTGCTACTACTTCTCCTACTTCAACTACTTTTACTACTACTTCTATGACTACTCTTACTCCAACTCGTACCACCATTACTATAGCTAACTATAGTACTACTACATCTAATGCTACAGCTATTACCATTACTACTACTACTATTACCACTAGTACAACTACTGCTACTACTATTGTCACTACTACTACTGCTACTATTGCTACTCCTAGTACAATCACAGCCAGTACAACTGCTACTACACCTACTATTGGAACAACTACTCCAACTCCAACTCCTACTACAGCTAATACTAGTACTACATCTCCCACTCCTACTACAACTACTACTACTCCTACTCCTATTGCTCTACTACTATTCCTACTCCTACTACTACAACAACTACTGCCCTACTAGTACAAATGCTACTACAATCACTGGTAGTACAACTGCAACTACGCCTACTATTGCAACAACTACTCCAACTCCAACTCCTACTGCTACTACTAGCACTACATCTCCTACTCCTACTACAACTATTACTCCTCCTACTCCTACTACTCTACTACTACTCCTCCTAATACTACTACTACAACTAGTGCCCTACTACTACAACTACTGCCCTACTCCAACTCCTACTACCGCTACTACTAGTACTAGATCTCCTACCTACTACAACTACTACTACTCCAACTCCTACTACACTACTACTACTCCTACTCCTACTACTACTACAACAACTCCAACTCCTACAACTTCTAGTACTCATACAATAACTACTAAAACTATTGTTTCTACTACTACTACTACTACTACTTCTTCTACTACTACTATTACTGCTACAGTTGCTGCTGCTGCTACTACTACTACTACAGCTCCTCCTCCTCCTACTACATCTAAAACTACAACTACTTCTGCTACTACTACTACAACCACTAATACTACAACTACTTCTACTACTACAACATACCCGTGTGCTACTACTATTCCTACAACTACTCCAACTCCAACTCCAACTACTATTACTACTACTACCACTCCTACTCCAACTCCTACTACAACTCCTACTCCTACTCCTACTCCTACTCCGACTACTACTACTACTACAACTACTACTATACTAGCCCAACTATTATAACTAGTTGTCCTACTACTATTACTAAATCCTACTACCACAATAACAACAACAACTACTATTATTACTACTAATACTAAGACTAAAACTACTACTACCACAACAACTACTACTACTGTTGATGTTACAACTGCTATTGCTACTACTACTGTTTCTACTACTCTACTACTACTACACCAAATGCTACAACTACTTATGCTAATATGACTACTACAACACCTAATACTACAACTACTACTACTACAACTACTAGTGTACTACTACTATTGCCACAACTACTCCTACTCGTACTCCTACTACTACAACTACTACCACCACTCCTACTCCAACTCCTACTACAACAACTACTCCTACTCCTCCTACTACAACTACAACTACTACTACTCTACTAGCACAACTACTATAAATAGTTGTCCTACTGCTACTAAATACTACAACAACAACAACAACAATTACTACTACTACTATTGCTACTACTATTAAGACTAAAACTACTACTACCACTACTACTACTATTGCTGCTATAGCAGCTACTACTAATGCTGCTGCTGCTGTGGCTGCGGCTGCTACTATTGTTGCTCCAACTACTACTAGACCAAATACTACAACTACTTTTGGTACTACAACTATTACGACACCTAATACTACAACTGTTGCTACTAACTACCAGTGTACTACTCCTACTATTGCCACAACTACTCCTACTCGTACTCCTAGTACTACAACTACTACTATCACTCCGACTCCTACTCCTACTACAACAACTACTGCCCCTACTCCTCCTACTACAACTACAACTACTACGACTCTACTAGAACAACTATTATAACTAATTGTCATAGTACTCCTACTAACTAATACTATAACACAACTACGACTACTCCCACTACTACTACAACTACTACTACTAAAACCACCACTACTACCACCACCACCACCACCACCACCACCACCACCACCAATACTACTCCTACTCCAACTCCTACTACTGCTACTACTATTACTACTCTTACTCCAACAATTGCTACTAATACTCCTACTCCTACCGCTAATACTAATATTACTTCTATTCCTTCTCCTACTCCTACTACTACAAGTACTACTGCTCCTACTACTCCTACTCCCACTCCTTCTGCTACTACTACTCCTACCACTACTACCCATACACCAACTACTACTCGCCTACTACAACCCCTACTCTAACTCCTAATATTACTACTGCTACTACTACTTCTACTACGCATACTACTACACCTACTCCAGCTTCCACTCCTATTACCACTACTACTATTGCTACAACTGCTATTCCTACTACTATTATTGCTACTACTATTGTAGTTACTACTACAACTAATGTTAGTACTACTACTACAACTACTGCGGCTGCTACTACCACAACTAGTACTACTAACCCTGCTGTTACTACTACTAGTGCTATTGCAATTGCTAAAACTACTGCTACTACAGCGGCAACTACTACTATGGCTATAAAAAAATACTACTACAAAAACTGCTATTAGTACTACTACTACTATTGATGCTGCTACTGCTACTACCATTATTAGTATGACTCCTACTACTACTCATGTTGCTGCTGCTCTTACAACTACATCAACTACTAAAGTACAACCACCGTTACTAATACTTCTACTGCTTCTAGAACTACCACTACTTTTATGATAATTACTACTACAGCTACAACGAATGCTACTACTACTACTACCACTACTATTATTACTATTTCTATTGCTACTACTATTGTTGCTGCTCCTACTACTGCTACTACTTATGCTGCTACTGCTGCTACAATGGCTACTACAACTGTTACTACTGTTAGCACTACTACTACTACAGCAACTACTATCATTGCTGCTACTATTACTACAATTACTGCTGCTACAACAACTCCTGCTACTACTGCTACTGCAACTACAAATTCTGTTACTACTAATACAACTACTCTATATACTACTACCCCTTCTACCTCTACTATCATTACTGCAACTACTACTGTTGTTGCAACTATTACTACTTCCCCTACATCTTCTACGTCTGCAACTACTACAGCTACAGCTACTGCTTCTTCTACAACAACTACCACTACTACTGCTACCACGACTACTACTATTAGTAATACTACTATTGCTACTTCTGCGACTACCACTACTACGGCTACTACTGCTTCTACAATAATAACAACTACTACTTCTACCCTGACTACTACTGCTGCTACTAATACTGTAACTACTACTATAATAACTACAAAACAATAACAATAACAACAACAATAAGAAGAACTACTACTACTACTATGACTACTAGTAGTACTACCACAACTACAACTATTAATAATACCAATAGTGCTACTAATTCTATTACTCCTATAGCTACTACTACTAGTTCTACGACTACTCCTCCTCCTCTTTCTACTAATACTACTACAACAACAACTATTGTTACTACTTCAGCCACTACTACTATAACCACTTCTACTACAACACCAACTACTACTACTATTACTAAGGCTACAACATCTTCTACTACTTCTATCGCAACTACTACTACAACTACTAGTATTACTACAACAACTGCTACTAGTACTGCTATTGTGGCTACAGCCACTATGACTTTTGCTTCTGCACTACTACTTCTATTACCACTACTAATGCTATGACTACTACTATTACTACTACTGCTACAACAGCTACTACCGCTTCTACTACTACCACTACTACTAGTCCTACTTCTACTACTACTACAACTGTAACTTTTCGCACTACTACAACTAATGTTATGACTAGAACTATGACAACTATTTCTACTTGTACTACTACTACTACGTCAGATACAACTAGTACTATTACTTTTGTTAAGACTACAACTATTACCACTAATACTTCTACTACTGCTAGAACTGCTGCTACTACTATGACTACTATAGTTATTACTACCACTTTTCGTATTACTGCAACTTCAGCTACTTCTACTACTACTACTACTACTACTACAGGTAATATACCACTACTGTTGCTGATACTGCTACTGCTACTACTACTACTGGTGCTACTGCTACTGTTGCTGCTGCTACTGCCACTACAGGAACTACTACTACTGCTACTAGTACTTCTACAACTGTTTCTCCTATTGCTACTACTGCTATTGGTGCCACAACCTCTACTACTACTGCTATTGCTTCCACTACTACCGCTACTACTACTCCAACTAGTACTATTACAGCTACGATTGCTTCAAATGTGCTGCTGCTGCTGCTACTACTCCTCCTCCTCCTCCTCCTACTCCTACTCCTACGAATACTACAACTATTGCTGCTGCGATTACTACTTCTACTATTACTTCAACTTCTACTAGTACTACTACTTCTGCTGTTGCTGCTCCTACGACTAATGCTGCTGTTACTACTATTACTACTACTATTTCTACTAGAATTACAACAACAACAACTACTACTACAACTACAACTATTACTAGTAGTAATAGTACTACTACTGCTACTGCTGCTGCTGCTACTACTACTACTTCTAACGCGGCTGCTACTACTACTACAGCGAATACTACCACCATTGTTATTACTCCCACTACTACTACTCCCACTACCATGACTACTACTGCTACTGCTGTTGATACTACAAATGCAACTACTATTACTACTACAACTGCTATGACTGCTACTTCTTCTGCAACAACTACTACTGCTATGACTACTATTACAGCTAACTACTACAACAACTATTACTACTTCTACTACTGCTATTGCTACTACCACTACTACTACTGCTGCTACTACTTCTACTACTACTTCTATAATTGCTACTGCTACTACTACTACTACAACAACAACAACTGCAATGGATACCACTACTGCCATAATTGCTGCTACTGCTACTACTACTACTGCTGCTACTGCTACAACTACTACTAATACTACAAGTACTGCTACTACTATCACTGCTACAACAGTTGCTACTACCACTACTTCTACAACCGCTGCTATGACCACTATAACTTCTACTACTTCCACAACTACTATTGCTACTATTACTACTGCTATTGCTACTACTACAATTGATGGTAGTACAACTACTAAAATTGCAACGACTGCTATTACTGTTATAACTACTACTACTTCTACTACCACAACTACTACTTCTCATACAACTACTAATACTACTACTTCAACTACTACTACTACCACTATTACGGCTAATATAACTACAACCACTACTATTATAACTACTACTAATACTACCGTACTACCACTGCTATTGCTGTGGATGTTACTAGTACTACTACTATTACTACTACTGCCACTGCTAATACTACTATTGTTGCTCTACTAACACTACTACTGCTGCTGCTACAACTTCTACTGCTACAACAATAACAACTACTACTATCGCTACTTTTATGACTATGACTACTTCTGTCGCCACTATTACTCACTACAACTACAGTTACTACAAGTACTACTACTACTACTATTGCGACTACGACTACTGCTACTATTCCTAAAACTATTGTTGCTACTATTTCTACTACTACGGCTACACCTATTGCTACTACTACTACTACTGTTGTTGCTCCAACAACAACATCTACCACTGCTACTAGTACTACTACTACTACTTGCACTACAACTACTACTATTATTACTACTCCTTTTGCTACTGCTACTGCTACTACAACTACAATTACTGATGCTGCTACTACAACTTCTACCGCTACTACAGCTACTACTACTCATACCCCTATTGCTACAACAACTACTATTCCTGGTAATACTTCTACTACTACTACAACACTTACTACTACTACGACTGCTACTACTACACCAACAACTACTACGTCTACAACGACAACAACTACACTCCTCCACTGACTACTACAACTATTGCTGCTACTACTGCTACCACTACTATTACTATTGCTATTTCTGCAATTACTTCTACTACAACAACTCTTAATACTACTACTACAACTACAACTACAGCAATGGATTTTACAACTACTGCTACTGATTTTGCTACAACTCCTATTACTACTACTACTATTACTACTACAACTGCTATTACTACTCCTACTACTACAACAAGAACTTATGCTACTACTACTACTACTCTTGCTATTTCTACTGCTACTGCTATTGCTACTACTGTTACAACAACAATTACTACTACTACTGTTGCTGCTACTTCTACTGCTCCTATTGCTACTACTACTACTCCTACAACTACTACTACTATTGCTACTACTTTTGCGACTACTACTATTACTACCACGACTACCGTTACTACTACTATTGCTGATGCTACAACAATAATTACTACTACTACTCCTTCAACTACCACAACCACTACTATTGCTACTACTACAACTATTACTGTTACTACTACTTCTACTGCTACAACTACATGAACTGCTGCTACAACTGTAACTACTACTTCTACTACTACCTCTACTACTACTTCTGCAACTGTTACTTCACTTCTACTACAACTATTTCTATTAATACCACTACTTTGCCTACATTTACTACTAGTACTATAAATAATACTACTAGTGCTACTTCAACAACTATTACAACTTCTCCTACTATAGCCACTACTACTCCTACTGCTACTACATCTATTGCTATTGTCACTACTAATACTTCAACTACTACTACTACTAATGCTACTACTTCTACTACTATGACTACTAGGACTACTACTACTACTACGACTGCTACTTCTACTACTCCTACAGCTACTACTACTATAGCTACTACTTCTACTACTACTACCACCACTGCTACTCCTGTTGTTGCTGCTCTTACAACAACAATAGCTACAACAACAATAACTACTACTTCTACTACTACTACTACTACTTCTGCTAGTATAGCAAGTACTACTTCTACTACTACCTCTAATACTACTACTGCTGCTACTATTACTACACTACTACCACAACCAGTACTACTACTACTACTATGCCTACACCAACTCCTACTCCTACTACAACAACAAATACTATTACTTCGACTACAACAACAACAAGAACAACAACAACTACTACTACTACTATCATTACTGATATTGCTACTGCAACTAATGCTGCTACTACTATAGCTACTGCAACTTGTGCAACTACTACTATAACTCCTCCAAATACGACTTCTACTATAGCTCCCACTACGGCTACTGCTATAGCTACTACCATTACTGCTACTACTGCTATTACCTCTACTACTATAATTGTTGCTACCACTAATACTGCTACTACTACTACTACCAGCACTAGAATTACTATTACTACTACAACTACTTCTAATACTATTATTACTACTACTACAACTGCCACTACTACTAATGTGACTACTATTATTGCAACTACTTCTAGTACTACAACTACAACTACTAATATTACTAATACCACTCTTACAACTACAACTTCTACTACTACTAAATCTCCTACTGCCACTACTTATGATACTACTCCTGCTGCTACTGCTACTGCTACTACTCTTACTACTACTACTCCTACCACCTACAACTACTGCTTCTACTCTTGCTACTGTAACAACAACTGCTACTGCAACTACCCCTGCTATAGCTACCATTGCTACTACTATGATTGCTATGACAACTGCAACCAAAACGACAACAACAACAACTACTACTACTACAACTACTACTGCGACTAGTACTAATACTACTACTACTACTTCCTCTACTCCTACTACTACGACGACCACTTCTCTTGCTTCTACTACTATTATTACTACTTCTACACCTATTCCTACTCTTGGTACTACTACTACTCCTACTCCAACAACTACTACTACTAATCCAACAACTACTACTCCCACTGCTGCTGCTACTGTTGCCATTACTACTCTTACTCCAATTATACTGCTACTACAACTACTAATACTAAATTACTACTGCTGCTGCTGTTACTGTTTCTACAACTAGTACTACAACTACTACAACTACTACAATGAATACTACAATTACTACTACTACTACTACAACTAATACAACTATTACTCATACTGCTACTACTACAACAACAACTATTACTACTACTAAAACTACTACACCTACTAGTACTATTACTACTGCTACTGCTGCTACTATTGCAACTACAACTCCTTCCAATACTACTACTGTTACTACAACTACAACTCCTTACACTACTGCTACTGCTACTACTACTACTTCTTCTATTACCACCACCACTACTACCATAACTACAACAACGGCTATTAATGCTGCTACTACCACTACTTCGACTACTACTCATTCTACTACTCCTACTCCTACCACTACTGCTACCACTAATAGCAGTTCTACTACTTCAACTCCTATTACTACTACTCCTCCAACCACTACTACTCCAATTATGACAATGACTACTACTACTATTACTACTTCTACTACTACTACTACTACAACTGCTACTACTAATACCACTTTTTCAACTACTACTATTCCTACTACTACTCCCACTCCAACTCCTAGTACTACAATTACTACTACTTTAGATACTAGTACAGCTAATACTATTACTACTGCTACTACAACTACTATTACTCCTCCTATTACTACTATTACTGCTATAACTACTACTACTACAACTACTAGTACCGCTCATACAACTACTTCTACTTCAACTACTATTGCTACAACTACTACTACGACTGTGAATGTCAATACTACTACAACAATAATAACTAAAACTATTGCAGCCGCTACTGCCGCTACTATTGCGACTACTACTACAGCTAATATCACAAGTACTATTACTACTCTTTCGGCTACTACCACCACTACAACAATAATAATAGCAACAAGTGCTGCTACTATTGCTGCTACTACTACTACAACAACTACGACTACTACTACTACTACTACTACTACTACTACTACTACTACTACTTCTGCTTCTACTACTACTACGACTACTACTACCACTTCTACTACTACTATGACTACTATTAGTACTACTTGTACTACTACCACCACCACTACTACTACTATTGCCACAAAAACTATGACTACAATTGCTACTACTACTAGTATGACTAACGTAACTACTACTACTCCTCCTACTACAACTATGGATGCTACTACTACTAATACTATGTATTTTCCTAGTCCTGATACAACTACTACTACCAATCCAAATGCTACAAATGCTACTACAAATGCTGTGATTACTCCTACAACTACTGCTACTACTACTACTACTACCCTACAATAATGACTACTACTACTACTATTATTGCTACCACTACTAGTTCGACTACTACTTCTAGCATAATAACTATTGCTCCTGCTACAGCTATCGCAACAAGTACTACTCCTATTGCTACAACTGCTTCTCATTCTCCTCCTCCTACTACTACTACTGCTGCTACTACTATTGCTGCTAGTGCTACTAGTACTACTACTACTGCTAAAGCTACTACTGTTGCTGCTGCTGCTACTACTACTACTACAACAACTACTTCTACTACTGCTACTACTACTACCACTACTATTTTTGCCACCACCACTGCTAATTCTACTACTACGACTCCTACTACTACTACTACTACTGCTACTACAACTATTTCTACTACTATTTCTACCACTACTGCTGCTTCTGCTAGTGCTGCAACTGCTACAATTACCATTACTAATACTGCTACTACAGCTTCTATTACTACTGCTCCAACTATTTCTATGGCAACCAGTACTATTACCAATATTACTGCTACTACCACTACTACAACAAATAATACTACGACTCTTACCACAACTCCTACTACTGTTGCTACTGCTACTATTTCTCCTCCTCCTCCAACTACTGCGACAACCACTACTACTAATACTGCTTCTACCACAACTTCTCCTACTTCTACTATTGCTACTACTAGAGCAACAACTCTTACTATTGCTACTAATACTACTATTGCTTCTCTTACTACTACAACTCCTACTACCACTACTACTCTTGCCACTACTGTTGCTAGAACCACTACTACAACTTTTGCTACTACTACTACCACTGCTACCACTACAACTAATGCTACAACTGCTACTGCAACTATTGCTACTCCTATTACTACTACTACTACTACTGCCACCACTGATACTACTACAACTACTACGACTATTGGTACTACTATTATAACTTCTTCTACTACTGCTACTAATACAACAACACCTACTACTACTTCAATGGCTACTACTGCTACTACAACTTCTATTACTACTACTACTTCTGCTACAACTGTTACTACTACTACTGTTGCAACTATTACTATTATTACTACTACTGCTATTTCTCATATTGCCACTACAACAAGTAATACTACTACTATTATTGCCAATGGTACTAGCATAACAACTACTTCTACAACAGCTACTATTGCTACTGCTACTTTTACTACTACAACTATTGCTGCTAATACCGGTACCACAACGACTACCTATACTTTTACTACTACTATTGCTACTAATACTACAATTACTACTCTCGCTAATACTACTACTGCTGCTGTGGCAACTTTTGCAGCAACTACTAGTACTGCTACTACTGCTTCTCCTACAACAACAACTACTGCTACTCCTACAACTAGTACTACTACTACTACAACTGCTATACCAACTAAAATTACAACTACTACTGCAACTTATTGTACTACTACTAAAACTACTACTACCACCATGAATTCTACTAGTACTTATATTATTTCACCTACTACTACTACAGCTGTAACTACTACAATTACCTCTACTACAACTACTACTATTACAACTTCCACTACTACTACTATTGCAACTACTGCTACTATTGCTACTACTAGTAAAACTGCTACTGCTACAACTACAACTACACTTACCAAAACTACTATGACTATTACTACTACTATTGCAACTCCAACTATTAGTGCTGCTACTACTACTACTAATACTACTTCACCTTCTACGAGTACTATTGCTACCACTACTATTGCAAATATTGCTATTACTACAGCCACTACTAATCCACCTACTACAACTACTTCCAATACTACTACTACAACTACTGCTACTACTGCGGCTACTACTACTACCACTACTACAACAACAACTACCACTATTTCTGCTCCTACTACTGCTGTTGCTCCTACTACTAATACTGCTACTATGCCTACTCCTACTCCAACACCAACTCTTACTATGACTACTACTACTTCTACTACTTATACTAATAGTACTACTATTACTACTACTATTGCTGCTATTGCTCCTACTGCTGCTTTTACTACTACAATTGCTTTTGCTACTACTACTGCTGCTGCTGCTGCTACTACTACTCCTGCTGCTGCTACTACTACTAGTATTGATGCTGCTACTACTACTACTACTTCTACTACTCCTACTACAACTACTACAAGCACAACTACTACAACTACCACTACTACTGTTGTTGTTGCTACTACTACTACTATTACCATTACTACTGCTGCTGCTACTACTATTGCTGCTTCTATTATTACTACCGCTACTACTATTATGACTACTACTATTACCGCTACCACTAATGCGACTACTACTACTACTACTACTGTAGCTACCAGTACTACGGCTACCACCACCACCACTACCACTACTACTACTACAACTACTACCACTACTACTATTGCTAGTACTACAACTGCAGATACAACGACTACGACTACCATTAATACTTCTGCTACTACTACTACTACCACTATTACTACTACGATTACTACAGTTGCTACTACTATTATTACTACAATTATGAGTACTACTGCTACTACTATAACTACAACTACGACTGCAACAACTACTATAACTACAACAACAACTACTTCTAATATTACTACTTTTCCCACAATAACAACTAACACTTCTTCTCCCACTACTACGACTACTGCTGCTGCTACTACTACCACCACCTCTACTACTACTATTGCTACTACTACCATTACAAGCTCTAATACTGCTACTGCTGCAACTACTGCTACAAATACATCTAATACTACTAGTGCTAAACTACCACTATAGCGACTACAACGACTATTACACCACTACTAGTGCTACTACAACTACAGTTGCTGCGGCTGTTGCTATTACTGCTGTTGCTGCTCTTATGACAACTGCTATTGCTACTGCAACTACAACTACTAGTACAACTACTAGTACTACTAGTATGACTTCTACTATTACAACTGCTGTTGCTACTGCTGCTACAACAATAACTACTACTAGTAATACTACTACTACAACTTCTAGTATCACTAGTACTAATAGAACCACCCTATAGCTACTATTATTGCAAATGGTACAATTATTACTACTACTACAACAACTCATACCATTACTACTACTAATACTACTACTACTATTGCTGCTACTACTTCCTCTATTCTACTACTACTACTTCTACTACACTTACTACTAAAGCTATTGCTGCTACAACTTCTACGACTATTTCTATTACTTTTGTTACCACTGCTACTTCTACTACTACTTGTACTACTACTCCTACAAATACTATGGCTACTATTACTAATGCGACTACTACTACCATTACTACTTCTCCTATGACTACTACTACAACTACAATAACAAAAACTACTACTACTATTCCTATTACTACGCTTACCACTACGACTATGACTAGTACTACTATTACTACTACTACAATTACTACTAGTTCTACTACTTCTGCAACTACTACTACTCCCCGTACTTCTACTATGACAACTACTACTAATTTTACTACTATTACTCCTGCTACTACTACTTCTATGACTACTACTATTACTACTACAACAACTATTACTACTACTACTTCGGCTACTAGTACTAGTACTACTACTCCTCCTCCTACTACTACTATTGCTACTCATACAACTTCTACAACTACTCCTACTACTACCTACTACTACTATAGCTACTACCTCCACTACTACTACTACTACTACCACTACCACTACTATAGCTACAATAAATGCTACTACTACTCCTCCTCCTCCTCCCCCAACTACTAGTTTTGCTATTATAGCTACTTCAACTACCGCAACTACTACTACTATTATTACTACTCCCCCTACCCCATGTCCTACTCCTACTATTATTCCTACTAAAACTTCTGCGAATGCTACTACTACTAGTACTACTACTACTGTAGTTATAGCTACTGCTGCTGTTGAACTTATTCTACAACTACTACCCCTATTCCTGCTACTGATACTACTGCTACTTCTATTATGACTTCTAGTACCATTGCTGCTACTGGTACTACTACTCCTACTACTGCTACTAGTACTACTTTATCTACTACAACTACAACTACTAGTACTACTAAAACAGCTACTATTACTTCTATTACCACTACTCCTGCTACTACAATTACTGTTTCCAATATAACTTCTACTAATAGCTCTACTACAACAACTACTACTATGACTACTACCCCTACTATTGTAGCTACTACTATTGTTGCAAAAACATCTGCTACTACTTCCATTCTTTCTACGAACACTACTACTACCACTATTATGGCTACTATGACGACTAATACTACTACAACTGCTACTGCTACTACTCCTACTACTACTATAACGACCACTGCTACTAATTTTACTACAACTACTCTAGCAATTACTACTACTATAACTACCACTACTACTACTAATCCTACAACAATAACTACTACTACAACTACAACTACAACAACTACTACTACTACTACCACGACAACAACTACTACTACTACCTCGACTACTACAAATACTGCTTCTGCAGCTACACTACTACTGCAACTACTACTACTGCTACTCCTACTACTAACATAACTACTACTACTACAATAACTATTACATCTACTACTACAACTATTACTACTAATACTAATACTACTCTAATTGCTACTAGCACAACTCCTCCTACTACTACTACTTGTACTACTACTGCTACTACTACTACTACTGTTGTTGCTGTTCTTACTACTACACTACTACTACAACAACTACTACTAGTAGTACTATAACTATAGCTATGCCTACTACTACTACTATTATTACTACTACAATAACAACTACTACTACTTCTACAACTACAACTACTACTTGTACTGCTACTATGACTATGGCATATACAATAACAATAATAACTACTACTACTGATACTTGTACTATGCTACTACTGCTGCTACTTCTAGAACTGTTACTACAATTTTTAGTACCACTACAACTACTTCTACTCTCACTACTACAGCTACTACTGCTACTACTAATAATTTTACTACTACTACGGGTACTACTACTCCTCCTCCAAGTACTCCTAGTACTCCTACTACAACTACTACTATTACTACTACTACTCTAATCCTACCATTACTATTACTACCACTAATACTACCACTACTCCTAGGACTAGTAGAACTACTACTACTACCACTAGCAACTATGACTACTACTACTATGATAACCGCTTATACTTCTCCTACAATGACTACTACAACTACTACCACTACTGCTACTACTACTATTAGTGCTACTACTGCTGGTACTAACGCTGCCACTAAAAATATTGCTACTGCAAATACGAATATAGTTGTAGTTACTACGGCAAATACAGCTATTATAAACACTGCTGCCGCTGCTACTACTACTATAACTGCTATTGCAACTACTAATACAGCTACAGTTGTTATACCTACTACAACTACTACTCCTACTAATACTGCTACGACTACTACTATTGCTACTACAACTCCTGCTACTTGTACTAATACTACTATTGTTGCTACTACAACTTCTGCTACTACTATTACTACTATTTCTATTACTGCTACTACTACTACTACTACTACTGCCACTGCTTCTAGTACAATTTCTACTAACGCTACTGCTACTACTTATGCAACAACCACTACTACTGCTACTACTGTCACTGCTACTACTTATGCAATAACTAGTACTACTGCTACTACTGCCACTGCTTCTAGTACAATTTCTACTAACGCTACTGTCACTACCTATGCAACAACCACTACCACCACCACTTCTACTGCTGTTACTACAACTTTTGCTACAACTGCTACTATTACTACTGCTGCTACTACTACTATTACCACAACAATAACTACTACTACTACGATTGCCACTACTACTAATACTACTACTTCAATAACTACTACTTCTAGTAATACTACTACTGCCACTAATGTTGTTGCTACTGCTGCTGCAACTACTACTATGATTGCTACGGCGATTACTACTATTGCTACAACTATTGCTACTACTGCTACTACTACTGGGACTGCTACAGGGAGTACTACTACAACTACTATTGTGGCTACTACAACTATAACTACTGCTACTACTTCTACCACCACTACTACTTCTACTACTACTACAGTTACTACTACTGCTAGTGCTGCTGCTGCTATTGCTGGTACTACTATTGGTACTACCAATGCGACAACTGCTCCTACTAATGAAGCTATTAATGCTACTACTACTACCACCACTACAACTTCTACTACTACCACTACTACTAGAACAACAACAAGGACTACTATTGTTGCTGTTGTCGTTGCTATTGTCGCTACTTCTACTACTGCTACTACTACTACATGCCCTACCACTTCTACTATTGCTACTACAACTATTGCAACTATACTGCTATTGTTTCTACAAGTACTATTACTACTACATCTGCTACTTCTGCTACAACTACCAGTAGTACTACTACTATTACTACTACAACCATAACTACTACAACAATGACTACGACTACTACTTTTCCGATTATAACAAGTACTACTACCTCTCCTACAATGACAACTCATGCTACTGCTACTAATACTACAAATACAACTATTGGTACCATAAATAATAATACTACTACAACTACTTTCACTACTGCCATTGCTGCTGCTACTATTACACTACTTGTCTACTACTACTGCCGCTACTGCTACTACTGCGTTTACTACTACAACTACTTCTACCCCTACTCTAATTACTATTACTAGAACTACTTCTAATACAACTACCACTACAACCACTACTGCTACTCCAATTACTACATCTATTGCTACTACGACTACTACTACTTCTACTACTACTACTGCTACTAATTCTACTATAGCTACTACTATTACAACTACTGCTCTTTCCACTTAAATCACTACTGCTACTCCTACTACTTCTACAACAACTATTACTACCACTACAACTCCTCCTACTACTACTACAATTACTAGTCCTAGCACTACAACCACTACTACTGCCAATACTACAACTACTACAACTACTACTAATACTAATACTGCTACTTCTACAACCACAACATGAACAACAACAAATACTATTACAACTAGTACATCTAGGACTACTAGAACTAGTGCAACTACTGCTACTACACAACTACTGCTGCTACTACTACTACTATTAGTGCTACTACTACAGTGACTACGACTAATACTACTGCTACTACTATTGCCTCTACTACTACAACTCCTATTGCTACGACTACAACTATTACAACAACTACTACTACTACTATACTACTTCTTCTACTATTACTACTGCTACTTCAACTATTGCTGCTGCTGCTACTACATCTATTGCTACTATTTCTACTACTGCTGCTGCTACTACTACTTCTTTTATTACCACTACCAAAACAACAATGACTACTACTATTGCTACTTCTACTACTACAACTATAGCTACCGCTTCTACTACTACCAGTACAACTATTGCTCCTATGACTACTACTGCTTCAACTACAACTACTACTACTATTAATACTACTACTACTATTATTACTACTACTACGACTACTACCATTGCTACTACTACTACTACTACTACTATTACTACTACTACTACTACTACCATTGCTACTACTACTACTATTACTACTATTAATACTACTACTAGTACTGCTACTACTACTACAAGTGCTACTATTACTGCTACTATTACTTCTACTCCTACAACTGTCCTTACTACTAATACTACTATTATTACTACTACTATTGCTACTACAACAACTACTGATGACACTACTCCTAGTATTACCACTACTACTATTTATGCTACTACTTTTGCGACCACTACTAGTACTTCTTCTTTTTGTCCTACTACTACTACTATTAGTAATACTATTACTACTGCTGATACTTCTAGTATAATAGGTACTGCTACTATGGCTGCTACTACTAGTATTGCTACCACTACTTTGACCGCAACTACTATTGCAACTACTAATACAATCACTACTACTGCTACTGCTACTGCTACTTCAACGACTACTAATACTGCTCCAATTGCTACAACAAAGTCTACTATTACAACAACTACAACCGCTGCTACTAGTACTACTACTACTACTACTACAATTGCTACTACTAATATGTCTTCAGTTACTTCTATTGCTACTACTACTACCACCACCACCACTACTACTGCTACTACTACTGCTACAACTACTACTATAATTATTACTACAAATAAAGCTACAACTATTTCTACTGCTACTACTACTACTGCAGCTACTATTACGATTAATACTACTATTGCTGCTACTACTGCTACTGCTAATACTATTGCTACTGATACTATTACTACAATAACTATTGCTGCTGGTGTTATGGCTGCAACTTCATCTACAACTACTACAACTGCCAGTTCTGCTACTACAAAGACTAGTCTTACTACTATTGCTACTACTTCCACTACTGCTACAACTAGTACTACTGCAACAACTACTAATACTAATACTGCTACTACTACTATTACTATAGCTACTATGATTGCTGCTACTACTACCTCTCCTAATGCTACTACTGCTGCTACTTCTATTACTAGTGCTACAAATACTGCAATAATGCATCTACTTCTATTACTACTAATACTACTATTATAACTTGTATTGCTACTGTTACTACGAGTACTACTCCTATTATAACTACTACCACTGTTACTTGTAGTACTGTTACAACTATTATGGCTACTGCTACCACTCCTACTCCTACTACAAATTCTACTTCTACTACTAATTCTCTTACTTTTGGTAGTACTACTTTTGCTACTTCTACTACTACTTCTACTATTACTACTATTGCTACTACTATAACTACTACTACTTGTTCTACTACCACTACCACTACTCCTAATACTACTATGCCTACTACAACTACTACTGTTACTACTACTACTACTGCTACTGCTGCTACTACTACTACTACTGCCGCCACTGTTGCAACTGTTTCAATGGCTACTACTACTAGTACAACTACTGCTGGTATTACTACTACAATTGTTGTTGCTACTACTACTACTATAACTACTACTACTACCACCATTATAACGACAACTGCTGTTGCTACCTCTATGCTACAACTACTACTGTTGACACTGCAACTACAACAACAACAACAACAACAACAACAACAACAACAACTACTACTACTACTACTACTATTACAACTGCTACTATTATTTCTGCTGCTACTATTAATGCTAATACTGATACTACTGGTACTGCTATTGTTGTTGCTTCCTCTGTTACTACTGTTACAACTACCACTACTACTTCCACTACTACAACAACAATTACTGCTACTGCTACTACTACTAACGCTCCAACAACTTCTTCTACTACTACTCCTTCTACTTGTACTACTACTACTGCTACTAGTATTGCTACTACTACTACAGCAGCTGCTATTATGCATACTATTACTACTACTGCTACTGTGACTACTACTACTTCTCCTCCTACTACTACTATTACTATTACTACGATAGCTACTACTACTAATATTACGACAGCTAAAACAACAACTACTACTATTACTACAATAGCTACTACTACTACCACCACTACCATTATCGCTACTACTACTACTACTAATACTACTACTACTATTACTAGTACAACAGCTACTACTGTTACTACTACTACTACAATGGTTGCTACTACTACTACTAATATTACTACTACTACTACTACTATTACGACTACTAAAACTACTACTAGTACTACTGCAACTTCGACAACTACTACTATCACAACTACTAGTAGTTCTACTACTACTATTGATACTACTACTTCTACTGCTAGTACTACTACAGCTACTACTACTATGACTCTTCCTCCTGCTACAACTACTATTACTGTTAATGTGAGTTCTGCTATTACTACTTCCCCTACTACTACTATTATTGTTGCTATTGTTACTACTATGACTGCTACTACTACCACTACCACGGTCGCTACTATCACAACTACTGCTACTACTACCACTACTACTACCACTATTACAACCACTGCTCCTACCACTACTACTGCTACTATAACTACTAATTAAACTACTTCTACTACTACCCATACTACTGCTACAACAACTACTACTATCACGACTATTACTCCAATTGCTACTCCTACTACTACTACTATTGCTGCTCTTGCTACTTCTACTACTATCTTACTAATTGTACTGTGACAACCACTACTGTTACTATTGATACTCCTACAAATAATGCTACTATGGCTACTCCTACTATAATTACAACTACTCCTACTATTACTACTACTACTACCATAGCTCCTACTACAAGTGATACAAATGATTGTATGGCTCCTACTATTGCTACACCTACTACTACTACTACTATTGCTACTACCACGACCACTACTACTACAAGTACTATGACAACTACTACTGTTGTCACTACTGCTATCACTTGTATTGCTACTACTTCTACAACTACAGTGGCATCTCCAACTACTGCTACTACTACTACTAATACCACTCTACTACCCCGACTACTACTACTATTGCTAACACTACTACAACTCCTACTACTACTGCTTCTACTACAACTATTTCTACTACTACTACTACTTCTCCTACTACTACTACTTCAGCCACTACAACAACTGCTATAGCTACTACTACTACTTCTACTATTGTTGTTGCTACTAGAGCTACTATTGCTGCCATTACAACCCCTACAGCTTTTCCTTCTACTACTATTACATATAGTACTACAACTTCTACTACTGCTACTGCTTATACTACTTCCATTACCCCTATTGATATTGTTCCTACAATAAATACTACTACTCCTAATTCTTTAACTACGACAACCACAACTGCTACTCCTAACACTACTGCTTCTGTTGCTACTACTACAAATTCTATTACTAAAGCTTTAGTTGCAACCTCTACTACTAGTACTACAACCAATACTCCTAATACTACTACTACTACCACAGTTGTTAGTACTACAACTCTTACAACTATTACTACAGCAGCTGCTACTACTATTACTACTGCATCTACCACTGTAGCAATTACAACTACTACTTACGCAACTACTACTACTGCTACCGCTACTGCTACTACTTCTACTACTAGTATGGGTACTACAATAATAACTACTACTGCTAATACCAATACTAATACTACTACTGCTACAACAACAATAACTACTACTACTTCTGTTACAACAACTACTTCTACTACTATAACTACTACTGCATCTGCCTCAACTATTCCTACTGCTGCTACTACTATTATGCCTGCTTCTACAAATACTACTACTACTGGTACTACTTCTGGTACTACTAATACTTCTCCCACAACTATAACTACTACTACTACTGCAACCAGCACTAATGCTACTACTACTAAAACTACTTTTGCTACTGCTTGGACTACTAGCCTAGCAACTACTACTACCACTGCTACTACAGTTACAATTACTACTACTATAACTACTACTATTGCTTCTACTTCTACTATAGCTTGTACTACTACTCTGACAAATACTACTACCGCTACTACTATTGCAACTACCACTACTACTACTTCAACTACCACTGCTATAACTACTGCTACTACTACTAGTACAACTTCCATTGCTACTACTACTACTACAACAACAACAATAATAATTACTGCTACTACCACTGCTACTTCCACTACTATGACTATAGGTACTACTATGGCTCCTACAACTACTACTTCTACTACCCAACTACTACTACTATAACTACCACTACTACTATAATTGCTACTACTACTAGTATTACTACTAAAACTACTATTAGTACTACTACACGTACTACTACAAATGCTACTGAGGCTATTGCTATTACTGCTACAATAACTTCTACTACTACAATAACTACTACTACTATGACTATTACTACTACTACTCCCACCTCTTCTATTACTATTACTACTATTTCTACCACTACTACACTTGCTACTATTGCCGCTGTTGCTACTACTAATACAACTTCTCCTACTACTATGACTATTGCTACTAATACTACTACTGCAACTATTGCTACTAGTACTACTACTAATACTATTGCTTCTACTACAACTACCACAATAGCTACTATTACTACCCCGGCTACTGCTACTAGTACTACTACAATTCCTGCTACTACTGCTACTACTATTATTCTTACTAATGATGCCCTTGCTACTACTGCTACCACTACCACTTCTTCAACTGCTATTGCAACAGGTACTCCAACTACTTTTGCTAGAAATACTACTCTAACTACTACCACTACAACAACTACTACTACTATTATTGCTACCAATACTACTACAGCTTCTGCTACAACTACTACTACTACAACTTCTATGACTACAGCTACTACTGCTACTCCTACTATTGCTACTACCACTATTACCACTAGTACTGCTGCTATTACTACTTAGCTACTCCATCTACTACCATCACCACTACTACTATGAGTACTAGTACTACTACTATGACTACTAGTGTTGCTATTATTGCTACTATAACTACTACTTCTATTACTACAGTGATTGATATGACTACTACTAGTAGTATTAGTTGTGGTGGTAGCTACTCTAGTAGTTGTAAGAGATGTAGTAGTAGTATTAGTATTGGAAGTAGCTACAGCAGCAATGATAGTAGGATCAACAATAGCAATAGTAGTAGTGGTAGTAGTAGCAGTAGTCAAAGCTATCGTAGTAGTAGTCATAGTATTAGAAGTCATAGCCATAGTATTAGTGTAGTAGCAATAGTAGAAGTACTAGTAGTACTGGTAGTGACTGTAGCTGCGGTAATAGTAATAGTAGCAATAGCAGCAGTAGTAGTAGCAGTAGCAGTAGCAGTAGTAGTAGCAGCAACATTAGCAATAGCAGTAGCACAAGTTTTGGCAGTAGCAGCAGCGATAATAGTAGTTGTGGTATAAAGCTAATGCAGTAGCTACAATAGAAGTAGTAGCAGTTATAGTAGTACTACTACTAGTAGTAGTTGCAGAAGTAGTAGTAGTAATAGTAGTAGTAGTATTAGTTATTGTAGTAGTAGAAGTAGCGATACTAGTAGTAGTTGTAGTTGTGGTAATAGTAGTAGTAGTAGTAGTAGTAGTAGTCATGGTTGTTGTAGTAGTTATAGTTGGACTAATAGTACTAGTCATAATAATAGCTGCAGGAGTAGTAGCCGTAGCTATAGCAATAATAATAGTAGTAGTAATAGTAGTAGTAGCAGCAGTAGTAGTCATAGTAGCAATAACAGTAGTAGTAGTAGTAGTATTAGTAATAGTAGTAGTAGTAGTATAGGTAGTAGTCGTAGTATTTGTAGAAGTAGTAGTACTAGTACTAGTAATAGTAGTAGTAGTAGTGCAACTACTAGTAGTAGTAGTTGGAGCTATAGTACTAGTAGTAAGAGTAGTAGCAGTAGTTGCCACAGTAGCAGTGGTAGTAGTAATAGTAGCAGCTGCAGCAGTAACAATAGGAGTAGTTGTATTTGTAGTAGTAGTAGTACTAGCAATAGTTATAGTTGTAGTCTAGTAGTAGGAGTTATTATTGTTGTTGTTGTTATTGTAGTACTAGTAGTAACAGTTGTAGCAATAGTAGTAGGAGTAGCACCAGAAGTGGTAGTAGCAGCAGAAGCCATAGTAGTGTTATTATTAGTAGAATATATAGTAGTAAGAGTAGTAGTAGTAGCAACAGCAGCAACAATAGTTATTGCTGTAGTAGTAGCTAACGTAGCAGTAGATTCTGTAGTAGTAGTCGATGTAATAGTAGCAGTAGTAGCAGTATTAGTAGTAGCAATAGTAGCAGTAGTTGTAGTAGCAACAGTAGTGGTAGCACCAGTAGAAGAAGTAGAAGTGGTGGTGGTGGTGGTGGTAGTACTTGTAGTAGTAATAGTACTAGTATTAGTAGTAACATTAGTAGTGGCAGCGGCACTGGTAGTAGAAGTAGTGGTAGTAATACTAGTAGTAGTCGTAGTAACAGTAGTAGTATTAGGAGTAGCACTAGTAGTAATAGTAGTAGTAGCAGTAGTAGTAGTAGTATTAGAAGTAGCAGCAGTAGCAGCAATAGTTATAGTAGCAATAATAGCGACAATAGTAGAAGTAGTAGCACTATTTGTTGTAGTAGTAGTGGCCAAAGTTGTAGTAGTATATATTCTAGAAGTAGTATCCATTGTAGCAAGTTTAGAAGTAGTATTAGTAGTAGTAGCAACAGTAGTCGTAATAGCTATAGTTATTATAGTGGTAGAATTTATTATTGCAGCATAAGGATTAGTTATAGTAGCAGTAGGAGTGGTTGCAATAGTAGAAGTACTAGTAGTTGTAGTAGTAGTAGAGGAAGTACTAGTAGCATTAACTCAATATTAGTAGTTCTAGTAGTAGTAGTATTAGTTGTTCTTAAAGTAGCTGTAGTAAGAGTAGAAGTTACAATAGTTATTGCAGTAACACTATTAATAGTAGCTGTAGTAGTAGTTGTACAAGTACCAGTTGTAACAATAGTAGTAGTAGTATTAGTAGTAATAGCAATAGTAGCACTAGCAGTTGTAGTAATGGTAGAAGTTGTTGTACTAGTAGTATTATTAGTAGTAGTAGTAGTAGCAAGAGTAGTAATAGTAGTGGTAAAAGTAGTAGCAATAGAAGTAGTAGTAGTAGCAACTGTAGTCGCAGTTGTAGTAGTAGTACTAGTAGTGGTACTAGTAATAGTAGTGGTAGTAGTAGCGGTAGTTGTAGTAGCTGTAGTAGTGGTAGTAGTAGTGGCAGCAGTTGTAGTATTAGTAGCAGAAGTTGAGTTGTACTAGTAGCCGTAGTAGTAATAGTAGTAGTCGAAGTAGTAGTAGTGATAGTGGTAGTAGTAGGAGAAGTAAAAGTTGCAGATATAGCAGCAGTAGTAGTTGTTATAGTTGTAATAGTAGCATTAATAATAGTAGTAGTTATAGTAGGGGCTGTAGAAGTATTTATAGCCATTGTAGCTGTGGTAATGGTAGTAGAAGTAAGCAAGTTAGTAGAAGTAGTAGTGGTAGCAATAGTAGTAGTAGTGAGAGAAGTAGTATTAGTAGTTGTAGAAGAATTAGTAGCAGTAGTAGCAGTGGCAATAGTTGGGGAATTATTAGGAACAATAGTAGCACTAGTAGAAGTAGTAGTAGTTATTGTTGTTGTAGTAGTAGTAGTCGTAGTTATTGTTGTTGTAGTAGTAGTAGTCGTAGTAGTTGTAGTAGTAGTAGTTGTTGTTGTAGCAACTATTGTAGTAGTGTTGGTTGTTGTGGTAACTATAGTAATAGTAGTAGGAGAAGTTGAGTTGCAGCAGTAGTCATAGCAATACTAGTAGTAGTTGTTGTTGAAGTAGTACTAGCAGTAGTGGTAGTAGTAGGAGAGGTGGTAGTAGTAGTTATACCAACAACAACAAGTGTAGAAGTAGGAGCAGTAGTAGCTGTAGTAGCTGTAGTAGCTATAGTAGCAATAGTAGCAGTAATAATAATAGTTGTTGTTGTATTAGTAGCTGTAGAAGTAGTTATAGCAATTGTAGTTGTGTCAGTAGGAGTATTAGGTGAGGTAGTAGAAGCAACTGTAGTAGTAGTAGTACTAGCAATAGTGAGAGAAGTAGTATTGGTATTCATAGAAGAATTAGTAGTAATAGTTGTAATAGTGGTAGTAATAGTAGTAGTAGTATATGTAGTAGCAGTGGCTATAGTAGGAATAATAGTAGTACTAGTAGAAGTAGTTGTTATTATTCTAGTAGTAGTAGTAGTTGCAGTAGTTGTTGTAGTAGTAGTGGTTATTGTAGCAGCTATTGTGGTTGTAGTAGTTGTAGTAGCAATAGCTGTAATTGTAGCAGTAGAGGTAGAATTATCAATAGTAGTATTAGTAGTAACACCATAGTAGTGGTAGTAGCAATAGCAGCCATAGTAGTAGCAGTAGTAGCAAGAGTAATAATAGTAGTAGTAGTAGCATGAGTAGTAATAGTAGTAGTAGTAGCAGTAGCAACAGTATAAGTAGTAGTCGTAGCAGCAATAGTAGCAATTATAGTAGTTGAAGTAGTTGTTGTAGCAGTAGTACTAGCAATAGTAGGAGTAGTAGTAGTAGGTGTAGTAGTAGTAGAAGAAGAAGGTCTAGCAGTAGCCACAGTAGTAGTAGTAGTCATTGTAGCAGCAATAATAGCAGCAGTAGCAGCAGTAGTAGCATGAAATACAACTAGTATCAAAAGTAGTAGCAATAGTAGAAGTAGTAGCAGCAACAATAGTAGTAGTAATATCAGCAATAGTAGTATCGGTAGCAACAGTGGTAGTAGTAGCCATAGCAGAAGTAGTGGCAGTAGTAGCAATAGTAGCAGTAGTAGAAGTAGAAGTAATAGTACTACTAGTAGTAGTAGCAGTAGTATTAGTAGTAGCATCGGTATTAGTAGTAGCAGCAACAACAATAGTCATAGTAGCAATAGTTGTAGCCGTAGTTGCTATAATGGCGATAGCAACTATTATAGGAGTAGTAGTAATGGTAGTAGTAGTAGCATTAGTAGTAGCATTGGAGCTTTAGTAGAAGTAGAAGTAGAAGTAGTAGTAGTAATAATAGTAGAAGCAGTAGTAGCAATAGTAGTGGTTGTAGAAGTAGTAGTCTAAGTAATAGCAATAGTATTATTAGTAGTAGTAGCAGTAGTAGTAACAGTAGCAGTAGTTGTAGCGGCAACTGCAGCAATAGTAGCAGTAGTTGTTCTTGCAGTAGTAGTAGCAGTCATAGCTATTGTAGCAGTTGTAGAAGAAGAAGTAGTAGTTGTTGTTGTAGTAGCAGCAGTAGTCGACATAGTAGTAGAACTAGTAGTAGTAGATGTAGTACTAGTAGCATTACATTTGTAGTAGTTGTTGTTGTAGTAGTAGTTGCTGTTGCAGTAGCAGTAGTAGTAATTGTAGTAGTGATTGTAGATGTAGTAGTAGAAGCAGTAATAGTCGTAGTAGTAGTAGATATAGTAGTAATAACAGTAGTAGTCATAGTAGTTGGTAAAGTAATAGTACTAGTATTAGCAGCAATTGTAGTAGTAGTAGTAGGTGGCAAAGTAATAGCAGTAGTAATAGTAGTTGTAGTAGTAGATGTAGAACTAGTAGAGGTAGTACAAGTAGCCTTAAATTGGTGGTATAGTAGTAGTTGTAGTAGTAGTTGTAGTAGTAGTTGTTGTAGTAGCAGTAGTAGTAGCTATAGTAGCAATTGTAGAAGTAGTAGTAGAAGTAGTAGTAGTGGTAGTAGTAGTAGATGTAGTAGTAATAGCAGTAGTAGTTGTAGTTGGTGAAGTAAGCGTTGTAGTAGTAGTAGTAGTACTTGGTGAAGTAGTAGCAGTAGCCGTAGTAGTATTATTTATAGTAGTTGTAGCAGCAATAGTAGTAATTGTAGTGGAGTAGTGGTAATAGTAGTAGTAGAAGTTGATGTAATAGTATTTTTCATAGTAGTAGTAGTTGTAGTAGTGGTAGTAGCAGTAGTTGTAGTTATAGTGGTTGTAGTAGTTGTAGTTGTTGTAGATGTAACAGCAGTAGCACTTGCGGTAGTAGCAATATTAGTAGTAGAAGCTATAGTACAGGTAGTAGTAGTAGCAGTAGTAGCAGTAGTAGTTGTTGTTGTAGTAGTAGTAGCAGCAATAGTAGCAGTAGCAGCAGTGGTAGTAGCCGTATTATTCGTAATAGTAGTTGGTGTAGTAGGTGTAGTAATAAGAGGATGAGTTGTAGTAGGAGTAGCAGTAGTAGTTGTAGTCATAGTTGTAGTTGCAATAGTAGCAGTTGTCATAGTTGTAGTGCTGTAGTAGTAGCAATCGTAGTAGTTGTAGTGGAAATAATAATAGTGTTATTAATAATAGTAGTCGTAGCAAAGGGAGCAGAAGTAGTAGGTGTACTAGTAGTCATTATTGTTGTTGTTGTAGGAGTAGTAGTAATAAGAGTAGTACCACTAGCAATAGTAGCAGCAGTAGTAACAATAATAGCAGTAGTTGAGGTCGTAGTACTAGGAGTAGTAGGAACAACAGCAACAGTAGCTGCTGTACTAACAGTAGCAACAACAATAGAAGCAGTTCAAGTAGCTACCATAGTAGTAGTAGTTGTTGTAGCAATAGTAGCAGTAGTAGTAGTGGTGGTGGTAGCAGTTGTTGTTGTAGTTGTCGTAATGGTAGTAGTAGTTATTGTAGTAGTAGTGATATTAGTAGTTATAGTTGTAGTTGTAGTAGCTGAAGAAGTAGTAGTAGTAATACGGCTAGTGGTAGTAGTAGTTGTTATTTTAGTAGTAGAACTAGTAATTGTTTTAGTACTAGGTTTAGGAGTAGAAGTTGCTATGGTTGTAGTAGGAGAAGTTGCCATAGTAGTAGTACTAGTAGTAGCAACAACTACAATAGCATTAGCAGTAGTTGTGGTATTAATAGTAGTAGTATTAACTATTTTAGTAATAGGACTTGCACTTGTAGTAGCAGCAGCAGCAATAGTAGTAATAGTAGGAGTAGTAGTAGCAGCAACAATAGTAGTAATAATATTAGTAGTAGCAGCAATAGTAGTAGCAATAGTCAGGATAGTAGCAATAGTTATAGGAGTATTAGTAGCAGTAGTAGCAGTAGTAGTAGGAGTAGTAGCTGCAGGAGCAGCAGCAGCAGTAGTAGTACAAGTAGCAAGAAAAATAGTAGCAGTAGTAGCAGTAGCATTTGTAATAGTGTTAGAAGTGGCAGAAGTAGTATTGGTAGTAGTAGCAATAGCAGTAGGAGTAGCAACAGAAGCTGCAGTAGCAATACTTCCAGGAGTAGTAGGCATTGTAGTAGTAGTAGTAGTAATAGTAGTAGTAGTAGTAGTAGTAGTAGTAGTAGTAGTAGTAGTAGTAGTGGTAGTAGTAGTAGTAGAGTAGCAGTAGCAGTTGGAGTTGTATTTCTAGTAGCAGTTGCAGTAGTAGTATAAGTAATCTTAGTTGTAGTATCAGAAGCAGTTGTAGTAGCAGCATCAGTGGTAGTAGTAGCAGCAGAATTAATAGTGGTAATAGTAGTAGTAATAGTAGCAATAGTCGTAGTAATCGTAGTTGTAGTCGTAATAGTAGTACTAGTAACAGTAGTGGTAGTAGTGGTAGTAGGTATAGTTGCAGTAGTAGTAGTAGTAATAGTAGTAGTAGTCGTAGTAGTCATAGTAGTAGTAGTAGTAATAGTAGTAATAGTAGTAGTAGCAGTAGTAGTTTTAGTTGTTATTGTTGTTGTTGTTGTTGTAGTAGTAGGAGTAGTATTAGTAGTAGTAGTAGTTGTTGTTGTTGTAGTAGTAGTAGTTGTTGTTGTAAGAGCAGCAATTATAGTTGTAGTAGCACTGTTAGTAGCGGCAACAACAACAGAAGTAGTAATGTTATAGTAGTTGTAATAGTCATTGTAGTGGTAGTAGTAGTAGTAGTAATATTATGTATAGCAAGAGTTGTTGAAGTTAGAATTGTAGCAGTAGTAATAGTAGAACTAGTAGTAGTGGTAGCAGTTGCATAGTAGTACTAATAGTAGTTGTTATTATTGTAGCAGCAGAATCAACAGTACTAGTAGTAGTTGTTATTATTGTTGTATAACTAATAGTAATAACAGTAGTAGTAGTAGAAGTAGTAGTAGCAATTGTTGTAGTGTTAGCAGTAGCAGCAGTAGTAGCAGTAGTAGTAGCAGTAGTTGAAGTCATTTTGAGAATAGCAGTCATATTAGTATTAGTAATAGTAGTATAAATACTTGTAGCAGAAGTATTAGTAGTAGGAAAACAAGTAGTGGTAGTAGTAGGGCTAGTAGTAGGAGTAGTAGTTGGAGTGGGTGTAGTAGTTGTAGTAGTAGGAGTAGTTGTAGCTGTAGTAGCAGTAATAGTAGTAGTAGGTGGAGTAGTAGTAGTAGTAGTGGTAATAGTAGTAGTAGAAGAAGAAGTAGCAGCAGTAGTAGTTGGAGTATTAGTAGTAGCATTAGTAGTATTATTAGTAGTAGGAGTAGTAGTAGTGGTTGTGGTAGTAGTAATAGAAGTAGTAGTAGTAGCTATAGTAGTTGCAGTAGTAGTTGTAGTTGTAGTTGTAGTAGTAGTAGTGGTAGTAGTAGTAATAGAAGTAGTATTATAGTAGTAGTAGTTGTTGTTGTTGTAGTTGTAGTTGTTGTTGTTGTTGTTGTTGTTGTTGTAGGAGTAGTAGTAGTAGTTATTGTTGTTGTTGTAAGAGCAGCAATTATAGTTGTAGTAGCATTGTTAGTAGCGACAACAACAATAGAAGTAGTAGTGTTATCGTAGTTGTAGTAGTCATTGTAGTGGTACTAGTAGTAGCAGTAATAGTATCTATAGCAGTAGTTGTTGTAGCTAGAATTATAGCGGCAGCAGTAGTAGTAGCAGTAGCAGTTGCATAGTAATACTAGTAGTAGTTGTTATTGTTGTAGCAACAAAATCAACAGTACAAGTAGTAGTTGTTATTGTTGTTGTACAACTAAGAGTAATAATAGTAGTAGCAGTAGAAGTAGTAGCAATCATTTTAGTGTTAGTAGCAGCGCTAGTAGTAGCAGTAGTAGTAGCATTAGTTGAAGTCATTTTGAGAATAGCAGTCATATTAGTATTAGTAATAGGAGTATAAGTACTTGCAGCAGAAGTATTAGTAGTAGAAGAACAAGTAGTAGTAGCAGTAGGGCTAGTAGTAGGAGCAGTAGTTGGAGTGGGAGTAGTAGTTGTAGTAGTAGTAGTATGGTAGTAGTAGCAGTAGCAGTAGCTGTAGTAGTAGTAGCAGAAATATTAGTAGTAGGTGGAGTAGTAGTAGCAGTGGTTGTAATAGTAGTAGAAGAAGTAGTAGCAGCAGTAGTAGTTGCAGTATTAGTAGTAGCAATAGTAATATTATTAGTAGTAAGAGTATTAGTAGTGGTTGTGCTAGTAGTAGTAGAAGTAGTAGTGGTAGCTGTGGTAGTTGCAGTAGTAGTTGTATTAGTAGTAGTTGTAGTAGTAGTAGTGGTAGTAGTAGTAGTAATAGAAGTAGTATTATTAGATGTAGTAATAGTAGTAGTTAGAGTTGAAGTAGTACGATTTGTAGTAGTCATTATAGTAGTGTAGCAGTAGTTGTAGCGGTAGTCAAAGCAGTAGGAGTAGTAGAAGAAGTAGCTGTAGTAGTAGTATTAGTAGTAATAGTGGTAGAAGTAGTAGTTGTGGCAGTAGTAATACTAGTAGTCGTTGTAGTAGGAGTAGTAGTATTAGGAGTAGGAGTAGAAGTAGGAGTAGTAGAAGAAGTGTTATTAGTAGCAATAGTAGTTGCAGTGGTTTTTGCTATAGTTGCAATCGAAGTAGCAGCAGTAGTAGTAGTGTTATTATTATTATTATTAGCCGCAGCAGCAATACCAGCAACAGGTGTAGTTGTACTTGTTATAGTAGTATTAGTGGTAGTCATTGTAGTAGTAGTACCAGTAGCAGCAACAATAGTCGCAGTAGTAATACTAGTAGCAGCAGTAGTAATAGTTGTAGTCATAGTGGCTATATTAGTAGCAGTAGCCGCAACAACATTAGTAGTGGTAGTAGCAATAGTTGTAGTAGCAGCAGTAGTAGTTGCAGTAATGGTAGTAGCGATAGGAGTAGTAATAACAATTATAGTAGTAGCAGAAGTAATTTTTGCAATTGCAGCGATAACAAAGGCTGTAGTTGTAGTGGCAGTAGTAGTAGTTGCAATAGTTGGAGTAGTAGTGGTAGCAAAACTACAAGTAGGAGTTGCACTAGTCATAGAAGAAGAAGTAGTAGTAACAGTAGTCATAGTTGTGCTAGTTGTTGTTGTTGTAGTAGCAGTGGGAGTAGATGTAGGAATATGTGTGGGAGATGGAATAGTAGTAAGAGTAGTAGTACAAGTAGTAGTTGTTGTTATTATAGGTGTAGTAGTAGTAGTCGTCATTGGACTAATAGTAGTGGTGGTGGTGGTGGTAGTCATAGTAGTAGTAGTAGGAGGAGGAGTATTACTCATAGTAGTAGTAGCAGTAGTTGCAGCAGTAGAACTATAATAGTAGTAGTACACGTAGTAGTAGTAGTACTAGTAGTAGGAGTAGTACTAGAAGTAGCAGAAGTAGTAGTAATTGTAGAAGTAGTTGGAGTAGTACTACTAGTAGTAGTAGTAGTAATCCTAAAATTAGTAGTTGGAGTTGCAGTAGTAGTAGTAGAACTAGTAGCAGCAGTAGTAGTAGTCGTAGTAGAAGTAGTAGTAGTCGTCGTCGTAGTAGTAGTAGTAATAGTAGCAATAGCCATAATAGTAGTAGCAGCAATAGCAGCAGCAGCAAGAGTAGTAGCAGTAGTAAAAGTAGCAGTAGCAGCAAGATTAGTAATAGTAGTAGAAGAAGTAGCAGTTGTAGTTGTAGTAGTAGAAGTAGTAGTAGTAGTAGTAGCAACAGCAGCAGCAGCAGCAGTAGGAGTAGTAGTAGTAGCAGCAGTAGTAGTAGCTGTAGTAGTAGTAGAAGAAGCAGTAGCAATAGTAGAAGTAGTAGTAATTATAGAAGTAGTAGTCATAGTAGTTGTAGTAGAAGTAGAAATACTCATTGCAGTACTTGTAGTAGTAGTAGTAGTAGTTGTTGTTGTTGTTGTAGTAGTTGTTGTTGTTGTAGCAACTAAAGCAATTGATGTCGGAGGAGTAGTAGTAGTGGTAGTGATATTAGTACTAGTAATAGGACTAGTAATAGGACTTAGTAATAGGACTAGTGGTAGTAGTAATAGGAGTAGCAGCAGTAATAGTACAACAAGAAATAGTAGCAGTAGTAAAGTAGTATTAGTACAAGCAGAAGTTGTAGCAGTAGTAAAGTAGTATTAGTACAAGCAGAAGTTGTAGCAGTAGTAGAAGTTGAAGTTGTAATAGTAGTGGCGAAGTAGCTATAGCTGTTGTAGTAGTTGTTTTAGTTGTAGTAGCACAAGTAGTGGTCATTGTAACAGTAGTAGTAGTAGCAGCATGAGTAGTAGTAGTAGTAGTAGGAGGAGGAGTAGTAGTAGTTGCTGTAGAAGCGAAAGTTGTTGCTATGGTTGTTGTTGTTGTAGAAATAGTAGTAGTACCAAGGGTTGTGCTTGTATTAGTTGCAATAGTAGCAATAGTATTTGTAATATTAGAAGTAATATTAGTTTTAGTATTAGTAGTAATAGCAATAGTAGCAGTAGTAGTTGTAGTAGTAGTTGTTGGTCTTGTAGTAGTAGAAGAAGTAGTAGTAGTGGTAGTAGTACTTTTAGCAATAGTAGTATTATTATCTGAAGTAGAAGTTGTAGTAGTAGTAGAAGTAGTAATATTAGTAGTTGTAGGTGTAGGAGCAGAAGTATTAGTTTGTAGTAGAAGTTGTAGTAGTAGTAGAAGTAGTAATATTTGTAGTTGTAGAAGTAGTAGTAGGAGTTGTAGGTATAGGAGCAAAAGTATTAGTTGGAACAGTAGTAGTATTAGTAGTAGTTCTGGGAGTATTAGAAGTAGTAGTAGTAGTAGTGTGAGTAGCAACTGAAGTAGTAGTAGTAGTTACAGTAAGAGTAGAAGTTATAGTAGTAGTTGGTGTTGTAGTAGTAGTAGAAGCAACAGTAGTAGTGCTAATTGTAGTAATTGGAGTAGTAGTAGTAGTTCTAATAGCAATAGTTGTAGTAGTGATATCTATAGCGATAGTTTCAAAAATAGTAGTAGTAGTAGAAGTAGTGGCAGTAGTAGTTGTTGTAGTAGTAGTTGTAGTAGGAGCAGGTGTTGGAGTAGTAGTAGCAGCAGTTGCAGTATTAGTAGCAGTCAGAGTAGTAGCAGTGGTAGTTGTTTTACTAGTAGAAGGAGTAGTAGAAGTTGTAGTAGTAGTAGTAACAATAGTAGTAGGAGTAGCTCTAGTAGAAGTACTAGCAATAGGAGAAGTTGTAGTAGTAGTAGTTGTTGTTGTAGGAGTAGTAGGACAAGTAGTAGTAGCAATAGTCGTAGCAATAGTTGTAGTAATAGTAGTATTAGTAGTAGTAATCATAGTAGTTGTTGGCGTAGTAGCAGTGCAAGTAGTAGCAATGTTAGTAGTAGTAGTTGTAGTAGTAGTGTACTAGTAGTAGTAGTAGCAGCAGTAGCAGTAGCAGTAGTACAAATAGTACTAGCTGTATCAGTTGGATTAGTAGTAGTAGTGGTAGTACTTGTATTAGTAGTAGCTATAGTAGATGTTGCAGTAGCGGCATTAGTAGTAGTAGTAATGATAGTAGTAGGAGTAGTAGTATTAGCTGTAGTAGTAGTAGTTGTTTTTGTTGCAATAGTAGTAAAATTAGTGGCAGTAGCAGTAGTAGTAATAGTGCAAGTAGCAGCAGTAGTAGTAGCAGTAGTAGTAGCATGATTGCAGCAGTAGAAGAAGAAGTATTAGTAGGAGTAGAAGTCATACTAGTAATATTAGCAGTAGTAGTAGACATAGTAGTAGTGGTAGTAGGAAAAGTAGCCATAGTTGCGGTAGGACTAGTAGAAGTAGTTGTACTACTAGTAGTAGTTGTAGGAGTAGTAGAAGCAGTAGTAGTAGTGAAGTAGTAGTAGTAGAAATAGAAGTAGTAGTAGCATCTAAAGAACTAGTAGTAGTTTTTGTAGTAGAAGCAGAAGTAGTAGAAGTAGTAGAAGAGCGGTGGCATTAGTCCCATTTGTAGTAACAGTAATAGTAGTAGTAGTAGTCGTAGTAAAAGTAGTAGTAGAAATTGTAGCAGTAGGAGTAGTAAAATTAGTAGTAGTAGGACTTATAGTAGTAGCAGTAGTAGTAATAGTACTAGTAGCAGCAATAATAGTAGCAGTAGTGGTAGTAGTAGTTATAGTACGAGAGATATTGTTAGTTGGAGTAGAAGTAGTAGTAGTGGCACTAGCAGTAGTAACAAACATAGTGGTAGTAGTTGCAGTAGTAGCAGTGGTAGTAATAGTAGTAGTAGCAGTGGTAGTAATAGTGGTAGTTTTAGTGATAGTAATAGTAGTAGTGCTAGTTGTGGTTGTGGCAGTAGTAGAAGTGGTAAAAGTAGTAGTGGTAGTATTTGTAGTGGTAGTTATAGCTGTAGTAGTTATAGTACTAGAAGTAGTAGTGGCAGTAGTGGCGGAAGTAGTAGTGGTAGTGAGAGTAGTAGTTGTAGCAGTAGTAGCAGTAGCTGTAGTTGCAATAGTAGCAGCAGTAGCGGTAGTAGTGTTACTAGTAGTAGTATCCGCAGTAGTAGTTGTTGTAGTAGCTAGTGTAGCAATTATAGCAGTACTCACAATAATAGCAGTATTGGCAGTAGTTGTAGTAGTAGCGGCAGTAGTTGTAGTAAAAGTAGCATTAGTAGTAGTAGTAATCATAAAAGTAATAGTAGCAGTAGCAGCGGTAGGAGTAGTAGTTATAGTAGAAGTAGTGGTAGTAGTACCATTGGCTGTAGTATTAGCTGTGGTAGTAGTAGTAGGAGTAGTAGTAGGTGTAGTAGTAGAAGTCATAGTAGTTGTAGTAATAGTAGTAGTAGGAGTAGCAGTAGTAGTGGTAGTAGTAGTCGTAGAAGCGGTACCCACAGTAGTAGTTTCTGTAGTAGAAGTCGTAGTAGTCAAAGCAGTAGTAATAGTAGTAGAAGTAGGCATAGTAGTAGTTAGTATTTAGTGGTAGTAGTTGTGGTTGTCGTATTAGCCATTGAAGTATTAGCTACAGTAGTAGTAGAAGTAGAAGTAGTTGTTGTACTAGAAGCAAAAGTAGGACTAGTAATAGTATTAGTTGTAATAGTAGTAGTAGTAGTCATAGTAGTAGTAGTAGCATTAGTTGTAGTAGTAGTTGTGGTATGACTAGTAGTAGTAGTTGTTGTTGCGACAACAGCAGCAATAGTTGTAGTTGCAGCAAAAGCAGCAGTAGTAGTAGTCCTAGTGGTAGTAGTAGTAGCAGTAGTAGTAGTAGCAGTAGTAGCAATATTAGTAGTAGTAGCCAAAGTTGTAGCAGTAGTAGTAGTAGTCAAAGTATTAGTAGTAGTGGTAGTAGTTGTTGTTGTTGTAGTTGTAGTAGTAGTAGTTGTTGTTGTTGTAGGAGTAGGAGTTTGAGTAATAATAGTCAAGAGTAGTAGGATTACTATTGGGAGTAGTAGTAGTAGTAGTAGTATTAGCATAATAGAAGTACTTGTAGGAGTTGTTGTAGTGCTTAAAATAGTACTTGTAGTAGTAGTGTTGTTGTAGTGGTACTAATAGTTGCATTAGTAGTAGCTGTAGTAGTAGTAGTAGTAGTTGTAGTAGTAGTAGTAATAGTTGTAGTAGTGTGTTAGTGGTAGTAGTCTTAGTAGTAGTAGAGGTAGAAATAGTAGTATTAATAGTTATTGTTCTAGTAGTAGTTGTAGAGGTAGTAGCATATGTAGCAGCAGTAACCATAGTGGTAGCAGTAGTGGTAGTGTTAATTATAGTAGTAGTAGCAGTAGTTATAGCAGAAGCAACAATAGTAGTAGTATTGGAAGTTGTAGTACCACTAGTAGCTTAAGTGGTAGTAGTAGAAGTAGTAGTAGTAGTCGTAGTCGTAGTAGTAGTAGAAGAAGTTGTAGTAGGGGTGGTGGTGGTAGTAGTAGTAGGAGTAGTAGTAGTCAGAGTAGTAGGAGGTGTAGCAGAAGATATAGTAGCAATAGCAGCCGTGAGAGTAGTCGTCATAGTAGGTTAAGTAGTAGCAGTAGTAGTATTAGAAGTTATAGTAGTAGCTGTAATAGCGGTAGTTTTAGTAGTTATAGTAATCGTAGTAGTATGAGTTGTAGCAGGAGTACTAGTTGTTATATTTGCAATAGTACTAGTAGTAATAGTTGCAGTAGTAGTAATAGTAGTAGTAGTTGCAGTAGAAGTAGTATTATAGTAGTAGTTGTAGTAATTGTAGCAGTAGCAGTAGGAGTGGTAGTAGTACTAGAAGTTGCAAAAGTAATAGTAGCTATTGCAGTAGTAGTTCTAGTAATAGTAGTAGTAGTAATAGGAGTAGTAGTAATTGGAGTGGTGTTGTAGTAGTAGTAGCAGTAGTTGCAGGACCTACAACAACAGTAGTAGTAGTAGTAGTGGTAGGAGTAGTAGTAGCAGTAGTTGCAGCAGTAGCAGCAGTAGCAGTAGTAGTAGAACAAGTAGTAGTAGTAGTCGTAGCAGTAGTAGTATAAGTAAAAGTAGAACTAGTAGCTGTAGTACTTAGAGTAGAAGGAGTAGTAGAAGCAGCTGTAGTAGTAGTTATAGTAGTAGTAGTAGTAGTAGCAGTAGCAGTAGCAGCAGCAGCAGTAGCAGTAGCAGTAGTAATAGTAGTGGAAGAAGTAGTAGTAGTAATAGTAGGAGTGGTAGAAGTAGTAGTAGCCTTAATAATAGTAATTGGACTAGCAGTAGTAGCCGAAATAATAGATGTAGTAGTTGTACGAGGAGTAGTAGTAGTTGTTATAGAAATAGCAGTAGTAGGAGTGGTAGTAGTAACAACCGCAACAATAGTAGTAGTAGTAATTGTAATAGTAATAGTAGGAGTACTAGTTGTTGTTGTTGTTGTTGTAGTTGTAGTAGTAGTAGTAGTAGTAGTCAAATTCGTACCAATAACAGTAGTTGTAAAAATATTAGTAGTAGTAATCATAGTTGAAGTACTAACAGCAGTGGTAATAGTAGTAGAAGTAGTACTAATGCTAGTAGCAATAGTAGCAAAAGTTGCAGAAGTAGCGGTAGTCTGAATAGTAGTACAAGTGGTAGTAGTTGCAGTAGTGGTAGTGTTAGTAGTAGTAGTAGAAGAAGAAGAAGAAGAAGAAGAAGAAGAAGAAGAGGAAGTTGTAGTAGTAGTAGTAGGAGTTGTTGTAGTAGCAGTTGGAGTAGTCATAGTATTAGTAGTAGTAGAAGTAGTAGTATGAGCAGTAGTAAAAGTAGTAGTTATTGTATTACTAGTAGTACTAGTAGTAGTTGTTGTAGTACTTATGTAGAAGGAGTAGCAGTAGTTTTCGTAATAGAGCTTGTAGTAGTAGTAGTAGCAACAGCAGGAATAATAGTAGAAGCTATAGCAGTTGTAGTAGCATTAGTAGTGGGAGTCATAGTAGTAGTAGTAGTTGAAGTAGTTGGAGAAGTTATAGAAGTAGAAGGAGTGGTAGTTCTGGTAGTTGTAGTAGTTCTGGTAGTAATAGTAGTATTAGTAGTAATTGTAGTTGTAGTTGTAGTAGGAATAGTAATAGTACGAGTTGTAATATTAAGAGTATAGTAGGAGTAGTAGTAGAATTAGTAGAAGTAGTGGTAGTTATAGTAGTAGTAGTAATAGTAGTAGTGGTGGTGGTAATAGTTGCAATAGTAGTAGTCATACTATGAGTGGTAAGAGTTGTAGTAGAAGTAGTAATAACAATAGTAGTAGTCGATGTAGTAGCAGTAGTAGTAGTAGTATTAGCAATTGTTGTAGTAGTAGTCGCAGTAGCAGTAGCAGCAGCAGCAGCAGCAGCCGCAGCAGCCGCAATAGCCTAGATAGTTGTAGTAGTGGTAGCATGGTATTAGTAGTAATAGGGTAGTAGTAGTAGTAGCAGTAGCGCTTGTAGAAGTAGGTGTAGGAGTAGTTGCAATGGGAGTAGGAGTAGTAGTTGTTGTTGTTGTAGTACTAGTTGAAGTAGTCATTGTTGTAGTAGTACTAATAGCAGCAGTAGCAGTAGTAGTAGTACTAGGTGTAGTAGCTATCGTTGCAATAGTGGGAGTAGTAGTCCTTATAGTTGTGGTAGTAGTAACATTAGTAGCCGTAGTTGTTGTTGTAGTAACAGTACTAGAAGTGGTAGTAACAGTAGTAGTAGTAGAGTAGTTCCAGTAGTAGTAACAGGAGGAGGAGGAAGAGGTGTAGTACAATCGCTACTATTACTACTACTATCGCTACAACTACCACTACTACTACTATCGCAAATACTGCTACTACAATCGTTACTCCTACTACTACCGCTGCTGCTACAACTACATATACACTTACTAAAACTACCATGACTACTACTGCAACTCCTACTATTAGTACAGCTATTGCAACTATAGTTATGCCTACTACAGCTACTACTATTACAACTACTATAAATACTACTGCTGCTGCTGCTACTATTACCAATACTACTTCACCTTCTACCAGTACTACTGCTACCGCTAATAATGCAAATATTGCTATTGCAGCAGCCAATACAACTTCTCCTAGTACAACTACTTCTAATACTACTACTACAACTACTACCACAATCACTACTACTACCACTACTGCTATTACTACTACTACTATTACTACCACCACCATCACTTCTAATCCAACTACTGCTGCTACTCCTGCTACTACTACTATTACTACCACCACCACTACTTCTGCTCCCACTATTACTGCTACTCCTGCTACTAATACTACTACTACTCCTACTCCCACACCAACTCCTACTACGACGACTACTACTACTAATACTATTACAACTACTATTACTACTAATACTGCTGCTGTTGCTACTACTGCTGCTTCTACTACTATAACTACTTTTGCTACTACTATTACTACTACTACTACTTCTACTACTACTGCTGTTGCTGCTACTACAACTACTACTACAACTACTGCTGCTGCTACTGCTACTTTTACAATTATTGACACTACTATTACTACAACAACTGCTATTACTACTACTGTAACTCCTACTACAACTACTACTACAATTACTAGTACTACAACTAGCACTACTATGGCTACTATTACTACTATTACTATTAACACTACTACTGCTACTACTACTACTGTTGCTACTATTTTTACTACCAATACTACTATTACGACTACTACTACAACTACAGATACCACTACTGTGGCTACTATTACTACTACAACTATTACCAATACTACTACTACCATTGCTACAACTACACATACAACAACTGTGACTACTACTACGACTACCACTACAACTTCTGCTACTACTGCTATTATTACTACTACTACTATTTCTACTACTATTACTACAACTACAAGTGCTACTACTACTATAACTACATCTACGACTACTACTACTACAACTACAACTACTACCACTACTAATATTACTACTTCTACCCTAAGAATAAGTAACACTTCTTCTCCCACTACTATGATTACTGCTACTACTACTACTTCTACTGCTGTTGCTGCTGCTACCACTACTACTACTGCTGCTACTACTACCAATTCAAGCTCTACTACTGCTCCTTCTACAACTAGTGCTACAACTACATCTAATACTACTACTGCTACTACTACACTATAGCGACTACAATGACTACTACAACACTACCTCTTCTGCTGCTATTGCCACTACTACTAATGCTACTACAACTATAGTTGTTACGATTGCTGTTGCTGCTCTTACGACTACTACTGCTGCTGTTGCTACTACAATTACTAGTAGTACAGCACGTACTAGCATTACTACTACTAGTACTACTACTACTACTTCTTCTTCTACTACTACTATTGCTGTTGTCACTACTCTACTACTACTACAACTTCTACTATTACTAGTACTAATACTACCAGCACTACAATTACTATTATTGCAAATGATACAATTATTACTACTACTAATACTACTACTACTATTGCTGCTACTGCTTCCTCTACTTCTATTTCTACTAGTTCTACTACTACTAATACTATTGATGCTACCAATTCTACGGCTATTTCTATTACTACTGCTGCTGCTACTACTTCTATTGCTAGTTCAACTACTACTCCTACTACTACTACAACTACTACTACTATTACTATGACTACTATTACTAACGCTCCTATTCTTACTACTAATACTACTACCATGACTACTTCTCCTACAACTACTACTATAACTATAACTACAACAACAACAACAACAACTACTACTCCTATTACTACTCCTACCACTACTACTGCCACTACAACTATTACTACTACTACGACTACTAGTATTACTTCTATTACTACTACAATAACAACAACTACTAGTACTACTACTGCTGCTGCTGCTGCTACTACTATTGGTACTTCTACTATGACTGCTACTACTAATTTTACTACTACTACTATGACTACTACTACTGCTACTACTGCTGCTACTTCGGCTACTACTACTACTACAACAACTGCTACTCATATTACGACTGCTATTGCTACTAATACAACTTCTACAGCTACTCCTACTATTACTACTACTACGGCCACTACCTCTACTACTACTACTATTACTACTACTAGCACTACTACCACAATTACAGCTACAACAAATGCTACTACTACTACCACTACTACTCCCCCTACTACTAGTTCTTATATTACTGCTACTTCTACAACTTCCACTACTACTACTACTATTACTACTGCCCCTACTCCAAGTCATACTCCTACTACTATTCCTACTACAACTTCTGCTAATACTACTACTACAACTATTAGTACTCCTGCAACTGTAGCTACTACTACTATTGCAACCTATTCTACAACTACTACTCCTATTCCTACTACTAATACTGTTGCTACTACTATTACTACTACTACCATTGCAACTGCTGCTACTACTACTCCTTCTACTACTACTATTACTACTTTGACTACTACGACTACTACAACGGCTACTATTAATTCTACTACCACTCCTCTTGCTACTACAACTACTGTTCCCACAGCAACTTTTGCAAATAGCACTACCACAACAACAACCACCACATCAACTACTGCTACAACTACTACTACGATACTACTCCTACTATTGTTGCCGCAATTACTATTGCAAAAACATCTGCTACTACTTCTCCTATTCCTGCTACGAATACTACTACTAGTACTACGGCTACTACGACGACTTTTACTACTATAACTACAACTGCTACTACTCCTGCTACTACTACAACGACTACTACTACTAAGTTTACTTCGACTACTCTAGCTACTACTACTACTATGACTACCACTACTACTACAACTACTGCTACAGCTACTGCTGCTACTATTACCACTACTACTACGACAACTACTACTACTACCTCAACTACTACAAATATAGCTTCTGCAGCTGCACTACTACTGCTAGTCCTGCTACTATCACCACCACCACAACTACTACTATACCTATTACATCGACTACTACTACTACTCCTATTGCTACTACTACAACACCTCCTACTACTACTATTTGTACTGCTGCTACTACTACTGCTGCTGCTACTACTACAACAATTACTACAACTACCTCTACTACTACTGCTGCTCCTACTACTAAACTACTACTAACGACTACTACTACTACTACGACGACTGATAGGACAGCTACTACTACTACTATTATTACTATTACTACTACTAATACAACAACTACAACTACTACTAATACTGCTACTATGACTACTGCAAATACAAGAACAACAACAACAACTACTACTACTACTACTACAACAACTACTACAACTACTACTAATACTGCTACTATGACTACTGCAAATACAACAACTACTACTACTAGTAATATGCTACTGCTACTGCTACATCTGGAACTGTTACTGCAATTTCTAGTACTGCTACAACTACTACTACTCCCACTACTACTGCTGCTACTAATATTACTACTACTACTACTTTTACTAGTACTACTACTAGTACTCGTAGTAATCCTACTACAACTACTACTATTACTACTACTACTACAACAACTCCATCAACTACTACTACTACTACTCTAATTGTACCACTACTTTTGCTACTACTAATACTACCACTACTCCTAGGACTAGTTGAACTACTACTACTACATGCAACTATGATTACTACTACTATAACTGCTTCTACTTCTCCTACAACAACAACTATTACTACCACCACTTCTGCTACTACTACTATTAGTACTACTACTGCTGGTACTAACACTGCCACTACAAATACTGGTACTACAAATACTAATACAACTGTTGGTGCTACAGCAAATTCAACTATTTCAAACATTGCTACCATTATTGCTTTTATTACAACTGCTACTGCAACTACTAATACAGCTACATTGCAATAGCTACTACTACTACTACTCCTACTAATACTGTTGCTGCTCCTACTACTGCTACAACAACTCTTGCTGGTTTTACTAATACTACTATTGCTATTACTACTGCTTTTGCTACTACTATTACCACTATTGCTACAATTGCTACTACTGCCACTGCTTCTAGTACAATTTCTACTAGCACTACTACTACTATTTATGCTACTACTACTACTACCACGACCATTGCTACTATTGTTACTACTACTTTTGCTACTACCGCCACTACTACTACTACTGTTGCTACCACTATTACCACAACAACTATTACTACTACTATGACAGCCGCTACTACTAATACTACTACTATTAGTAATACTACTACCGCCACTAATGTTGTTGCTGCTATCGCAACTACTACTATAACTGTAACGACGATTACTACCATTGCTACAACTACTACTACTACTACTGTGACTACAGGGACTACTACTAAAGCTACTATTATGACTACTAATAGTATGACTACTGCTACTACTTCTACAACTACTAACTTCTGCTACTACTACAGCTACTACTACAACTTCTATTACCACTACTACAACAACTACTGTTGCTGTTACTGCCAGTACTACTACTGGTACTACCAATGCTACAACTGCTCCGACTATTGTGGCTATTAATACTACTACTACTACCACCACTACAACTTCTACTACTACCACTACTACTAGAACACCAAAGATGACTACTACTCATGCTACTATTGTTGCTATTGCTGCTACTTCTACTACTGCTACTACTACTACATCTCCGACCACTTCTACTATTGCTACTATATCTAGTGCGACTATACTGCTACTACTTCTAAAAATACTATTACCATTGTAGTTGCTACTTCTAGTACAACTACCATTGCAACTACTACTATTATTACTACAAGTACGACTACTACTACTACAACTACAATGACTGTAGCAACAACAACTACTACTACTTTTCCAATAATAACAAGTACAACTACCTCTCCTACTATGATGACTCATGCTACTACTACTAATACTACAACAACTACTATTGCTACAACTACTACAACAACAACAACTACTTCTACTATTGCTATTACTGCTACTACTATTACACTACTTGTACTACTACTACTGCTGCTACTACTACTACAACTACGTCTACTGCTACTACTACTACTGTTACTACTACTGCAACTACTGCTAATACTCCTACTACAACTGTTACTTTTACTACAATCGCTACTACTACTCCAATTACTTCTTCTATTGCTACTACGACAACTACTACTTCTACTACTACTGCTGATGCTACTAATTCTACTATTGCTACTAATATTACAACTATTGCTCCAAGTACTTCAATTACTACAATAACAACTATTACGATCGCTACTTCTACTTGTGCTACTACTACTATCACTACAACTCCCCTACGAAAACTACCATTACTACTCCTAGTACTACAACCACTACTACTACTAAAACTATAACTACTACAACTACTAATAATACTAGTGCTACTGCTTCTACTAGCACAACATCAACAACAACAAATACTATTACAACTAGTACCTCTATGACTACTACTACTAGTGCAGCTACTACTGCTACACTCCTACTGCTACTACTACTACTACTACTATTACTACTACTACTACTACTACTACTACAACAACAACAACAACAACTATTACTACTACTGCTATTACAACTACTATTATGGTGACTACTACATATACTACTACTACCACCACCACCACCACTATTGCCACTACTACTACAAATCCTATTGCTATGGCTACAACTGCTACAACCACTACTATTGCTACCACTACTACTACTACTACTTCAAAAACTACTACTACTACTACAACTCCTACTCCTACTACAACGACTCCAACTGCTAATATGCGTGCTATTACTACTACTTCAACTCCTACTGCTACAACAACTACTACTACCACAATGTGAAGTACGACTAATACAACTACCACTACTACCACCACCACCACCACTACCACCATTGCTACTTCTGCTATGGCAACTACCACTACAATTATTGCCACTATAGCTACTACTGCTACCAATACTAGGCTAGTAACTATGGCTAACACTACTGCTACTATTACTACTACTACTACAATTACCACTGCTGCTTCAACTTCGACTGCAGCTTGTACTACTACTCCTATTACTACTACTACTACTATTGCAACTACTATTACTACAACTACAAGTGCTACAATTACCGCTACTGCTAGTACAACTACCGTTGTGGCTACTACTGCTACTACTACAACAATTACTACTACTACTTCTGCTACTAAAACTACTACTACTGACACTGCTACATCCTCTACTATAACTACTGCTACTACCACTACTACTTCCACTACTGTGACTGTAGATACTACTATGACTGTAGATACTACTATGACTACTACAACTACTACTTCTACTGCCTAAGTTATGAAAACTACTACCATTATAACTACCACTACAACTACTATAACTGCTACTACTACTACTATTACCACTACAGCTAGTACAACTACTAAAACTACTACTAGTACTACTACAAGTACTACTAAAAAATGCTACTGTGGCTATTTCTATTACTGCTACTACAACTACTTCTATTATCACTACAACAACAACAATTACTACTACTACTACAATAACTACTACTACTATGACTATTACTATTACTCCTCCCACCTCTTCTATTACTACTACTACTATTTCTACCACTACTACTCCTGCTACTACTGCCACTACTGCTACTACTACTACAACTTCTCCTACTACTATGAATACTGCTACTGCTACTACTGCTACAACTATTGCTATTGGCACTACTACTACTACCACTACTTTTACTATTACCATAGCTACTACTACTACTGTTACTACTGCCATTGCTATGACAATTGCTACTCATACTACTAATGCTACTGCCACTAATAACATTGCAATGACAACTACTGCTTCTACTACAACTACCGCAATAGCTACTATTACAACTTTGGCTATTGCTATTAGTGCTACTTCAATTCCTGCTACAACTACTACTACTACTATTCTTACTAATGATACTCTTGCTACTACTGCTACCACTATGACTTCTTGAACTACCATTGAAACTAGCACTCCAATTACTTCTGTTAGAAATACTGCTCCAACTACTACTATAACTACTACTACCACTACTACTACTACAGCTTCTGCTACCATTATTGCTACAACTACTGCTACTCTTACTACTTCTATGACAACTGCTACTGCTACTGCCACTATTACCACCACTACTACTTCTACTACTACTGTAGCTATTCCAACTATTAGCACAACCACTACTACTACTAGTAGTACTAGTACTACTACTACTGTGACTAATATTGTTGCTATTATTGCTACTATAACAACAACTACTACAACTACTACTTCTATTGCTACTGCGGTTGCTATGACTACCACATCTACTGCTACTGCTGCTGCTGTTACTACTACTACTACTACTACTACTACTAATCCGAATACTACAAATACAAGGACAACTACTACCACTGACACTAGCATTAATTATAGTAGCGATAGTAGAAACAATATCTATTGGGCCAATGACAATATTAGTAGTAGTAGTAGCATTAGTTACAATAGTAGTAGGAGCAGCAATAGTAGTAGCAGTAGTAGTAGTAATCACGATAGTAGTAGTAGTAGCAGTAGCAGCACTAGTAGTAGTAGTAGTGGTAGTTGTAGTCAGAGTCCTAGTAGCAATAGCTATAGTAGTAAAAGAGTAGTAGTAGTAGTGGTAGTAGTGCTAGTAGCAGTAGTAGTTATTGTAGTAGTAGTAGTATTATTTGCTATGGTGGTAGTTGTTGTTGTTGCAGTAGTAGCAGCAATAGCTATAGTAGTAGCAGCAGCAATAGTAGTAGTAGCAGTAGAATTAGTACCAGAAGAAATTGCGAAGGTACTAGTCGTTGTAGCAGCAATGGTCGTAGCAGTCATAGTTGTAGTAGCAATAGTAGTACCAGTAGCAGTAATAGTTGCACTTGCTATTGTTGTAGTAGTAACAATATTTGTAGTAGCGGTAGTATTAGTATTAGTAGTTGTAGTAGTAGTAGAAGTAGTTATAGTAATTATAATACTAGTAGTGGTAGGAGTGGGAGTAGGAGTAGCATTAGGGGTAGTTGTAGTTGGAGTAGTGATTGTACTTGTAGCAGTAGTAGTTGTGTAGGTGTTAGTCCAATTAGTAGTAATAGTAGCAGTAGTTGTAGCAGGAGTGGCAGTCGAAGTAGCAGAAGTAGTGAAAAAAGTTATTGTAGTAAATGCAATAGTAGTTGTAGCAGCAATAGTAGTTGTAGTAGTAGTAGAAGTAGTTGTAGTAAAAGCAGCAATAGTTGTAGTTGTGGAAGAACTAGTAGTAGAAGTAGTAGCAATAGCAGCTATTATAGCAGTACTGGTAGTTGTAGTTAAAATAGTATTAGTAGTAGGAATAGGAGTAGTTGTAGTTGTAGCAGTAGCAATAATAGTAGTAGCAGTAGCAGCAACCGTCATAATACTCAAAATTGTAGTAGTAGTAGTGGTACTATTTGTAGTGGTAGACGTAGAACTAGCAGCAAAATTGGTAGTTGTAGTGTGAGTAGCAACAACAATAATAGTAGCAATAGTAGTAGTACTGATTATAGAAATAGCAGCAGGAGTCGTAGTAGCAGTAGTAGTAGTTGTGGTGGTGGTAGTAGTAGTGGTAGTAGTAGTAGCAATAGTAGTAGTGGTCATAGTAGCAACAATGCTAGTAGTAGGAGTAGCAGTTGTTGTAGTAGTAATAGTAGTAGTAGGAGTAGTAGTCACAATATTAGTCACTGTAGTAGTCACAGTAGTAGTGTTACTTTTGTTACTACTACTTTTGCTGCTACCGCCACTACTACTACTACTGTTGCTACTACTATTACCATAACAACTATTACTACTACTATGACTGCCGCTACTACTAATACTACTACTTCAATAACTACTACGATTAGTAATACTACCGCCACTAATGTTTCTGCTGCTATCGCAACTATCACTACAACTGCAACGACGATTACTACTATTGCTACAACTACTGCTACTGCTGTTGCGACTATAGGGACTACTACTTCAACTACTATTATGGCTACTACTAGTATGACTACTGCTACTACTTCTCCTACTACTAACTTCTGCTACTACTACAGCTACTACTACCACTACTACAACTACTACTGTTGCTACTACTGCTAGTACTACTACTGGTACTACCAATGCTACAACTGCTCTGACTATTGTGGCTATTAATACTACTACTACTACCACCACTACAACTTCTACTACTACCAGTACTACTAGAACACCAAAGATGACTACTACTCATGATGTTGTCGTTGCCATTGCTGCTACATCTACTACAGCTACTACTACTACGTCTCCTACCACTTCTACTATTGCTACTATATCTAGTGCGACTATACTGCTACTACTTCTACAACTACTATTACCATTGCTGTTGCTACTTCTACTACAACTACCATTGCAACAACCACTATTATTACTACAAGTACGACTACTACTACTACAACTAAAATGCCTGCAGCAACAACAACTACTACTACTTTTCCAACAATAACAAGTACAACTACCTCTCCTACTATGATGACTCGTGCTACTACTACTAATACTACAACAACTACTATTGCTACAACTACTACTACAACAACAACTACTTTTACTATTGCTATTGCTACTACTACTATTACACTACTTGTACTACTACTACTGCTGTTACTGCTACTACTACATCTACTACTACAACTACGTCTATTGCTACTTCTACTACTGTTACTACTACTGCAACTACTGCTAATACTCCTACTACAACTGCTACTTTTACTACAACCACTACTACTACTCCAATTACTGCTTCTATTGCTACTACGACAATTACTACTTTTACTACTACTACTGATGCTACTAATTCTACTATTGCTACTAATATTACAACTATTGCTCCTAGTACTTCAATTACTACCGCTACTCCTACTACTACAACAACAACTTTTCTGATTGCTACTATTGCTTGTGCTACTACTACTATCACTACAACTCCCCTACTACAACTACCATTACTACTCCTAGTACTACAACCACTACTACTACTAAAACTATAACTACTACAACTACTAATAATACTAGTGCTACTACTTCTACTAGCACAACATCAACAACAACAAATACTATTACAACTAGTACCTCTATGACTACTACTACTAGTGCAGCTACTACTGCTACACTACTATTGCTACTACTACTACTACTACTACTACTATTACTACTACTACTACTACAACAACAACAACAACTACTACTACTACTACTACTACTACTGCTATTACTACTACTACTATTACAACTACTATTATGGTGACTACTACTGATACTACTACTACCACCACCACCACCACTATTGCCACTATTACTACAACTCCTATTGCTATGGGTACAACTGCTACAACCAATACTACTGCTACCACTACTACTACTACTACTTCAAAAACTACTACTACTACTACGACTCCTACTTCTACTACAAAGACTCCTACTGCTACCGTACCTGCTACTACTACTACTTCAACTCCTACTGCTACCACAACTACTACTACCACAATGTTAAGTACGACTACTACAACTACCATTACTACTACAACCACCACCACCACCACCACCATTGCTACTTCTGCTACGGCAACTACCACTACAATTATTGCCACTATAGCTACTACTGCTACCAATACTAGGCTAGTAACTACGGCTAACACTACTACTACTGTTACTACTACTACTACTACAACTAACACTGCTGCTTCTACTTCGACTGTAGCTTGTACTACTACTCCTATTAATACTACTACTACTACTATTTCAACTACTACTACTACTACTACTACTACAACAAGTGCAACAATTACCGCTACTACTAGTACAACTACTGCTGTGGCTACTACTGCTACTACTACAACTATTACTACTGCTACCGCTGCTACTAGAACTACTACTACTGACATTGCTACATCTTCTACTATAACTACTGCTACTGCCATCACTACTTCCAGTACTGTGACTATAGATACTATTATGACTACTACAACTACTACTTCTACTACCTCAACTACTAAAACTACTACCACTATAACTACCACTACAACTACTATAATTGCTACTACTGCTAATATTACCACTACAGCTAGTACAACTACTAAAACTACTACTAGTACTACTACGAGTACTACTGAAAAATATTACTGCGGCTATTGCTATTACTACTACTGCTATTATCACTACAACAATTACTACTACTACTTCAATAACTACTACTACTATGACTATTACAACTACTACTCCCACCTCTTCTATTACTACTACTACTATTTCTACCGCTACTTATCCTGCTACTACTGCCACTACTGCTGCTACTACTACAACTTCTCCTACTACTATGACTACTGCTACTGCTACTATTGCTGCAACTATTGCTATTGGTACTACTACTACTACCACTACCTTTACTGTTACCATAGCTACTACTACTGCTATTACTACTGCCATTGCTATGACAATTGCTACTCATACTACTAATGCTACTGCCACTAATAACATTGCTATGACAACTACTGCTTCTACTACTAATACCATTGCTTCTACTACAACTACCGCAATAGCTACTATTACGACTTCGGCTATTGCTATTAGTACTACTACAATTCCTGCTACTAATGCTACTACTACTATTCTTACTAATGATACTCTTGCTACTACTGCTACCACTATGACTTCTTGAACTACCATTAAAACTGGTACTCCAATTACTTCTGTTAGAAATACTACTCTAACTACTACTATTACTACTACCACCACTACTAGTACTACAACTTCTGCTACCACTATTGCTACAACTATTGCTACTATTACTACTTCTATGACTACTGCTACTGCTACTGCCACTATTACCACCACTACTACTGCTACTACTACTGTAGCTACTCCAACAACTACTACAGCTACTCAAACTATTAGCACAACCACTACTACTACTAGTACTAGTACTACTACTAATATGACTAATATTGCTGCTATTATTGCTACTACAACTACAACTACTACAACTACTACTTCTATTGCTACTGTGGTGGCTATGACTACCACATCTACTGCTACTACTGCTGCTGCTGCTGCTACTACTACTACTACTACTATGAGTACAACTACTACTACTAATACTAATCCTAATACTATAAATATAATGACAACTACAACTACTAACACTAGCATTAATTGTAGTAGCGATAGTAGAAATAATATATATTGGACCAATGAAAATATTAGTAGTAGCAGTAGCATTAGTTACAATAGTAGTAGCAGCAACATAGTAGTAGCAGTAGTAGTAGTAATCATGATAGAAGTAGTAGTAGTAGAGCAGTACTAGAAGTAGTAGTAGTGGTAGTTGTAGTCATAGTCCTAGTAGCAATAGCTATAGTAGTAAAAGAGGAGTAGTAGTAGTGGTAGTAGTGCTAGTAGCAGTAGTAGTTATTGTAGTGATAGTAGTATTATTTGCTATGGCGGTAGTTGTTGTTGTTGTAGTAGTTGCAGCAATAGATATAGTAGTAGCAGCAGCAATAGTTGTAGTAGCAGTAGAATTAGTACCAAAAGTAATTGCAAAAGTAATAGTAGTTGTAGTAGCAATGGTAGTAGCAGTCATAGTTGTAGTAGCAATAGTAGTAACAGTAGCAGTAGTAGTTGCGCTTGCTATTATTGTAGTAGTAACAATAGTTGTAGTAGCAGTAGTATTAGTATTAGTAGTTGTAGTAGTAGTAGAAGTAGTTATAGTAATTATAATAGTAGTAGTAGTAGGAGTGGGAGTAGGAGTAGCATTAGGGGTAGTAGTAGTTGGAATAGTGGTTGTAGTAGTAGCAGTAGTAGTTGTGTAGGTGTTAGTCGAATTAGTAGTAATAGTAGCAGTAGTTGCAGCAGGAGTGGCAATTGCAGTAGCAAAAGTACTAAAAAATGTTGTTGTACTAAATGCAATAGTAGTTGTAGCAGCAACAGTAGTAGTAGAAGTAGTTGCAGTAAAAGCTGCAGTAGTTGTAGTTGTAGAAGAACTAGTAGTAGAAGTAGTAGCAATAGCAGCTGTTGTAGCTGTACTGGTAGTTTTAGTTAAAGTAGTATTAGTAGTAGGAATAGGAGTATTTGTAGTTGTAGCATTAGCAATAATAGTAGTAGAAGTAGCAGCAACTGTCATAATACTCAAAAGTATAGAAGTAGTAGCGGTACTATTAGTAGTGGTAGACGCAGAACTAGCAGCAAAATTAGAAGTTGTAGTGTCAGTAGCAACAACAATAGTAGTAGCAATAGTAGTAGCGGTGATTATAGCAATAGCAACAGGAGTCGTAGCAGCAGTAGTAGTAGTTGTGGTGGTGGCAGTAGTAGTGGTAGTAGTAGCAGCAATAGTAGTAGTGGTCATAGTAGCAGCAATGCTAGTAGTAGGAGTAGCAGTTGTTGTAGTAGTAATAGTAGTAGTAGGAGGAGTTGTAGTCACAGTATTAGTCATTGTAGTAGTTGTTGTTGTGATAGTAATAGTGGTAGAAGTAGTTGTAATTATACTTGTATTAGCAGAAGTAGTCGTAGAAGCAGTAGAGTTGTACTAGAATTTGTGGTAATAGTAGCAGCAATAGTAGTAGCAGTAGTAGTAGTGGTGGTTGTGGTAGTAGTAGTAAGACTAGTAGTACTAAAACTACTACTGCTTGTAGTAGTAATCATAGTAGGAGTAGGAGTAGAGGTAGCGGTGGCAGCAGCAGCAGTAACAATAGTAGAAGTTATAGTAGCAGCGACAGTAATAGTAGGATTTGAAGTAGCTATAGTAGGAGCAACAACAGTAGTAGAAGTAGTAGTAGTGGTTCTAGTAACAATAATACTATTATTACTACTTCTACACCTATTCCTACTCTTGCTACTACTACTAGAACTGCTCTTGCTACAGCTACTCTAAATCCTGCTATTGTTGTCGCTGCTAGTAGTAGTACTAGTAGTAGCAGTAGTACTAGTAGTAGTAGTAGTAGAAGAAGAAGAATTAGTAGTAATAATAGTAAGTGTAGTAGGAGGAGTAGTAGTAATAGTAGTAGTAATAGTAGTAGCAATAGTAGTAGTTGCAGCAGCAGTAGTAGAAGTAGTTGTAGTAGTAGTGTTAGTAGTAGTGGTAGTTGCAGCAGTAGCAGTTGTTGTTGTAAGAGCAACAACAAAAGTTACTACAAGTGCAACAACAACAATTGCTGCAGTAGTAGTAGCGGTAGTTGCTACAATTGTAGTCGTAGTTACACAAATAGTAGCAGAAACTGTAGCAGAAGTAGTAGTGTTGTAGTAGTACTAGTAGTCACGGTAGAAGTACTAGTAGTAGCATAAATAGCAACACTAGTAGTAGTTATTATAGCCGTGGTGGTCGTAGTAGTAGAAGTAGTAGTAGTTGTAGTAATAACTATAGTAGTAGTAGTAGCATTAGTCGTACCAGAAGTAGTAGCAATTATAGTAGTAGTTGCAGTTATAGCAGCAGAATCAATCGTAGCAGTAGTAGCAGTAGCAATAGTAGTAGTAGAAGTAGTAGTAGTAGTAGTAGTAGTAGTAATAGTAGTAGTTGGAATAGTAATTGGAAGAGGAGTAGTAGTAGAAGTAGTAGTTGTAATTGTTGTAGTAGTAGTAGTTATTATCGGGGTAATAGTAATAGTAGCAGAAGTGCAGTAGTAGTAATAGTGGTCGTAGTAGTAGTAGGAGTATTAGTAGGGTTAGCAGTACAAGTAGTAGTACTAGTAGAAGTAACAAAAGTAGCATTAGTAATAGTAGTAGGAGTAGTAGAATAGTAGTAGCAACAGCAGTAGTAGTAATAATAGTATTAGAAGTAGTAGTAACAGCAGTAGTCATAGTAGTTTGTGTAGTAGTTGTAGTGATCGTAGTAGTAGTAGTACTAGTAGCTGTTGTAGTAGCAGCAGCTGTAGCAGGAGTAGTAATAGTAGTAGCAGCAGCAGCAGCAGTTGTAAGAGCAGCAACAACAGTAGTAGCAGTAGTCAGAGCAACTATAGTTGTAGTAGCACAAGTGGTGGTGGCAACAGTTGGAAAAGTAGTAGTAGTTGCTATAGTAATAGTAGTAGCAAAAATAATATCGGTAGATGTAATTGTTGCTGATGTAGTTGTAGCAGTAGTATAAGTTGTAGTGGAAGTAGTAACAGTAGCTGTAGTAGTAGCAGTAGTAGTAGTCACAATAGAGGTAGAATTAGCAGTAGTAGTAGCAGTAGTAGTCGTAGTTGTAGCGGTGGAATCGATAGTAGAAGAAGTAGTGGTAGTTGTACTTCAAGTACTAGTAGAAGTAATAATAGTAGTAGTAGTAGTAGTAGTAGTCATAGTAGCAGTAGCACCCACAGTATTAGTAAGAGTACTAGTTGTTGTTGTAGTAGTCCTTGTAGTAATAGCATTAGTAGTAGTAGTAGTAGTAGTAGTAGTAGTAGTAGCCAAAGTAATAGTAGTAGGAAACAAAGTTGTAGTGGCAGTAGCAGTGGTAGTAGTAGCAGTAGTAGGATTAGTAGTAGTTGTTGTTGTAGTACTTGTAGTACTTGTAATAGTAGTTGCATTAGTAGTAGCAGTACTAGCAGTACCCCTAGAAGTAGCAGTTGTAGCAGTAGTATAACTAGAAGTAGTAGTGGTCAAAGTAGTAGTAGTTGTTGTTGTATTAGTATTAGTGGTCTTAGTAGTAGTAGTAACAGTAGTAGCAATAGTAGTACGGTAGCAGTAGTAGCAGTAGTTGCAGTAGTAGCAACACAAGTAGTTGTCATAGCGATAGTTTTAGCAGTAGGAGGAGTAGTACTAGTACAAGTAGTAGTAGTAATAATAATAATAGTATCGGAAGTCATAGTAGTAGTATTATTATTAAAAATAGTAGTAATTGTAGTAGTAGTTGTAGCAGTAGCAACAACAGTTGTAGTAGTAGTAGAAGTAGAAGTGTAGTCGTAGTTATAGTAGCTGTAAGGTAAATAGTAGGAGTGGTAGTAGCAGTAGTAAAAGTAGTAGTAGAAGTAGTAATAGTGGCAGCAATAGTAGTAGTTTTCGCAGCATTAGCGATAAAAGTAGCAGTAGTAGTAGCAGCAGTAGTAGTAGTGGTAGTTGTTGTAGTAGCAGCAGCATTAGTAGTAATAGTAGCAGCCGCAGCAGTAGTAGTATTTGTAGTAGTAGCTGTCACGGTAGTAGGTGTTGTAAGAGCAGCGGCTGTAGTAGTAGCAGTAGTAGTAGCAGTAGTCACAACAACTGTAGTTGTAGTAGCACAAGTAGTAGAAATAACAACAGCAAAAGTGGTAGTGGTTTAGTAGTAGTAGTAGTCGCTGTAGTAGTAGTATTAGCCATTGTAATAGTCGCTGAAGTAGTGGTTGTCGTAGCTATCATTGTAACTATATTATAAGTAGTGCTACAAGTAGTAGCAGTAGTTGTAGTGTTCGCAATGGTTGCAATCATAGTATTGGTAGCATTAGCATTAGTAGTAGCAGTAGTAGTGGTAGTTCTGGACGAAGAATCAAAAGTAGCAGTAGTAGTCGTAGTTGTAGTAGTAGTTGTAGTGATACTAGTAGTAGTAGTAGTAGCAATAGTAGCAGTCGTAGTAGTCGTACCATTAGCAGTAGTAGTAGCAGTAGGAGTGGTTGTAGTTGTTGTCATTGTAGAATTATTAGTAGTAATAGAAGCTGTAGTAGTAGGCGTACTAATAGCAAAAGTAATTGTAGTTGGAAACAAAGTATTAGTAGCTGTAGCAGTAGTAGTAGCAGCAGCAGCAGCAGTAGTAGTATTCGTAGTAATAGTAGTACTTGTAGTAGTAGTTGCAGCAGTAGCAGAAGCACTAGCAGTACTTCTAGTAGTAGAAGTCATAGGAGCTGTAGCAATAGCAACTGTACGAGTAGAAGTAGTAGTAGTCAAAGTAGTAGTAGTAATAGTATTTGTATTAGTAGTAGTAGCATTAGTAGCAGTAGTCATAGCAGTAGTAGTAGGAGTTGTAGTAGTAGCAACAGTAGTACTAGTGGTAGCAATAGCTTTTGCACAAGTAGTTGTAGTAATAGTAGTAGTTATAGCAGTAGTAATAGTAGCAGTCGCAGTGGTAGTAGTAGTATTAGCAATAGTACCAACAATAATAGTAGTAGTTGTAGCAGTAGTAACAATAGTAGTAGTAGTAGTAGTAGTAGAAGTAGCAACAGTAGTAGTAGCAATAGTAGTATTAGTAAGACGATTAGCAAGAGTGGAAGTAGCAGTAATAGAAGTAGCGAAAGCAGTAGCTATAGTAGCAATAGTAGGAGTAGTAGTAGCAGTAGCAGAAAGAGTAGTAGCAGTAGCAGTAGCAGTAGCAGCAGTAGTAGCAGTAGTTCTAGCTGCAGAATCAATAGTAGTTGTAATAATTGTAGCAGTAGTAGTCGTAGTAAGAGCAGTAATAATTATAATAGTAGTAGTAGTAGTAGTAGCAGTCGTAGTAGTGGTAGCATTAGCAGTAGAAGCAGAAGATGTAGTGGCAGGAATTGTAGTCATTGTAGTAGAAGTAGTATTAGTAGTAATAGTAGTAGGAGGAGTAATAATACTAGTAGCAAAAGTCATAGTAGTAGGCAAAGAAGTAGTAGTAGCAGTAGTACAAGTAGTAGCAGCAGCAGCAGCAGTAGTACTTTTAATAGTAGTTGTAGTAGTTGGACTAGTCGTAGTAGTAGCTGTTGTACAAGTAGTTACAGAAGTAGTGGCAGCAGTTGTAATATTAGTTGCTATAGTAAAGCAACAGCAATAGTAGCAGTTGTAGCATTAGTAGCAGTAGTAGCAATATGAGTAGAAGTAGTAGTAGTAGCACGATTAGCAGTAGTAGTAATAGCAGTAGTTGCAGTAGTAGTAGTTGTTGTAGGCATAGTAGTCGTAGTAGTTGTTGTTGTTGTTGTTGTAGTGATAGCTGTAGCAGCATCAGTAGTAGTAGTAGCAGTAGTAGTAGCTATAGTAGTGGTAGTTATAGTAGAACTAGTTCTAGCAGTAGTAGCAACAGTTGCAGTAATAGAGGTAGGAGTAGTTGTAGCCAGAGTAGCAATTGTAGTAGTGGTAGCATTAGCAGTAGTAGTATAAGACGTAGTAGCAGTAGTTGTAGTCATTGTAATAGTAGTAGTAGTATTAGTAATAGTCATAGTAGCAGTAGCAGCAGTAGTAGAAGAAGTAATAGTTGTTGGAAAAGAAGTAGAAGTAGCAGTAGTAGTAGCAGTAGTAGTAGTATTAATCATAGTAGAAGTAGTTGGACTAGTAGTAGTAGCAGTAGTAGTAGCAGTTGCAGAAGTAGTGGCAGTCGTAGTAATAATAGCAGTAGTAGCTAAAGCAGAAGCATTAGTAGTAGCTGCAATAGCATGAGTAGAAGTAGTAGTAGTACTATTAGTAGTAGAAGTAGCAGAAGTTCCAGTGGTAGTAGCAGTAGTAGTAATAGTAGTAGCAGCAGTAGTTGCAGTAATAATAGTAGTAGTAGGAGTAGTATTAATAGTAGTTGTAGTGGTTGGACTAGTAGTAATAGCAGCAGTAGTAACAGTAGTTGAAGAAGAAGTGGCAATAGTAATAGACGCAGTAGTAGTAGCAGTCACAGCAGCTATAGTAGTAGCAGCAGTAGCGGTATGAGTAGAAGTACTAGTAGTTAAATTAGTAGTAGTAGTACTATTAGCAGTAGTACTATTAGCTTTCGTAGTAGCAGCAGTTGCAGTAGTAGTAGTAGTAGTAGCAGTAGTAGTAGTTGCAGGTGTTGTAGCAGTAGCAGTAGTAGTAGTAGTAGCAGTAGTAACAGTATTAGTAGTAGTAGTAGCAGTAGCGATAGTTGTAGCAGCGACAGTAGTAGTAGTAGTAGCAATAGTAGCTGTGGTAGTGGTGGTTATGGTAGAAGTAGTTGTAGCAGCGACAGTAGTAGTAGTAGTAGCAATAGTAGCTGTGGTAGTGGTGGTTATGGTAGAAGTAGTTGTAGCAGTAGCACTTGTTGATGTAGTAGTAGTAGTAATAGTAGTAGTAGTAGTAGCAATAGGACTAGTTGTATCAGCAATAGTAGTAGCAACAACAGCAGTAGTCAGAGAAGGAGTATCAGTTGTCATTTTGTTAAAAGTAGTAGTTGTAATAGTAGTAGTAATAGTAATAATACTCGTTATTGTAGTTGTAATAGTAATAGAAGCAGTAGTATTAATAGTCGTAGCAGCAGTAGTTGTAGTAGTGGTTGTAGTAATAGTAGCAGTAGTAGCAGTAGTTGTAGTAGTTGTAGTAGTACTAGCAGTTGTAGCAATAGTAGGAGTAGCAACACAAGTAGTAGCTGTTTTCACAGTAATAGTAGACATAGTAGTAGTAGTAGTATTAGTGATTGTAATAGAAGTAGTAGCAGTAGTACTAGTAGCAACAATATTAGTAGTGGTAGTAGTAGTAGCACCAATTTCAGTAATAGTAGTACTAGCAGTAGTAGTTGCTATAGTACTTGTTGCAGCATTAGGGGCAAGAGTAGAAGTAGTGGTAGTAGTAGTAGTAGTAGCAGCAGCAGCAGCAGTAGCAATTGTTGTAGTAGCCTCATTGGTTGTAGTTGTTGTAGCAAAAGTAGTAGTAGTTGTTGTTGTGATAGCATTAGTCGCAGTAGTTATAGCTGTTCCAGTAATAGTAGTAGCAGTCGTAGTAGAAGCAGTAGTAGTAGGAGGAGTACTAGCAATTACAATAGTAGCAATAGTAGTAGCAGTAGCAGTAGCAATAGCAGTAGTAGCAATAGTGTTGGAGTAGTAATAGTTATAGAAGTAGTACTAGTTTGAGTAGCAGAAGTAGTAGTCGTCGTAGTACCAGTACCAGTAGTAGCAGTCATAATAGCAGTAGTAGCATTAATAGTAGTAGTAGAGATAGTAGTAGTAGTAGTAGCAATAATAGTCATAGTAGCAGTAGTAGTAGTAGGTGTAGGTGTAGTAGTAGTAGTACTAGTACTAGTAGCAGTAGGACTATTTGTAACTATTGTGGTAACAGTAGCAGCAGTAATCGTCATAGTAGTAGTAGAAGTAGTAGCAGCTGTTGTAGTAGTAGTTGTCGTAGTAGAAGAAGTATTAGTAGTCATAGCAATAGTAGTAGCAGTAATAATAATAGAATAATGATACTAGTAGTAGTAGCAGCAACAGTGGTAGTTGTAGAACTAATAATAGGAGTAACAAAAGTAGTAGTAGCGGTAGAGGGAGTAGTCGTAGCAATAGTTGTAGTTCTAGTAGTACTAGTAGAAGTAGTAGTGGTAGTAATCAAAGTAGTTGTAGTCGTAGTAGCAGCAGTAGTAATAGTAACAGAAGTTGTAGTAGTAGAAGTAGTGGTGGGAGTAGTAGCAGAAATAGAAGAAGTAGCAGTTGTAGTTGTTGTTGTTGTAGTAGTAGTTGTTATTTTTGTAGTAGTAGTAGTAGAAGAAGAAGAAGAAGTAGTAGTAGTAATAGTAGATGTAGTAGTACTAGAAGCAGTAGTATTAGTAGTAATACAAGTGGTAGTAGCAATAGATGTAGTAGTAGTAGTAGCAGTAGTAAGAATAGTAATAGATGATAGTAGTAGTACTAGCAATAGGGGTAGTAATAGTAGTTGTAGTTATAGTTATAGAAGTAGGAGTAGTCATGATCGTTGTAGTAAAGGTGGTAGTAGTAGCAATAGTAATAGTTGTAGTAATATTAGGAGTAGTAGTAGCGGTAGGAGTAGTTGTCACGGTAGTAGCTATAGTAGTAATAGTATTATTAGTAGTAGTAGTAACAGGAGGAGTAGTTGTTATTGTTGTAGCAGTATTAGTAGCAGTCATCATACCAGTAGTAGCAATAATACGACAAGTACGACGCCTACCACAACTAATCCTACTACAACTGCTACTCCTACTACTAGTAATAGAAGTATGACTACTAATAAAATAATTATAACAATAATATAATTATTGCTTCTACTATTGCTACTACTACTACACCAACTATAACTACTACCACGACTGCTACAACTACTACTATTGCTACGACAACAAGCAGTACAATGACTGTTGCTACTAACACAACTACTACTACTATGACTACTACAACTACACCTACTAGTACTGAAACTACGATTACGACTGCTCTGATAGCAACTACTACTACCCCTACTACAACTATTACTACTACTAATACTGTTACTAGTTCTACGACAACTACTATTGCACTTACTACTACAAATACTTCTTCAACAACTTTGAGTATTACTTCTACTACTAGAATTATTACAAATTCTCCTATTACAACTAGTAATACTGCTACTACTACTCCTACTACTACTCTACTACTTCTACTACCACTACAACTAACGCTACTATTAGTACTATTAAAATTACTATTACTACTACTACCACCACTATGACTACTACTACTAATACTGTTGCTGCAACTATTATTGCAACTATTGCTACAGCTACTACTACTACTATTCCTACTACTACTACTACTACTGTTAGTACTACTACTACTATTACAACTACTACTGGTTCTGCTACTACTACTGTTACTACTACTACGACTGCTACTACTACTAATACTACTACTTCTACTACTACTACAGTACTACTACTACTACTATTGTTGCTACTACTACTACTACAACAACAGCTACCACCACTAGTCCTGCTACTATTACCACTACGGCAACTACTAGCATTACTACTACTACACCAACTGCAACAAGAACAACTACTATTGGTACTACTACTACGACAACTACCACTACTACTCCTGGTACTATTACCACTACGGCAAGTACTAGTACGACTACTGCAACCACTACTACTATGACTACCACTACTACTACACATATTACTATTGCTGCTTCCAATACTATTACTATTACTATTATTACTACAGCTACTACGACAACTACGACTAATACTACTACAACACCTATAACTAATGGTACTGCAACTATAGCTACTATTACTATTACTACACCAACTACTACTGCAACAACTACTTTTGTCACTACAGTTACTACTACTACACCTAATGTTACTGCTACTGCTAATACTAATTCTGTTACTACTGCTACTACTACTAAAACAACTGCTACTTCTACTACTAACACTAGAAGTGTTGCTACAACTATCACTACTACTACTGCTGCTGCTGCTGATTGTCCTACTAATACTACTACTAATACTACTACTACTACCACCACTACTACAGCTACTACTAGTACTACTACTACTAGTATAGCAAATGCTATTACTACTACTACTAACACTACTACTACAATAACTACTACTACTACTAGTACTACTTCTACTGCTACTGTTGCTACTATCACAGCTACTACTATTGTATGTACTACTACCATGACTACTACTATTACTACTTCTACTGCTACTACTACTACTCCTCCTGCTACTACAACTACTGCTACTGCTAATACTAATTCTGTTACTACTGCTGCTACTACTAAAACAACTGCTACTGCTACTACTAACACTACAACTGTTGCTACAACTACCACTACTATTACTACTAACACTACTGCTACTGCTGCTGATTGCCCTACTACTACTACCACCACCCCCACTACTATTGCGACTACTAGTAGTAGTAGTACTACTATAGCTAACATTGCTACTACTACAACAACAACAACTACTACTCCTACTACTAGTACTACTTCTATTGCTACTATTGCTACTATCACAGCTACTATTGTATGTAATACTACTACTACTACTTCTACTACTACTACTACTACTACATCTACTACTACTACTATTACTACTTGTACAACTACTACTATTACTACTACTACTACTAGTCCTAATATACCTATAATTGCTACTATTACTGCAACTATGACTTCTACACCAAGTACTACAATTGTTACTATTACTACTAGTACATCAATTTATTACTCCTACTCCTACGACAACTACTACTATTGCTGCTACTGTTGCTGCTAGTATTAGTACTGCTACAACTTTCACAGCTATTGCTCTTACTGCTACAATTACTACTACTCTTAATATTGCAACTTTTCTACTACTACTATTCCTATTCCAACTTCTGCTACTACGGTTACAATTACTACTACTCACAACTACTTCTCCAACCACTACTACTCCTATGACTACTACTACTATTAAAACTATTACTACTAGTACTACAATTAATACTGGTGCTATTACTTCTACTACCACATCAACAACAACTACAGCTACTACTATGACTACGACTGCTGCTGCTGGCACTGCAACTATTACAACAATTACTACTAAAACTTCTACCACTATTACTACTACTACTACTAATACAATGATTAGTACTACTACTCCTACTTCACTATTTCTACTGCTATGGCTACTACTACAACAACAACTACTACAATAACACCTACTGCTACTCCTACTACTCCTACTACTATAACAACTACTTCTACTACTACTACTTCTGCTCCTACTACTACTCCTACTACTACTACGACTACTACTACTACTACTATCACTACTACAACTACTGCAACAACTACCACTAATACTACAACCACTACTACTACTTCTTCTAGTACTACTTCTACCACTGCTGCTGCTACTACTTCTTCTACTACGACTACTACTGCTATGACTTGTACTACTACTACCACTACTACTAATGCGACTACTATTACTACTCCTACGACTACTACATTACAACAAGAATAATGACTACTACTACTGTAGTAGCTTCAACTTCTACAGCAACTACAACTAATGTGGCTTCTACTGCTGCAGGTACTACTACTATTGCTACTTCAACTACTACTTCAACTATTAGTACTACTACTGCTTCTTCTCCTTCTACTACTACTACTACTACTAATTCTACCACTACAACTACTAGTAATAATAAAAATTTTACTCCTACTACTATTACAACTACTAGTAAGTACTGCTAATAGTACTACTTCTACTGCTGCTACTACTACAATTGCTACTAGTATTACTAGTACTGCTACTTCTACTATGACTATTACAACTATTACTGCTACTACTACTACGACTACAATTACTGCTACTATTGCTACTGCTACTACTACTACTACAACAACTATTACACCTACTACTATAGCTAATACTACAATTACTCCAAATACACCTATTACAACTATAACTATTACTACTATTGGTACTACTATTACTAAAAATACTACTACAACTACTACTATTATTACTACAACTGCTACTACAACTACTACAACTACTACTTCTTCTACTACCATTACTGTTACTACTGCTCCTACTTCTACTGCTACTCCTACTACTACTCCTATTACCACATCTACTACTCCTGCAACTATTACTACTACTGCAACTGCTACTACTGCTGCTACTTTTACTGCTACTACTACAACAACAACTTTCGCTGCTAACCCTACTACTAGTCCTTTGATTGCTGTTACTCCTACTGTTATAACTACTACTACCACTCTTACAACTACTATTACTACTACTACTACTACGCCTACTCCCATTACTACACAATGACTACTCCTACTACTACTTTTACTACTATTACTACTACTATTACTACTACTGTTGCTTCTACTACGACTAATACTACTACTACTTGTACTACTACTACTAATGCGACTACTACTACTACTCTTGTGCCTACTAGTTATACAACAAGAATAATGACTACTGCTGCTGCTTAGCAGCTACTACTTCTATAGCTACTACAACTACTGCGGCTGCTATTGCTACTACCACTACTACTTCTATTGCTGCTACTATTGCTTCTCCAACTACTACTACTACTATTAGCAAAACTCCAGCTCCTACTCCTTCTTCTACTACCACTACTACTACAAATTCTACCATTACAACTACTCCTAATAATACTACTTTGACTACTACTACAATTATGACATTAACAACAACTACTACTAGTACTACTTCTTGTACTACTTCTACTTCTACTACTACTGCTACTACTACACTACTACTAGTACTACTTCTACTACTATTACTACAACTACTACTACAACTACTACAACAACTACAACAACTATTACTACTGCTGCTACTACTACTACAACTATTACTCCTACTACTATAGCTAATACCACTATTACTCCAAATACACCTACTACAATTATAACTATTACTACTACTGTTACTACTACTACAACAAATACTAGTACAACTACAATTATTATTATTAATACTACTGCTGCTGCTACTACTTCTTCTCCTACTATTACTGCTACTACTACTTCAACCACTATTGCTACTCCTAGTACTACTTGTATTACCACTTTTACCACTCCTACTACTATTACTACTAGTGCAGCCGCTACTACTACTGCTACTACTACTATTACTACTCCTACTATGACTCCTGCTGCTAATCCTACTACAACTCCTTTGACTACTACTACTACTGTAGTTACTACTACACCTACTACTGCTACTACTACTGCTACTAGTAGTTACTACTGCTACTACGACTCCTGCTGCTAATCCTACTACACATACTATTACTTCTCCTGCCCCTATTCCCATTACTACACTGATGACTACTCCTACTACAACTTCGACTACTATTACTACTACTACTCCTAGTACTACTCCACCACCTCTTACAATTGGTACAACTCTTAGTACTACTCCTACTACTACTACTATTTCTACTACTTCCACAACTGCTACTACTATTACTACCACTACTACTACTACTACTAGTACAACCATTACAACAACAACTACTACTACTACTACTACAACAACCACCACCACTACCACTACAACTACTACTAATACTACCACAACTACATCATCTACCACAACAACCACTACTATTCCTCCTACTACTACTACTATGATTACTACAATCACTGCTACTACTACTACTATTACTACTATGACTACTATTTCAACTACATCTGCTACTACAACTTCTACTACTAGTACAACCACCACCACCACCACCACAACTACTACTAATACTACCACAACTACATCATCTACAACAACAACCACTACTATTCCTCCTACTACTACTACTATGGTTACTACAATTACTGCTACTGCTACTACAATGACTACCACTACTACTATTACTACTATGACTACTATTTCTACTACTTCTTCTACTACTACTTCCACTATGACTACTACTACTACTACAAGCACTACCACCTCAACTTCTACTACAACCGCAACTACTACTACTCTACTACTACAACTACTACTTCTAGTAATACTTCTACCACTACTACTACTACTACTACTAATACTACAACAACTACTACTATTACTATCACTACTACTTCTTCTACTACTACTACTACAACAACTACTAATGCCACTATGACTACTTCTACCACTTCTACTAGTACTACTACTTTTGCTACTACTACAATAACTATTTCTACTAGGACTACTTCTACTTCTCACTACTTCTCCTACTACTACTCCTACTTCTACTAGTACTGTATAATGACTAGTACTACTATTATTACTACTACTCCTACTATTACTCCTACAACTATTACTCCTACAACTATTACTACTACTATTACTATTGCTTCTCCTAGTACTATTACTACTACTAGCACTACCACTGACATTGTTACTATTCTTACCAGTACTACTACTACTATTACTACTACTATTAGTACTGCTACTACTCCTATTAGTACTCCAACTACTACTCCTACAACTAGTATGAGTACTTCCACTACTATTACAGTTAGCAGTAGTAGTACTACTACTACTACTCCTCCTCCTACTCCTACTACTACTACTACTACTACTACTACTACTACTACTACTAATAGTGCTACAACAACAACTCCTACTAATATTGCTACTTCTACAGCTAATACAACAACTACTACTACAACTACTAATCCTACTACAACTGCTACTCCTACTACAAGTACTACTATTACTGCCACTACTAATAATTGTAATAATAATAACAACAAAACAATAACTACTACTACTCCCACCACCACCACCACTACTACTATTACTACTACTACTACAACCACACAACAATAACAACTACAACTACTACAATGACTACTATGACTACTACTACTGCTATTACAACAACAAGTACTACTGCTACTATCGCTACAACCACAACTACTACTACTATGGCTACTACTACTACTATAACTACCACTTCTACTTCTGCTACTACCACTACTACTACTCCTCTTATAGGAAGTATTTCTACTCCTACTACTACTATTACTACTACTAATACAACTGCTACTCCGACTACTACAACTACTCCTTCAACTCTGACAATTTCTACTACTACTACAATTATTACAAATTCTCCTATTACAACTGCTAACACTACTATTACTACAATTCCAACAACTACTCTACTACCACTACTACCCGTACTACTAATACTACTATTACTACTACTACTACTACTGCTACTGCTGCTGCTGCTGCTGCTACTGCTATTGCTACTACTACTACTACTACTATTATTACTACTACTACTACTACAATTCCTACAACTACTCTACTACTACTATTATCCTTACTACTACTACTACTGTTACTACAACTACTACTACTACTACTACAATTCCTACAACTACTCTACTACTGCTACTACCCGTAGTAGTACTATTACTATTACTACGACTACTACTACTACTAATACTAATACTAATACTACAAATACTACTGCAACTACCACTCCCGCTATTTCTACAATTTGTACTACTGTTACTGCTACTATGGCTACTACTACTAATACTACTACTACTACTTCTACTACTGCTGCTGCTTCGCGTACTATCACTACTACTACTATTGTTGCTACTACTTCTACTACAACAACAACTACCGCTACTATTCCTATAGGTATTACTGCTATGACAATTACAACAACAACAACTGCTACAACTTCCATAATGACAACTACTAGTACTACTATTGCAACCACTACTATTATAACTACTGCTACTGATATTATAGTTATTGGTACTGTTGCTTCCAATACTACCACGACTACTACAACAAAAACTACTACTGCTGTTGCTGCTGCTACTACTACTAATACTACTACAACTATTGCTACAAATATGACTACTACTACTAAAACCCCTGCTACTATTATGATTACTACTACCACTACTACTACTACAACAACAACAACTACAAGTACTAGTACCACAACTTCAACTACTACTGCTACTACTAGTACTAGTAGTAGTACTACAACTATTACTATTACTAATACCTCTACTGCTTCTGCTACTACTATTGCAACAAATGCTGCTATTGCTACAACTACTACTACCACTACTACCAATACAACTCCAACTACTACTACTTTTACTATTACTACTACTTTTACTACTACTACTATTGCCACTACCTCTCCAACTACTACTAGTACTACTTCTAATACCTCTACTACTGCTGCTAACACTACTGCGGCTAATTCTACCATAACTACAACTACTACTACTGTAGTTACATCTACTACCACTACTACTACACTTGTTGCTATTGCAACTACGACTTATGTTACTACTACTACTACTACTACAATAACTGCTACTACTACTACTAGTACTATTATATTTGTCGCAACTATTACATTTCCTACCACTCCTATTTCTTCTATTACAGCTACTACTACCACAATTACTACAATAACTCCTATTGCCATAACTACTACTCCTACTTGAACAACTATCATTATTGCTACTGCTACTAATACTTCTACTACTAATATACTGCTGCTACAACGACAACTACTACTATTTCTACTCCTACTACTACTTTAACTAATACTATAACTACTCCTACTTTGACTTCTACTACCCCTACTATTACTACAACAGCTCCTGCTAGTGCTCCTACAATTACTACAGCTACTACTTCTTCTACTAGTACTACAACTACTACAACAACTACCACTGCTACTACAACTACCACTACAACTACCACTACAACAACAACAACAACAACAACTACTACTTCTACTGCTATAACTACTACTTCTACTACTACTATTGTTGCTACTACCACTTTTACTACTACTACTACTACTACTAAAGCTACAACTACTACACCTGTGGCTACCACTTCTAAAACAAGAATAATGACTACTACTATTGCTATCGTAGCTACCTCTACTACTACTACTACTACAGCTACTGTTGCTATTGCAACTACTACTACTGTTCCAGCTGCTATTACTACTACTATTACTACAACTGCTGCTACTACTACTTCTACTACTACTACTACTACTACTATTACTACTAATTATTCCACTTCAACTAATACTTATAGTACAACTTTCACAAGTACTACTATTAGATAACAACACTAACAACAGCAGAAACTAGTACTTATACTAGTACTACTTCTACTACTACTGCTACTCCAACAACTGCTACTAGTATTACTAGTACTACTGCTGCTCCTGCTGGTACTACTACTACTACTTCAACTACTACTTCTACTGCTATTACTACTACTATTAATACTACTAATATTAGTGCTACTACTTTGACTACTAGTACTACTACAACAATAATAACTACTACTACCACTACTAATAGTACTACTACTGCTGCTGCTACTATGGCTACGATTGCTAATACTATTACTAGTACCACCATTACGAAAACTACTACTACTACGACTACTACTTCTACCACTAATATTATAACTACTACTACTTCTACTACTATTACTACTACTACTAATACTCCTAGTACCTCTACTTCAACTACTACTATTACTATGACTACAACAACTCCTATTATTGTTACTGTTACTACTAATAAAAGTCCTACAACAACTACTATTACTACTACTACCACTGCTGCTGCTATTCCTTCTACTACTACTACTATAAATACTACTACTAGTACTACTACTATCCCAACTACTACTATTACAACAACTATTACTACTCCAACTACTACTACTACTGTTACTACTACTAGTACTGTTATCACTATTGCTACTAATGCTACAACTGCTACTACTGCCACTACTACTTTTACTACCTCGACAACTACTACTCATATTGCTGCTGCTCCTACTACTGCCACCACCACCACTACTTCTCCTACCACTACTACTACTATTGCTCGTGCTGCAACTACCACTATTTTGACTACTACTACTATAGCTATTATTGCAACTGCTAGTATAACTCCTACTGCTATTACTACAACTACTGCTAGTACTATTACAACTACTGGTCCTACTACTATAATTACTGCTACTACTTCTGCTACTAATAGTACAATTACTATTACTACTTCTGCTACTACTACTACTACAACAACTACTAGTACTAGCACTACTACTTCTACAAACACAACATCAGCAACAACAACAACTACTACTGCGATAAAAACTACTGGTACTACTTTGACTACTACCAATACTACTACTACTAGTACTAGTACTACTACTACTACTACTAGTAATACTACTAATACTGCCTCAGCTACGACTATTACTACTACGACGACTACTGCTACTTCTACTACTACTGCTACTACAATTGCTACTATTACTACAACTTCTATTGCTATGGCTAGCACTCCTACTACTAATACTTCAGCTACTACTGCTACTACAACTACTTCTATTACTCTTGCTACTACTATTCCTCCTACTACTACTCTACTTATACTACTACTCCTCCTCCTACTACTACTGCAACTACTACTGCCATTACTACTACACCAACTACAACTAAAGCTATATTGCTACTATAATTACTACTACTACTGCTGCTGCAGCTACTACTACAACAACTATGACAACTGCTTCTACTACTACTACTACTACGACTGCTTCTACTACTGCTTCTACTATAATAACTAATGCTACTACTATTGCTGCTGCTGCTGCTACTGCTACTACTGCTATTGCTGCTACTATGTCAAATGTAGCTACTGCTCTTATTTCTGGTATTACAATAACTACTACTACTACTAATGTTGCTACTACTATTGCAGCTATCACTCTTATTACAACAATTACAAGAACAATTACTACAACTTATACTACAACTACTAAAATTACTACCACTACTTCCACCACTACTAATATAGGTACTATTAATTCTACCACCACAATATTAACAACAACTACTACAACTACTGCGATGACTACTATGACAACTACCACTACTATTGCTCCTACTAGTACCACTAGTATAACTAATACCACTACTACTGTTGCTATCGTTACTACTTCAACTACTATTACTACTAGTATAGCGAATACAACTATTACCACAAATACTACTACTACTAAAATGATGACTAGTACTAGTACTTTTGCTGCTACAACTATTTCTACTGCTACAGCTACTACAACTGCCACAACTACTATAACTACAACCACAGTAGCAATTCCTATTGCTCTGACTACTACTTCTACTACTACTTCCACGATTACAATGGCTACAACTTCTTCTTCTACTATTACTGCTTCTACCACTACTGCTGCTACTAATACAACTACAACTACTACGATTACAACAACTACTACTTCCACCACCACCACCACCACCACTACAGCTATTACAACTACTTCTACCACTCCTAATTCTACTACTGCTACACCTAGTACTACTACTTCTAGTTCTACTACAACTATTGCTTCTAGTACTACTAATGCTACTACTTCTACTACTGCTACTACTGCTGCTACTACTACTACTATTGCACCTGCTACTACTACTTCTACTACTTGTACTACGACCACTACTACTACTACCACAATAACTACTACTACTGCTACTACTATGACTACTACTTTTGCTATTATTACTTCTACTTTTACCACTACTACTATAACTGCTTCTGCTACTACAACCACTACTATTGCTACAACTACTACTGCTACTTGTACTACTATTACTGTTGCTACTACTACTACTACGATAACTACTACTACTACTATCACTCTAGCGACTATTACTACGACTACTACTACTATTGCTACTACGTTACTACTACCCCTACAACAATTACTACTGCTACTACAACTACTACTGCCGCTGCTATAGTAATTGTCACTACTGCTACTACTGCAATGATAATAACCCCTCCTCCTTACCCCTTTCACTACTACTACAACTACTAAGATTTATTTGACTGCCACTACTACAACAACTACTATTGCTGCTATTGCTACTCCTACTACTTCTACAACACCAACAATTACTACTACTACTAGTACTACATCAACTGTCGCTGCTACTCCTACAACTACGAGTATTACAAGTGCTGCTACTACCGCTCCTCCTCCTTCTCCTCCTCCTCCTACTCCTCCTCCTCCTCCTCCTCCTCCTCCTACTACTACTACTACTATTACTACTACAACAAATACTACTACTAATACTTCTATTTTTACTACTAGTACTACTACAATAAAAATAACTACTACTGCTGCTAGTACTACTGCTGATGCTGCTACTACGTCTCCGACTGCTCTTACTATTACTAGTACTACCAGTACAACTACTACTACTACTATTACTAATACTACCACTAATACTATAACTACTACTACTTAAACTACTAGTACTCCTCATACTTCTACTTCACCTACGACTATTACTTCTACTACTACTATGACTCCAACTACCACTACTATTACTACTACTAAAACTCCTACAACTACCACTATTACTACTACTAACACTGCTGCTACTAGTCCTACTACTACTATTGCTACAACAACTACTACTAGTACTACTACTATTACAACAACAACAACTACTCCTACTACTACTCCTCCTCCTACTACCACTATTGCTATGACTCTTGCAACCATTGCTACTACTACTACTAGAACTACTACTTCTACTATTACTACTACTACTACTAGCACTACAACTACTACACCTACTACTACTACTCCTACTGCTACTTTCACAACTCCTACCACTCCAACTGCTATTGCTACTACTCCAACAACTATAACAGCAACTCCTACTACTACCTCTACTATTACTTTGGCTTCAACTTCTACTACTACTACTACTAACACTACTACAATTAGAACTACTACAACAACTATCACTACTACTACTACTACCACTACAACAACTACTATAGCTACAACTACTGCTACTACTACAACTTCTTCTACTACAACCATAATTTCTACTTCTTCTAGTATTACTTTCACTGCTACTACTATCACAACTACTTCTACTACTACCACCACAACAACAACTACTACTATTACTTATCTACTCCTATGACTACTACAACAACTACTACTACAATTACTACTGCTGCAACTAATACAACTACTACTATACTACTTCTACTATACTACTTCTACTATTGCTTGCACAACAACTACTACTATTACTATTGCAACTACCGCTATTACTAGTCCTACTACTCCTACTTCTACCACTACTCACACTACTACTGCTATTACTAGTGCTACTGCTGCTACTACTACTCCCACTACTACTGCTGCGTTACTATTGCTCCGACTAATACTCCTCCTCCTCCTCCTCCTCCTACTATTACTACTACCACCACTGCAACTACTACTACAACTACAACTGCGACTACTATGGTTACTACTATTGCTACAACTACTATGGCTACTACTATTGCTGCTGCTGCTGCTGCTGCTGCTACTACTACTACTACCAATACTGCTACTACTACTACGGTGACCACTACTACAACAGCTACTGCTACTACTATTGCTACTACTACAATTCCCATTGCTAGGACTACCACTCCTGCAACTACTATTACTATTACTTTTGCTACTACTACTACTTCTACTCCTACTGCTACTAATACTAGTCCTCCTTCTCCTACTACTACAACAACAACAACAACTACTACTACTACTATTGCTACCACTGTAACTCTTACTACTACTTCCACTATTACAATGGCTACTACTTCTTCTACTCTTATTAGTACTACCACTACTACTGCAACTAATACAACTACTACAACTACGACTACTACTATGACTACTACTACTACTACTACAGCTACTGCTACCACTACCACCACTACTACTGTTGTTGCTGCTGCTCCTACTACTACTACTACTACTACTACTTCTACAGCTACTATAACTACTACTACCACTACTACTTATACTACTGCTACATGTACTACTATGGCTACTACTTCTACTATTGCTATTCCTTCTATTACTACTAATGTTGCTGCCTCTGCCACTGCTACTACTGCTACTACTACTACTACTCCTACTACAACTACTGCTACTATCACAACTACTGCTTTTGCTATTAATATTGTTTCCTTTACTACTACTACTATAAATGCTTCTACTACTACAACCACCACTATTGCCACTACTACTACTGTTACATATACTACTACAACTGCTACTACTACCATCACCACCACTACTACAACTATTACTCCTAGGACTACAAATACTACAACAATAATAACTACTACTACTACTATTGCTGCTATGTTACTACTACTACTACTACTGCTGCGGCCCTAATTATCACTACTACTACTAGTACAACTATAATAACTACTCCTCCTACTACCCCTTTCACTACTTCTACCACTACTATGATCTATTTGACTGCCAACAATAACTATTGCTGATCCTGTTGCTTCTCCTACTACAACTATTACTATTACTACTACTGCTGCTACTACTACTTCTTGTACTACTACTATTACTACTACTACTAATTCTACCACTACAACTAATACTAACACTACTACATTGACGACTACTAGTATTATGATAACAACAACAACTACTACTACTACTACTTGTACTAATGTACTACCGCTGCTACTCCTACAACTACTACTAGTATTATAAGTACTGCTACTACTACTACTACTACTATTACTACAAATATAACTACTATTAATACTACTATTTTGACTACTAATACTACAACAACAATAACTACTACTACCACTACTACTAGTACTACTTCTGATGCTATCGCTATGACTCCGACTGCTACAACTATTACTACTACTGCCAATATGACTACTACTACTACTACTTCTACCACTAATCTTATAACTACTACAACTTGATCTACTAGTATTCCTAATACTTCTACTTCAACTACTACTATTACTTCAACTACTACAACAACAACTACTACAACTACTATTACTACTGCTAAAACTACTACAACTACCACAATTACTACTACTACCACTGCTGCTACTATTCCTACTACTACTACAACTACAACTACTACTACTAGTACTACTACAATTACAACAACAACTACTGCTACTCATACTACTACTCCTCTTCGTACTACCACTATTGCTATGGCTCTTGTTACTATTGCTACTACAACTACAACTACCACTATTACTTCTACCACTACTACTATTGCAACTACTACTACTACTACTACTACTAGTACTACTAGTACTACACCTACTACTACTACTTCCACAACTTTAACTGCTATGACCACAACTCTGACAACTACTACAACAACTCCTATTTCTACTTCTACCATTTCTATGGCTTCTAGTTTTGCTACTACTACTAATACTACTACAACTAGAACTACTACAACAACTACCACTACTACTAGTACTACCACTATAACTACTACTACTTTTTCTACTACAACCACAATTTCTACTCCTTCTAGTATTACTTCCATTGCTACTAGAATAGCTACTACTTCTACTACTACTACTACAACTACTACAACTACAATTACTTGTCTACTATTTTGACTACTACAACAACTACCACTACAATTACTACTCCTGCAACTAATACTACTACTACTATGACTACTTTTACTACTACTCGCACTACTACTACTGCTATTACAACTGCTATAGCTGCTACTACTACTCCTACTACTCCTACTACTACTACTGTTACTATTGCTGTTGCTACTACCACCGCCGATGCAACTACTACTACAACTACTGCTACTATTATGGCTACTGGTATTGCAGCTACTGCTACTACTACTACTACTACTACTACAACAACAACAACTACTACTACTGCGACTACCAATACTGTAACTACTACTATTATGGTGACCACTACCATAACAACTACTGCTACTATTATTGCTATTCCTACTACAATTCCTACTTCTAGGACTACAACTCCTACTACTACTGTTATTGCTACTTTTCCTATTACTACTTCTACTCCTACTGCTACTACTACTGCTCCTACTACTACTACTACTCTGACTACTCCTCCTCCTCCTCCTCATCCTCTTACTACTAATCTTACTACTACTACCACTACAACTCCTACTACTACTTCCACTATTACAATGGTTACTACTTCTTCTTCTACTCTTAATAGTACTACCACTACTACTGCTACTAATACAACTACTGCAACTATGACCACTACAACAACAATAACAACAACTACTAGTATTACTACTACCCCTACTACTACTACTACTAATACTACTACTACTACCACCACTACTACTACCACCACCACTACAGTTACTATAACTACTACTACCACTACTACTTCTACTATTGCTACATCTACTACTACTGTTGCTACTTTTACCACAGCTATTGCTTCTACTACTACTACTACTAGTACAGCTACTACCACAACAGCAACAACAACTACTACTACTACTACTTCTTCTTTTGCTATTATTATTGCTACTTTTACTACTACTACTGCAACTACTTCTGCTACTACAATCACTACTATTGCCACTACAACTATTGCTACTTGTACTATCACTACCGCTAGTACTACTTCAACTACTACTACTACTAGTACCACTCCTATGACTACTACTACTGCTAGAAGAATAACTACTACTACCACTACAATTGATGCTATGTTACTACTACTCCTACTACTGTAACTACTACTACTTCTACTGCTGCTGCTGCTATGCCTACTACAACTATTACTACTGCTGTTGCTGCTGCTGCTGTTGCTACTACTTTTGCTGCTGCTACTACTATTACTACTACGACTACTACTACTACTACTACTATTACTACTACTTCAACTACACCTAATACCACTAATACATCTACTTTGACAACTACTACTACTGCGACAATAACAAAAATAACATAACTACTACTACTGGTACTACAAGTCTTATTATTATTCTTATTACTACTACTACTATTACTACTAATATGACTACTACTTCTACTACTACTATGATTACTACTACTATTACTCCTACTACTAGTACTCGTAATACTCCTAGTACAACAACTACTATTGCTACTACTACTACTACTGCAACTCCTGCTACTACTACTACTACTGCATCTCCTGCTACTACTACTATTACTACTTCTACTACAACTAGTACTACAGTTGCTACTGCTGTTGCTACTACTACAACCAAAATTACAACTACGACTACCACAACTACTATTACTACTACTAATACTTACTACTACTACTACTACAACTACTACACCTACTACGACTATTACTACTCCTCCTGCTACTATTACTACTAATACTGCTACTACTCCGACTACTACTCCTCCTCCTCCTATTGCTGCTACTACTTCTCCTACTACTACGACTATTCCTGCTTTGACTACAACTACTACAAATTCTCCTACTATAACTGCTATTACTGCTACTACCACTACTACTACTCTTCGACTTCTCTAACCACTTCTACTAATTCCACTACTACTACAACTACAACAACAACTACTACTACTACTGCTATTACTACTACTACTATTACTGCTGCTATTACTACTGCTACTACTACTACTAGTACTACTACTACTACCACAACAACAACTACTACTACCCCTGCTACTTCTACTTCCACTGCGACTACTACTAAAACTACTACTACTCCTTCTATAATTACTTTTATGACTACTAATTCTACCACTACTCCTCTAACAACTAGTAGTACTATTGTTACTACTACTCCCCCTACTACTATAACAACTAGTACTACTTCTATGACCACTACTACTACTATTACATCTCTTACAACTTCTACTACTACTATTGCTACAACTTCTACTACTACTTCTACTACATCTACTATTACATCTATTATTACAACTAATTCTACTATTATTGCAACTACTACTACTACTACTACTGAAATTACTATTGCTACTACGATAACTATTACTACTACTCTAATTACTACCAGCGCTACACCAACAACTACTACTACTATAAATGCAACTAATGCTCCAACTACTACTATTACTACTACTAAAGCTATTACTGTTGCTGCTATTTCAACTACTGCCACTACTGCTACTACTATTACTAGTAGTACTACTACTCCTACTACTTCCACTATTTATATTATTACCGATACTACTACAAATACATCTCTTGCTATGCTACAGCTACTAATACTACAACTACTACTGTAACTCAGATACTACTACTACACCTACTACTACTACTCCCACTACTACTAATACTAAAACTACTACTTCAAATACTAGTGTTGCTACAACTACTCCTACAACAACAACAACAACTACTACTACTACTACTACTCCTGCTACTACTTCTACTATAGCCACTATGACTACTACTACAACTACAACTACTACTACCACAACTACTGCTACTACAACTACTACTTCTACTACTACGACTACAATAACTATTACTACTACAACTGGAACTACTACTACTATAACTACTACTACTACTACTATGAATTCTACTTCTATTACTAATGCTACTTCTACTTCTACAACTACTACCACTGCTACTACTAATATTACTACTACTACAACCACAACAACTACTCCTATTACTACTACTCCTCATGCTACTGCTACTACAACTACACTACTTTTCTACTACTACTAGTACTACTACTACAACTTCGAGAACTTCTCCTAAGGTTACTGCTATAACGATTACTGCTACTGCTACTACAACTTCTATTACTACTACTGCTAATGCTATTGCTACTGCCGCTACTATTTTGACTATTGGTACAACTGCTGCTTCTCTTACCATTAGTGATGCTTATATTTCTACTACGACAATAATAGTTGCTACTGCTACTAATTCAACTGCTATTAGTACAACTTCTACAACTACTTGTACTACTGCTACTATTACTACTACTACTATTGCTACCGCTACTACTACAACTACTACTTCTATAACTACTACTACTGTTGCTAATACTACAACTACTACTATTACTTCTCCTACTACTACTATTTCTGCTACTACTACTACTATTACTACTATAACTACTACTACTGCTTCTACTACAACTGCTACTCCGACTACTACTACTGTTGCTGCTACTGCTATTCTTCAACTACTACTACTTCAGAAGAAATAACTACTGCTCAAATACCTACTACTATATCTGTTACTACTGCTATTAGTACTAGTATTACTACTGAGGCTACTACCACAACTACTAGTACTACTTCTATAGTTGCTACTACTATTACTGCTACAACAACAACTACTACTACTATTACTACTACTATTACTACTACTACTACAAGTACTGGTAGTACTACTACTGCTGCTGCTACTGATGCTGTTGCTACTACCCTTTCTCTTACTACCACTACTAGGATTAATACTACTACTACTCCTACTACTGTTACTCTCGCTATTGCTACAACTATTACCTCTGCCACTTCCGCTACTGCTCCTCCGACTACTGATACTACAACTATAAATGCCACTGCTACAGCTACTGCTACAACAATTACTACTACTACTGTGACTACTTCTATTACTACTGCTACTACTACCACTATTGCTACTACTACTGCTACTACGACAGTTGCTACTACTATAACTTCTAATAGTACTACTACTATTACTGCAGCTACCATTGCTACTACTTATACTACTATGACCACTACTACTGCTGTTACTATTGCTGCTGCTACTACTACTTGCACTGTTATGGCTACTACTACTGCTGCTACTACTATAATAACTACTGCCACCATTGCTTCTACTATTGCTACTTCTACTAGTAATGCTACTACAACTACTACTATACAACTACTAATACTACTACTGCTCTTGCTGCTGTAGCTTCCACTGTTACTACTTCTTCTACTACTAGTATTACTACTTATCCTACTACTATTACTATTGCTACCACTACTGCTGGTGATTCTACTATAACTACTATTATTACTACTACTGCTAATGCTACCACTAATACTATTGCTACGGCTACTACTACTACTACTACTACTACTGTACTATAACTGAGATTACTAATTCTGCTATTGTTGTTGCTATTGCTACTATACTATAACTGATACTACTAATTTTGCTATCGCTACTAATGCTACCGCTACTACTGTTGCTACGATTGCTACCATACTATAACTGATACTATTAATTTTGTTATTGCGGCTACTTCTACTGCTATGACTACTATAACTACTACTACTACAACAACTACTACTACTACTGCTGTTGTTGCTACTACTACTACTACAACGACAACAACTACAACAACTACTACTATGACTACTACTACAACAACAACAACCACTACTTCTTCTATTGCTACTACTATAACAAATACTACTACTACTATGACTACTACTTCTGCTGTTGCTACTACTACTGCTACTACAACTACTGCTACTACTACTACTACAACAACTACTTCTCCTGCAACTACTACTTTTGCTATTGCTACTATTAGTACTACTATTGCTACTTCTACTACGACTAATGCTGCTACTAGTCCTACTACCATTACTACTACTACTACTACTATGACTTCTCCTGCAACTACTACATCATTGCTACTACTGCTACTACTATTGCTACTAATACTACTGCTATTGTTGCTGTTATTGTTGCTACTACAGCTACTACTATAACAACTTCTACTACTCCTACTACTACTACTACTATTGTTGTTGCTACTACTCATACTAATACTACTACTACTACTATAACTGCTACTACAACAATTATTACTATTACTACTATTACTATTACTACTATGACTACTATTATAATTACTACTACTACTATAGCCACTTCTACCACTACTTCTATGACTACAACAACTCCTACTACTACCACTACTATGACTACTACTACTACTATAAGAACTACTATAATTACGACACTACTACTATGACTACTATTACTAGAATTATAACTACTCCAATAATTACTAATATTAGCACTACTAATACTACTACTACCACCACCACTACTATTACTCCTACTATAACTACTATAACTCCTACTACAACTATTACTACTACTAATAGTACTACTTCTCCTACAACAACTACTACTACTCCTACTACTACTCCTCCTCCTACTACAATGACTATTAGTACTACTGTCACAACTTTTGTTACTACTACTACTGCTACTACTACTATAACTACTACCACTGCTGCTGCTACAACTACTACCCACCACTACTACTGGTAATACTTTGATGCAACTACTACTACTACTATGACAGCTACAACTACTATATCTACTAATACTATGACTACTACTATTACAACTATTACTATTACTAATGGTGCTACTACTTTAGCTGCTATTGCTAGTATTATTGCTATCACTGCTCCTACTATAATTGATACTACTCCTACTACTCCTACTAATTCAACTATAGTTGCTACCTCTATTAGTTCTACTACTGCTACTGCTACTACTACTTTTGCTGCTACTAATTCTGCTACCACTACCACTGCTACTACTACTACTACTTTGATCTTCTTTTAGCTTGACTACTATAGTAGTAGTCAAACTAAAAGTAGTCATAGTAGTTGTAATAGCTGCAAAAGTTGTTGTACCAATTGTAGTTGTGGCAGCAGTAGTAGAACTAGTGGTACCAGTATTTATAATAGGAGATGTAGAAGTAGTAGTCATTGTTGTTGTTGTAGTAGTTGTAGTAGTAAGAGAAGTAGTATTAACAGTCATAGAAGTAGTAGTAGTAGTAGCAATAGTAGTAGTAGTAATAATGGTAGCAGTAGCAGCAGCAGCAGTAGTAGTAGTAGAAGTAGCAGTAATAATAGTAGTACTGGTAATAGTAGCAGTAGCAGCAGTAGTTGTAGTAGTTGTTGTAGTAGTTTTTGTTCTAGCAGTGGTTGTTATAGTGGCTATAGTAGTATTTATTATTGTAGTAGTGGTACCTGTAGCAGTAGAAGTAGTTATAGTTATAGCAATTGAGGCAATATTAGCAGTAGCAGCAGTAGCAGTAGTAGTATTAGAAGCAGTAGCGACAGTAGTCTTAATAGAAGTTATTGTACTAGTTGTATTAGTAGTAGCAGTAGTAATAATAGTTATAGTAATAGTAGTAACAACCACAGTAGTTGTAGTAGATGTAGTAGCAACAGCGGTAGTTGTAATAGTAGTAGTAACAACAGTACCCAAAGTAGCAGTAGTAATTATAGTAGAAGCAGTATTTATAGTCATAATAGCAAAGGTAGTAGTAGAAGTAGTAGTAGTAGGAGAAGTAGAGTAGTAGCAATAGCAAAAGTAGTAGTAGTAGAAGTAGTAGCAGCAGTTCAAGCAGTGGTGGTAGTAATTGGAGAAGTGGTAAGAGTAGCAGCACTAACAACAGTAGTAGAAGTAATAGTAGTAGTAGTACTAGTAGTAGCAGAAGTAGCTGTAGTACTAATAGCAGTAACAATTATAGCACTATTTATAGTAGTAGAATTTATAGTAAAAGTAGCAATTATAGTTGTAACATTAGTAGCAATAGGCAGCTAAGTAGTAGAAGTAGTAGTACTAGTAGTAATAGTAGGAGAAATAGTAGTAGTAATAGTAGTACTAGGAGTAGTAGTAATAGTCATAGTAGAAGTAGCAATCATAGTAGTGGTAGAAGTGGTAGTAATAGTAGTAGTAGTAACAGTAATAACAATAATACTAGAAGTAGTTATAGTAGTTGTAGTTCTTGTTGTAGTTGTAGTAGCAGTATTAGCAGTTGAAGTAGTAATTGTAGAAGTTGTAATAGTTCTTGTTGTTATACTAGTAGTTGTAGTAGCACTTTCAGTAGTAGCAGTAGTAGAAGTACAATCAGACGTAGCCGTTGTAGCATTAGTAGTAGTAGTGGTAGTAGTGGCAGCAGTAGCTATAGTAGTAACAGTAGAAGTTGTTATACTAGTAGTCATTGCAATGTACTAACAAGAGTAGCAATATTATTCATAGTAGTAGTAGTAGATAAAGTATTAGTAGTAGTAGTAATAGTAGTAGTAGTAGTAGTTGTTGTTGTTGTAGTTGTAGTAGTGGTAGTTATAGTAGTAGTAGTATGAGTAGCAGCAACAATAGTATTTGTAGTTGTAGCAGTAGCAGTAGCAGTAGCAGTAGAAGTAGTAGTAGTACTAATATTATGAATAGTAGTAGCAGTAGTAGCAGTAGTTGTACTAGCTGTAGTCGTAGAAGTAGTAGTAGTAGTAGTAGTAGTGATGGTGGTAGTACTAATAGTACTAGTAGAAGTTGTAGTAGTAGCAGTAGTAGTAGTATGAGCAGGTGTAGGAGTAAGAGTAGTAGTAGGAGTAGTAATAGGAGCAGTTGTAGTAGTCGTAGCAACAGTAGTAGTAGTCGTAGTTGTTGCAGTAGTTGTAGTTGTAGTTGTAGTAGTATTAGCAGAAGTAGGAGGAAGAGTAGTAGGTGTAGGATTAATTGTAATATTACTAGTCAGAGGAGTAATAGTAGTATTAATAGCAGTAGTAGTTGGAAGAGGAGTTGTAGTCGTAATGGTGGTGGTGGTGGTAGTAATAGGAGTTGCACGAAGAGTAGTAGTAGAAATAGTAGTAGTTGCAATAGGGGTTGTAGTAGTAGTTGTAAGAGTAGTAGTAGTAGTGGGAGTATGAGTAGAAGGACTAGGAGTAGTAGAATTAGTAGTAGTAGTTGTAGTAGTTGTTGTAGAAGTAGTAATAGTAATAGCAGTAGTGGTAGTAGTTGTCCGAGTATAAGTAATAGTGGAAGTAGTAGCAGTATAAATAGTAGAAATAGTAGTAGTAGCAAAGTAGTAGCAGTAGTATTAGCAAGAGTAGTAATAGAAGAAGTAGGAGTTGTTGTAGCAGTAGTGGTAGCATTAGTTGTAGTAATAGTCATTGTTATAGGAGTAGAAGTAGTACTAGTAGTAGTAGTTGCAGTATTTGTTCTCGTAGTAGTAGTTGGAGTAGGAGTTGCAGTAGTGGAAGTAGCAGTAGTCGTAGTAGTACTAGTAGCTAAATTGTAAGCATAGTTGTAGTCATACTAGTGGTAGTGATAGAAGTAATAGTAGTTGTAGTACTAGTAGTAGTAGCAGTAGTAATTCTAGTAGAAGTAGTAGTAGTAGCGCTAATAGTAGTATTTGTAGTAGTAGAAGCGATAGCAGCAGTAATTGTAGTAGTGGTAATAGTAGGAGTAGCAGCAGCAGTAGTTGTAATAATAGAAGTAGAAGTAGTAGTAGTTGTTGTTGTTGGTGTTGTTGTAGTTTGGGTAGTAGTCATATTGGCAGTAGCAATAGTAGTAGTAGCACTAGTAATAGTGGTAGTTGTTGTACTTGCAATAGTGATAATAGTAGTAGAAGTAGTAACTATAGTAGTAGTGGTGGTGGTAGTAGTACAAGCGACAGGAGTAGTAGTGTAGCAGCAATAGCAGTATTAGCAGTAGTAGCAGTAGTAGTAGGTATAGTAGTTGTGGTAGTAGTAGTAGAAGTAGTAGTAGAGTAGTGGTAGCAGTAGGAATATTAGTAATATTAGGTTTAGTAGTAGTAGTAGGAGGAGTTGTAGTAGCAACAACAACAGTAGTAGCGGTAGTATTAGTAGTAGCCGTACTAGTAATAACAGCAGTAGTAGTGGTAATAGCGGTAGTAGTAGGAGTGTTAGGACTTGTAGCAGTAGTACGAGTAGTAGTAGTAGTAAGAATAGTATCAGTGGTAATAGTAGCGGTAGTAGTAGTAGTTGTTGGAGTATTATGACTAGTAGTAGTTGTAGTAGTCGTAGCAATAGCAACAACAGCAGCAGCAGTAGTTGTTGTTGTAGTACTAGAAGCAGTAGTTGTATTAGTAGGAGTCATAGTGGTAGTACTAATGCAAGTACTAGTGGTAGTAGTAGCAAAAGCAGTAGCAGTTGTTGAAGAAAAGGTAACAGTAGCAGTTTCAGAAGTAGTAGCTTTAGTAGTAGTTGTAGGAGTAGTAGGAGTAGTAGGAGTGTGGTAGCAGCAGCAAGAGTAGTAGGAGTAGTAGCAGTGGTAGGAGTGGTAGTAGTTGTTGTGTTAGTTGTCATAGTAGAAGTATTTGTAGAAGTTGCACTAGTAGGGGTAGTATTAGTAGTTGCAGTACTAGAAACAGTAGTATTAGTAGTTGTAGTACCAGTAGTAGTAGTTGTAGCAGTAGCAGAAGTAGTAGTAGAAGTAGTGGCAACAGCGGTTGTCATGGAAGTAGCAATAGCAGTTGTCCTAGTAGTATTTATAGTAGAACTAGCAGTAGTAGTTGTAGTAGTAGTTGTTGTTGTTATTGTAGTCATAGTAGTAGTGGCAGTAATAGTAGCATTAGTAGTAGTAGTAGATGTATTGGTACTAGTTATAGCAGTAGGAGAACTTGTTGTAGTCGCATAAGTACTAATAGGAGTAGTAGAAGCAGAAGGAGTAGTAGAAGTAGTAGTGCTAGTAATAGTAGTAGTAGCAGCAGTAGTAGCAATAGTAGCAGTAGTAGTCATTGTAGCAGGAGTAGCATTAGAGGCATTAATAACACTAGTAGCAGTAGAAATAGTAGTAGAAGTAGTAGCGGTAGGAACAGAAGTAGCAGTAGCAGTAGTAGTAGCAGGAGTAGTGGTAGTACTTTTAGTTGTAGTAGAGGTAGTAGTAATAAAAGTAGTAGCAACAGTAATAGAAATAGTAAAAGTAGTTGCATAGTAGTTGTAGTTGTACTAGTTATCGTAGTAGTAGTTATAAGAGTAGTAGTAATAGTACTAGTAGCTGAAGTAGCAGTAGTAGTAGAAGTAGATGTAGTAGAAGTAGTAGTGTAGGTAGTAGCAGTAGGAGTTGTAGTAGTAGTTGTTGTTGTAGTAGTAGTCGAGGTAGTCATAGTTGTCATAGTAGTAGTAGTAGTAGCAATCGTAGTAGTAGTAATAGTAGTAGTAGTAGAAGCAGCAGTATTAGAAGTAGTTGAAGCAGCAGGAGTAGTAGTAGAGAGGTAGTTGCAGAAGTACCGCTAGATGTGTCGGTATTTGTAGTTGTGGTAGCCATAGTAGTAGTAGTGGTGGTAGTAGTATTAGTAGTGGTAGCAGTAGTGGTTGTTATATTAGAAGAACTAGTAGTATTAGTGGTAGAAGTAGCAGCAGTTGTTGTAGTAGCTATAGTAGTAGTAATAGTAGTAGCAATATTAGTAGTAGCAGAAGTAGTAGTAGTAGCAGTTGAGGTGGGAGAAGTATAGTAGTAGAAACAACAGCGGTAGTAGTAGAAGTAATAGTGGAAGCAGTAGTAGTTGCAGTTGTAGTAGTAGGAATAGTAGTAGCAATAGTAGTAGTAGTCACTAGCAGCAATAGCAGTAGTAGTAATAGTATTTGTAGTAGTGGCAATAGTAGTACTAATAGTAGTAGTTGTAGTAACAGTAGCAACATTAGTAGCAGTAATAGTAGTAGTAGTAGCGGTAGTTATAGTTATAGTAGCAGCAGTGGTAGCAGGAGAAGTAGTAGTGGTAGTACTAGTACTAGTGGTAGTAGTAGTAGTGGTAGTAAGAGTAGTAATTCTTGTTGTAGTAGCGGACGAAGTAGTAGCAGAAGTTACAAAAATAGTTGTAGTAGAAGTAGCAGTAGTAGCTTCACTAATAGGAGCCGCAGTCGTTGTACTAGGAGGTGTAGTAATACTAGTAGTAGTAGTAGCAGCAGCAGTAGTAGCAGCAGTAATAGTAGTAGTAGTAGTGGTAGAAGTTGTAGGAGTAGGGGTAGAAGTAGAGGCAGTAGTAGTAGTAGGTGTAGAAGTAATACTCGTAACAGTAGTAGTTGTCATAGTAGTCGTCATCTTAGTAGTAGTAGTAGTAGTAGTAGAAGAAGAAGAAGAAAAAGAAGTATTAGTAGTAGTAGTAGTAGAAGAAGAAGAAGAAAAAGAAGTATTAGTAGTAGTAGTAGTAGAAGAAGAAGAAGTAGTAGCAATAGCAATACTAGTTGACGCAGCAGCAGCACTCGCAATTGTCGTACTAGTACTGCTAGTAGTAACAATCGGTATTAGTAGTAGTAGAAGTAGTAATTGTTGTTGTTGTAGTAGTTTCAATAGTAATTGTAGCAGTACAAGTAGTAGTAGTAGTAATAGTAGTAGTAGGAGTAGTAGTAATAGTGGTCGTAGTAGTAGCAGTAGAGCAGTAGTAGTAGTAGTAGTAGCGGTAGTATTCATAGTAGCAGTAGTAGGAGTAGTAGTTGTAGTAGCAATAGTAGTAGTAGTATTCATAGCAGTAGTTTTTGTAGTTGTAGTATTAATAGTAGCCGGAGTCATAGTGGCAGCAGCCATAGTAGTAGTCACAGTTGTAGCAATAGTCATGATAGTCGTAGTTGCAGTACTAGTTGTTATTGTTGTTGTCCTGGTGGTAGTAGTAGCAGTGGTATTAGTAATGGTATTATTAGTAATAATATTATTATTTGCAACAGTAGTAGTAGGACTAGCAGGAGTAACAGCAGCAGTGGAGGTAGAAGTAGCAGTAGTAGTTCTAGCAATAGTAGTAGCAATAGCAGTTGTACTAGCAGCAATAGCAGCAACCGCAGTAGTTGTTGTTGTTGTTGTAGCAGCAGTAGTAGCAATTACAGTTGTTCTAGCAGCAACAACAGCATTAACAGCAGCAGCAGGATTAGTAGTAGTAGCAGTAGTAGTGGTTGTAGCAGCTGTAGTAGTAGGAGTAGTAGTTATTGTAGGAGAAGTTGTAGTTGTAGTAGTATTAGTAGTGCAAGCAACAACAACAATAGTAGCTATTGTTGTGGTAGTAGTAGTAGCTCTATTAGCAGCCGTAGTAGTAGGAGTTGTAGTAGTAGTTGTAGCAGTAGTAGTAGTAATAGTTGGAGTAATAGTAGAAGCAGTAGTAGTAATATTCATAGTGGCAATAGTCACAGTAGTAGTTGTAGTAGAAGTGGTTGTAGTAGAAGTAGTAGTTGTAATAGTAGTCATGGTAGTAGGTACAGGAGCAGCAACAGTAGTAGTAGTACTAGTAGCAGTAGTAGCTGCAGTATTAGTAATAGTGTTAAAACTAGTGAATGTAGCAGCAGCAGAAGTAGTTGTAGTTGTAGTAGAAGCAGTAGCAATAATAGAAGCAACAGTAGTAGCAATACTAGCAATAGTAGTAGGCATAGTAGTTGTTGTAGTATTAGTAATAGCAGTAGTAGTCCAGCGGTCATAGTAGAATTTGTAGTTCTAGTAGTAGTTGCAATAAAAATAGGAGTAGTAGTAGCAGTAGAAGTAATAGCAGTAGCCAAAGTAGTAGGATTGTTAGGCCTAGTAGTAGCACGAGGAGTAGTAGTAGTAGTAGGATTGTTAGGCCTAGTAGTAGTAGCATGAGTAGTAGCAGTAGTAAGAATAGTATTAGTTGCAATAATAGTAGTAGGAGTGTTTAAATTAGTAGTGGCAGAAGCAGTTCCATCATGAGCAACTGCAATAGTAGTAGTAGTAGGAGTAGCACTAGTACAAGTCATAACAGAAGAAGCAGTAGCAGTAGCAGTAGCTATCCTAGTTGTAGTACTAGTACTAGTACTAGTAGTTATAAAAGTAGTAGTAGTCAAAGTAGTTATTGTTGTAGTGGTATTAATTGGAGTAGTAGTGATAGTGGCAGTAGTAGAAGTTGTAGTAACAATTGTAGTAGGTTTAGTAGTTGTTGTTGTTGTAGTAGTAGAAAGAGGACTAGTAGTAGTAATATTAGTATTGGTAAGTGTAATAGCGAAAGTAGTATTCGTAGTAGTTGTTGTGGTAGTTGTAGTAGTAGTCATTGTTGTAGTAGTAGTTGGAGTAGTAGTTGTCGTAATAGTAGTTGTAGCACTAGCAAAAGTAGTAATAGTAGAATTTGTTGCACTAGTAGTGTTAGTAGTCGCAGTAGTAGTAGTAGCAACAGGAGTAGTAATAATAGTGGTGAAAGTAGTAGTAGCAGAAGTAGTAGTAGTAGCAGCAGCAGCCACAGCAGCAACAGTAGTTGCTGTAGTAGTAGTAGTAGTAATAGTAGTAGCAGTTGTAGTTGCTGTTGTCGTAGTAGTAGTTCTAGTAGTAGTAATAGTCGGTAGTAGTAAAAGTAGAAGTAGTAGTAGTTGTTGTTGTTGTAGTAGTAGTAGTCGTAGTAGTAGTAGTAGTAGTTGTAGTAGTAGTAGTTGTTGTTATTGTTGTTGTAGTAGTAGCAGGAATAGTAGTAGTAGCAACAGCTATAGTAGTAGCCATAATAGTTGCAATAGTAGTAGCAGCAGTAGCGCTAGTAGTAGCAGAAGTAGTAGAAGTTGTAGGCATAGTAGTAGAAGTTGCAGTTGTACTAGCAGTAGTAGTTGTTATAGTAGTAGCAGTAGTTGCAATAGTAGATGTAGTAGTAGTAGCATTCGTAGTAGACGTAGTAGTAGCCATAGTGATAGAAGTAGTACTACTAGTTGTTGTTGTTGTTGTAGTATTAGTAGTAGTGGTAGTAATTGTAGTTGTAGTGTGAGCAGTAGTAACAGTAGAAATGGTAGGAGCAGTGGTTGTAGAAGCAACAATACTAGTAGTAGTGGTATTAGCAATTGCAGTCGGAGCACTAGTTGTAGAAGTAGTGGTCATTGTAGTTGTAGTGGTTGTAGTAATAGTGGTAGTAGGTGAAGTAATTGTACTAGTAGTTGTAGCATAAGTAGTAATAGTTGCAGTAGTAGTGGTAGTAGTAGCAATAACAGTAATCATTGTGGCAGCAATAGAGGCAGTAATACTTGTAGTAGTAGTTGTTGTAGTAGCAGTAGTTGTTAAAGCAGTAGTAAGAGTAGCAGTTTCAGAAGTGGTAGCTATAGTAATAGTGGCAGGAGTAGTAGTGTAAGGAGAAGTAATAACAGCAATAATATTACTAGTTATTGTAGTTGTAGTAGTAGTGTAGTGGTAGGAGCCATAGTAGTTATAATAGAGGTATTAGTAGTTGTAGTCGTAGTAGAAGGAGTAGTAGAAGGAGTAGTAGTAGCAGTAGTGGTAGCAATTGGAGTAGTAGCAACAGTAGTAGTAGAAATATGGGTTGTAGTAGTGGAAGTAGTAGTGGTAGTAGAAGTTGTAATAGTAATTGTAGTAGTAGAAGTAGTAGTAGCAGCAGTAGTAGTAGTATTAGCTGTAGCAGTAGTATGAGTTGTAGTAGTAGCAATAGGAGTAGTATTAGTTCTTGGAATAGTAATAGTAGTTGTTGTTGTTGTAGTAGTAGTAGTTGTAGTACCAGTAGTAGTAGCAATAATAGTTGTTGTTGTTGTAGTAGTAGTAGGAGTGTTTGAATTAGTAGTGGCAGTAGCAGTTGCATCATGAGTAACTGCTGTAGTAATAGAAGTAGGAGTAGAACTAGTACTAGTCGTAGTATAAGAAGTAGTAGTGGTAGCATTTTGTGTCATAGTTGTAGTACTAGTACTAGTACTAGTAGTAGTAGTTGTAAAAGTTGTAGTAGTAGTAAAAGTACTATTAGAGGAAGTGGTAGTACTAGTAGTAGTAGTAGTAGTAATACTAGTAGCAGAAGTTGTCATAGTCGTTAGTAGTAGTAGTTGGGGTACGAGTAGTAGTAGTAGGAGTATAAGTAGTAGTAACAACAGTAGTAGTAGTAGTAGGAGTATAAGTAGTAGGAACAACAACAGTAGTAGTAGTAGCAGCAACTGTACTAGTAACAGCAGTCGTAGTAGTAGCAATAGTAGTAGTAGTAGTCATAGTAGTTGTTGTTGTAGTGGTATTAATTGGTGTAGTAGTGGTAGTCGCAGTAGTATTAGTTATAGAAGTATTAGTAGCGGTAGCAGTAGCAGAAGTCGTAGTAACAATTGTAGTAGGTTTAGTAGCTGTAGTAGCTGTAGTACAAGGAGGAGGAGTAGTAGTAATAGTAATATTAATATTAGTAGTCGTGGTAGTAACGGTAGTAGTATTAGTAGTAGTTGTTATAGTAGTTGCTGTAGCAGTAGTAGTTGTAGTAGTAGGAGTAGTAGTTGTCATAATATTCGTAGTAGTAGCAGTAGCAGCAGGAGTGGTAATAGTAGTGGTGAAAGTAGTAGCAGTAGAAGTAGTAGTAGTAGCAACAGTAGCCACAGCAGTAGTAGTAGTAATAATAGTAGTAGCAGTTGTAGTTGTTGTAGTTGTTGTAGTAGTAGTAGTTCTAGTAGTAGTAATAGTTGGTAGTAGTAATAGTAGAAATAGTAGTAGTAGTAGTAGTAGTAGTAGTAGTAGTAGTAGTAGTAGTAGTAGTTGTTGCTGTTGTTGTTGTAGTTGTAGTAGTAGTAGTAGGGGTAATAGTAATAGTTGTAGTAGTAGTAGTAGCAGCAGCAGTAGCAGTAGTAGTAGCAGTAGCAACAGCTATAGTAATAGCCATAATAGTTGCAGTAGTAGTAGTAGTAGTAGTATTGCTAGTAGTAGTAGAAGTAGTAGAAGTAGTTGGCGTAGTAGTAGAAGTTGCAGTTGTACTAGTAGTAGTAGTTGTTATAGTAGTAGCAGTAGTTGTTGTAGTAGATGTAGTAATAGTAGCATTCGTAGTGGACGTAGTAGTAGTCATAGTGATAGAAGTAGTACTACTAGTAGTAGTTGTTGTTGTAGTATTAGTTGTAGTGGTAGTAGTAGTAATTGTAGTTGTAGTCTGAGTAGTAGTAACAGTGGAAGTAGTAGGTGCAATGGTAGTAGAAGAAACAATACCAGTAGTAGTGGTATTAGCAATTGCAGTGGGAGCACTTGTTGTAGAAGTAGTGGTCATTGTAGTTGTAGTGGTTGTAGTATTAGTTGTAGTAGGTGAAGTAATAGTACTAGTAGTTGTAGCAGTAGTGGTAGTAGTAGTAATAACAGTAATCTTTGTGGCAGCAGTAGAAGCAATAGTACTTGTAGTAGTAGTAGTTGTAGTAGCAGTAGTTGTTCAAGTAGTAGTAGTAGTAGTAGTTTCAAAAGTAGTAGCTATAGTAATAGTGGCGGGAGTAGTAGTGCAAGGAGGAGTAATAATAGCAGCAATAATACTAGTTGTTGTAGTTGTAGTAGTAGTGTAGTGGTAGGAGCCGTAGTAGTTGTAATAGAGGTAGTAGTAGTTGTACTTGTTGTAGAAGAAGTAGTAGAAGGAGTAGTAGTAGCAGTAGTGGTAGCATTAGGAATAGTAGCAGCAGTAGTAGTAGAAATATGTGTTGTAGTAGCGGAAGTAGTAGCAGTAGTAGAGGTTGTAATAGTAATTGTTGTAGTAGAAGTAGTAATAGTAGCAGTAGAAGTAGTATTTGCTGTAGTAGTAGGAGGAGTTGTAGTAACAGCAATAAGACTAGTGGTTGTTGTTGTAGCAGTAGTAGAAGTAGTTGTAGTACCACCAGTAGTAGTAGCAATAATAGTAGTTGTTGTTGTAGTAGCAGTCGTAGTAGTACCATTCGTAGTAGTATTAATAGTAGTTATAGTAGAAGTGGTAGTAGTAGCAGCAACAGTAGGAGTAGTAGTTTAATTAAAAGAAGAAGAAGAAGAAGAAGAAGTAGTAGTAGTAGTAGTAGTAGTAGTAGTAGTAGTAGTAGTAGCAGGAGTAGAAGCAATAGTAGTTGTAGTAGTAGTGTACTTGCAGAAGTAGTAGTTGTAGTAATTGAATTAGTAGTAGTAGTTGTCGTAGTAGTAGTAGTAGTAGTCATAGCGGTTGCGATCGTAGTTGTTGAAGTAGTAGTTATGGTTATAGCAATAGTAGTAGTAGTAGTACTCATAGTAGTAGTAATAGCTGGAGTAGTAGTTGTAAAATTAGTAGTAGTAGTCTTAGTAGTATTAGTAAGAGTAGTAGTGGTAGTAGTTGTTAATGTTGTCATAGTAGTAGTAGTATTAGCCATAGTAGGAGGAGGAACTGTAGTTGTAGCAATAGGAGTAGTAGTAGTTCTTGTAATAGTAGTTGTTGTTGTTGTTGTAGTAGTAGCAGAAGTAGTAGTAGCACGAGTAGTAGTAGTTGTAGTAGTCACAGTAGTAGCAACAGTAATAGTTATAGTAGTAGTAGTTGTTGTTGTTGTAGTAGTCATAGTTGTACCATTCGTAGTAGTATCAGTAGTAGTTATTATAGAAGTAGTAGTAGCAGTAGCAGCAGTATCTAGAGTAGTAGTTTTAGTAGAAGTAGTAGTAGTGGTGGTGGTGGTGGTAGTAGTAGCAACAATAGTAGTTGTAGTAGTAGTGTAGTTGCAGAAGCAATAGCTATAGTAGTTGAAGTAGTAGTAGTAGTAGTGGTGGTGGTTCTGGTCATAGTTGTTGTGGCAGCAATTATTGTTATAGCAATCATAGTAGCAGTAGTACTCATAGTAGTAATAGCTGGAGTAGTAGTTGTAAAATTAGTAGTAGTAGTGTTAGTACTAGTGACATGAGTAGTAGTGGTAGCAGTTGTTATTGTAGTAGTAGTAGTAGTAGCCTTAATAGTAGTAGTTGTCACATTAGATGTTTTTGCAATAGTAATAGTTGCTATAGCAATTGGAGTAGTAGTCATGGTAGCAGTAGTAGCAGTAGTAGCAGCAATAGTAGTAATATTAGCAAAAGTTTTAGTTGGAAGAGTAGTTGTAGTAGGAGTAATCGTAGTAGTAGTAGTGGAAGAAGTAGTTGTAGTACTAGCAGTCATAGCAGTAGTAGCAAGAGTAGTAGTAGTAGAAGTAGTACTCAAAGTAGTAGTAGGAGTAATAGCACTAGTGCTAGTAGTATTAGTAGCAGGAATAGTTGTAGTTTTTGTAGAATTAATTGCAATAGTACTTATAGCTACAACAGTAGGAGTGGTAGTAATTGTAGTAGTATCATTAGCAGAAGTTGTAGGAGAAATAGTAGTAGGAATAGGAGTTGGAGTAGGGTGGTAGCAATAGTAGTAGTAGTAGTGGGTAGCAGCAGTAGCAGCAGTAGTAGTATTATTATTAGTAGTAGCAATAGAAGTAGCAGTAGTAGTAGTTGTAGTAGTAATGATAGTAGTTGTTATTGTTGTTGTTGTTGTTGTTGGTGCTGTTGTTGTTGTTGTTGTTGTAGTAGTAGTAGTAGTTGTTGTAGTACAAGTAATAGTGCAACAGCAGCAGTAGTAGTTGTTGTAGTACAAGTAGTAGTGCCGCAGTAGTAGTAGTATTAGTTGTAGAAGTAGTATTGGTAGTAGTAGTTGCAGTAGTAGTAACAACAATAGCAGTTGTACTAGTAGTAGTAGCAGAAGAAGTTGTTGTCACAGTAGTAGTAGCAATAATCATAGTAGTAGCAGTAGTGGCCGTTGTGGTAGTACTTGTAGTAGCAACAACGGTAGTTGTAGTAGCATTAATAATAGTGCCAACAACAACAGAACTAGCAATGTTGTATTAGTAGTTGTAGTCGCTATAGTAGTAATAGTACTAGCAATAATAGTTGTAGTAGAAGTCATTGTTGTAGTCATAGTCGTACTAGTAGTAATAGTATCCATAATAGTAGTAGTTGTAGTTGCAATAGTAGTAGTTGTAGTAGTAGCAACAACAGCAGTAGTAGTTCTAGCAGCAAAATCAGTAGTAGCAGTAGTAGTTGTTGTAGCAGTAGTTGTTGTAGCAATTATAGTAGCAGTAGTTGTAGTCATTCCAGCATTAGCAGCAGTAGTAGTTGCAGTAGTAGCATAATTAGTTGTAGTAGTAGTAGTTGTATTAGTAGTAGTAGCAACAGTAGTAGAGGTAGTAGTAGCAGTAGTAGTTGCAGTAATTGTAGGAATATTAGCAGTAGCAGTAGTAGTAGCAACAACAATATAAGTAGTAGTATTAGATAAAGTAGTGGTAGTAGTAGTCGTGGCAATAGTAGTAGTAATAGCAGTATTAGTGGTAGTAATAACAGTGGAAGTAGTAGTAGTAGTATAAAAAGTAGTTGTCGTAGGAGCAGTAGCTGTATTAGTAGCTGCAGAAGTCGAAATAGTAGTAGCAGTTGTAGTATTATTAGTAGCAGTAGTAGCAATAGTAGTAACAGTAACACTAGTAGCAGTAGTAGGAGTAGCATTATCAATAGTAGTAGCAACATTAGTAATAGTGTAGTTGTAATAGTAGTAGTACAAGTAATTCTAGCAGTAGTAGCCACAGTCTTAGTAGTCGAGGTCATAGTAGTAGTAGCAGCAATAGTAGTAGTTGTAGTGATAGTAGTACTAGCTGCCATCATAATAGTTGGAAAAGTAGTAGTAGTTGTTATTATGGGAAAAATTGTAGTAGTAGTTGTTGTTGTAGTTGTCGTCATAGTAATAGTATTAGTCTTAGCTATAGTAGTAATATCAGTAGCAGCAGTTGTAGTAGTAGTAGAAGTAATAGTAGTAGTAGTAGCAGTAGTAGTGGTAATAGTAGTAGTAGTAGTAGCTGTAGTATTAGGAAGAGTAGAATTAGTAGTAGTAGTAGTAGTAGTAGTAGTAGTAGTAGTGCGAGTATTATTGTATTAGTTGTAGTGGTAGTAGTGGCAGTTGTAGTAGTAGCACCAGCAGGAGCCGTAGTACTAGTAGTTGTACTAGAAGAAGTTGTTATTGTTATCACAGTAGTAGTAGTTGCAATACTCATAGAAGTAGCAATAGTGATCGTTGTAGTAGATCTGTAATCGTAGCAACTATAGTTATAGTAGCACTATTGTCGTTGTAGTAGAGGTATAATCACAGCAACTATAGTTTATAGTAGCACTAGTAGTAGCGGCAACGTCAGCAAAAGTAGTTGTGTTGTACTAGTAGTTGTAGTCACTAAAGAAGAAGAAATAGTCGCAATAGCAGTAGCAATAGCAGTAGTTGTCATAGCAGAAGTTGTTATAGAAGAAGAAGTTGTAGAAGGAGTTGTATTTGGAGTAGGTGTTCGAGTAGGTGTAGTTGTAGTAGTAGTTATGGTACTAGTAGTAGCAGGAGTACTAGCAGTTGTAGGTGTCAAAGTGGAAGTGGTAGTAGTAATAGTAGTAGTAGTAGGAGTAGCAGTAGTAGTAGAAGTAATAGGAGAAGTAATAGTAGTACTAATAATAGTAGTAGTAGTTGTTGTTGTTGTTGTAGTAGTAGTAGTAGTGGTAGTAGTAGGAGTAGTAGTAGTGGTAGTAGTTAGTGTTGTTGCAGTAGTAGTCATAGTAGAAGTAGTTGTATTAGTAGTAGTACTGGAAGTAGTAGTATGAGTAGGAATAGGCGTTCGAGTTGTAGTTGGGGTAGGAGTTCGAGTAGGAGTAGTTGTGGTAGTGTGGTAGTAGGAGTGGTAGTAGTGGTAGTAGTTGTGTGTGTTGTTTGTTGTTAGTAGTTGTAGTAGTATAAATTGTATTTGTAGTAGGAGTAGAAGTAGCAATAGCAGTTGGAGTAGTATATGAAGGAGGAGTAGTAGTAGAAGTCGGAGTAGTAGTAGTTGTAATAGTAGAAGTAGCAGTAGTAGTAGCAATAGTGGAAGTAGTAGTGGTACCAGTATTAGTAGTAGCAGTAGTAGGAGTAGTTGTTGTAGTAGTAGTACTAGTAGTATTCATAGTAGTGGTAGGAGTAGAAGTAGTAGTAGCAGTACTTGTAGTAATTGTTGTAGTAGCAATAATAGTGGTAGTTGTAATAGTAGTAGTAACTGGAATAGTAGTAGTAGTAGTCATAGAAGTAGTTGTAGTATGAGCATTTGGAACAGTAGCAGTTGGAGCAACAGTAGTAGTAGTAATAGGAGTACTAGTAGGAGTAGCAGTAGTAGAAGTAGTAGTAGTAGTAGTAGTTGTTGTAATAGTAGTAGCAATTGTATATGTAGTAGTAGTTGTAGTGGTCGTAGTAACTGTTGTTGTTGTTATTGTTGTTGTTGCAGTAGTTGTAGTAGTCATGGTAGTTGCAGTTGCAGAAGTGGTAATAGCATCAGTAGTAGTAGTAGTAGCAACAGTAGGAGTAACAGTAGTTGTAGTAGAAGTAGGAACAGTAGCAGTAATAGTAGTAGTAGTAGTACTAGTAGGAGTACTAGTTGTAGGTGTAGGAATAATAGTAGGGTGGCAGAAGTTGCAGTAGTGGCAGTAGTAACAGTAGTCGTAGTAGAAGTAGCAGTAGGAGTAGTAGTAGTAGTAGTACCTGTTGTCGTAATAGCAGAAGTTGTAAGAGCAGCAGCAACGACAATAGTAGTTGTAGTTGTTGTTGTAATAGCAACAGCAGTAGTAGTCGTAATGGTAACAGTAGGGGTAGTTGTAGTCGTAGTTGTACTAATAGTAGTAGTAGAGGTAGTTGTACTAATTGTAGTCATAGTAGGAATAGTGGTAATAGTAGTAGTGATAGTGGTAGTTGTAGTAGGAGTATTAGGAGTAGTAGTGCTAGTAATAGTAGTGGTTGTAGTAGTTGTAGTATGAGTAGTAGTAGTTGTAGCAGTTGTAGAAGAAGAAGAAGTAGTAGTAGTAGTAGCCCTAGTAGTGATTGTTGTTACAGTAGCAGCAATAGTTGTAGCTGTTGTCGTATTAGTAGCAGTAGTGGTTGTTGTTGTTGTTCTTGTAGTAGTAGTCATAGTAGAAGTAGTAGCAGGAGTAGTGGTTGTATTAGTTGTGGTAGCAAAAGTAAAAGTAGCAGTAGCAGCAGAAGTAGTAGTAGGAGTAGTGATAGGAGTAGCAACAGAAGCTGCAATAGCAGTAGTAGTTGTTGTAGTAGTAGTTATAGTAGCAATAGGGTAGTAGTAGCGGTACTAGTAGTAGTAGCAGTAGCAGCAGTAGTAGTTGTAGTACCTATAGTTGTAGTAGTGGTAGTAGTAATGGTGGTGGTGGTGGTGGTGGTGGTGGTCGTAGTAGGAGTAAAGGTAGGAGTAGGAAGAGTAGGTGGAGCTGCAGCAGTAGTAGCAATCAGAGTAGTAGTAGCCGCAGCAATAGCAGTAGTAGCAATAGTATTAGCTATTGTATTAGTAATTGTGGTAGTAGCAACAGTAGTAGTACCAATAGTAGTAGTGGTAGTGGCAGTACTGAACTACTACTAATATTGTTATTAGTAGTAATACTAGTAGGAGTAGCAGTAGTAGCAGTTGTTGTTGTTGTTGTAATAGTACTAGCTAGCAGCAATAGCAATAGTTGTAGTAGAAATAGTAGAAGTAGGAGTAGCTATAGCAGTACAAGCAGCATAGTAGTAGCCATAGTAGCAGCAGTAGCAGTTGTAGTAGTCATAGTGTGAGGAGTAATACTAGTACTAGTAGTAGTTATTATAATAGTAGCAGTAGTAGCCGTAGCTGAAGTGGCAGTAGTTGCAGTAATAGTTGTGGCAGTAGTAGTCATAGTAGCAGTGATTGTAGTATTATATATAGTTGTAGCAGTAGCAATAGTAGTTGAAGCATAAGTAGGATTAGTTGTAGTAGTCGAAGCAGAAGTTGTAGTAGTATTAGGAGGAGGAGGAGAAGGAGTACTTGTACTAGTATTAGTAATTGTAACAGCAGCAGTAGTAATAGTATTAACTATAGTAGTAGCTGTAGCTGTAGCTGTAGCAGTAGTAGTAGTTGCAATTGTAGTAGTACTAGTATTAGTAGCCATCGTAATAGCATTAGTAGTTGTATCAGCAGATGTAGTAGTAGTGCCAGTGGAATTTGCAGTATTAGTATTAGTAGTAGTAGTAGTAGCAATAGTAGTAGTTGTTGTAGTAGCAATAGTAGTAGCTGTAGCAGTAGGATGAGTTGGAGTAGCAGTAGCAGTAGCAATAGTAGTAGTAGTAGTAGTAGTTGTTGTTGTTCTTGAAGTAGTAGTAGTTGTAGTAGTAGTTGTAGTAGTAGTAGTAGAAGTAGTAGTTGTAGTAGTAGTTGTTATTGTTGTTGTTGTTGTTGTTGTGGTAGTAGTAGTAATAGTAGTAGTAGTAGTACAAGTTGTAGCAGTAATAGGAGGAATAGTAGTAGTCGTAGGGGTAGTTGTAAAAGTAGTGGTAGTAGTAATAATAATTGTTGTATTAACAGTAGTAGTAGTGGTGGTTGTAGTGGTAGGTGAAGAAGTAGCAGTTGGAGTAGCAGTAGCAGTAGCAATAGTAGTAGTAGTAGTAGTAGTTGTTGTTGTTCTTGAAGTAGTAGTAGTTGTAGTAGTAGTAGTAGAAGTAGTAGTAGTAGTAGTAGTAGTAGTTGTTGTTGTTGTTGTTGTTGTTGTTGTTGTGGTAGTAGTAGTAATAGTAGTAGTAGTAGTACAAGTTGTAGCAGTAATAGGAGGAATAGTAGTAGTCGTAGGGGTAGTTGTAAAAGTAGTGGTAGTAGTAATAATAATTGTTGTATTAACAGTAGTAGTAGTGGTGGTTGTAGTGGTAGGTGAAGAAGTAGCAGTTGGAGTAGGAGTCAGAGTAGCAATGGTAGTTGGAGTAGGAGAACAGTAGTAGCAGCAGGAGCTGGAGTAGGAGTAGTGGTACCAGTAGTAGCAGTGGGAGTAGGAGTAGGAGTAGTGATACAGTAGTAACAGTGGGAGTAGGACTACTTGGAGTACTAGTAGTAGTAGTAGCAACTGTGGCAGATGCAATAGTTGTAGTAGTAGACGAACTAGTAGCAGTAGTAATAGACAAAGTAGTAGCAACAGCAGTAGTAGTAATAATAGGAATAGAGGCTGCATTAGTACTAACAATAATTATAGTAGTAGTAGTAGTGGTAGTAGTAGTAGCAGCAGTTGTAGTAGCAGCTGTGGTAGTAGGAGTAGTGGTAGTTGTATTTGTTGGAGTGCTGGTAGGAGCTCGAGTTGGAATGGGTGTAGTAGTAGGAGTTGTAGTAGTAATAGTAGTACTAGTAGGAGTAGTAATATTAGCAGTCGCAAGAGTAGGAGGAGGAGGAGGAGTAGTAGTGGGAGGAGTAGTAGAAGCAGTAATAGGAGTATGAGTACGAGTTGTAATATGAGTAGTATAAGTAGCAGAAGTGGTAGTAGTAGTTGTAGCAGCAATAGCAGTAGTTGGACTAGTTGGAGTTGTAGGCATAGTGGTAGTAGTAGAAGTAGCAAAAGAAGTAGTTGCTGTTGGGGTAGCAATTGCAGCAGTTGTATTGGTAGTAGTTGTAGTAGTTATTGCAGTCGCAGTGGTGTTGATAGAAGTTATTGTTGTAGCTGTCATACTAGTAGTTGTAGTAGGAGTAAATATAGTAACAGGAGCGGTATGGGTAGTGGTTGTAGTAGTAATAGTTGCAGCAGTAGTATTATTTGTAGTAATAGTAGTGGTTGTAGGAGTAATAGTAGTATTGGTGGTAGTTGTTGTTGTAGTAGTGTAGTAACTATAGCAGTAGTTGTAGTAGCAGAGGTAGTTATAGAAGTAGTAGTTCAAGTAATGGCAATAGTAGCAGCAGTAGTAGTAGTATTAGTAGTAGTAGTGGTAGTTGTAGTAGCAGTAGCAGTAGGAGTAGTAGTAGTTGTGGAAGTAGTTGCTGTAGTAATAGTAGTAGTTGAAGTAGTAGTGGTAGCACTAGTCATAGTAGAAGTAGTAGTATGAGAAGTTTTAGTGGTTTTACTGTTAGCAGTAGTAGTATTATTTGTAGCAATAGTGGTAGTAGTATTAGATGTAGTAGTTGTACTAGTAGTGTAGTTATAGTACCAATAGCAGTAGTAGTAGAGCAGTAGTTGCAGAAGTACTAGTAGAGGTGTCAGTATTTGTAGTTGTGGTAGCCATAGTAGTAGTAGTAGTGGTAGTAGTATTAGTAGTGGTAGCAGTAGTGGTTGTTATGTTAGAAGAAGTAGTAGTACTAGTAGTAGAAGTAGGAGCTGTAGTCGTAGTAGCTATAGTAGTCGTAATAGTAGTAGAAATATTAGTAGTAGCAAAAATAGTAGTAGTAGCAGTTGATGTGGAAGTAATAGTGGTAGCAGTTGTAGTTGTAATTGTAGTAGTAGGAATAGTAGTAGCAAAAGAAGTAGTAGTCACTAGCAGCAACAATAGTAGTAGTAATAGCATTTGTAGTAGTGGCAATAGTAATAGTAATAGAAGAAGTTGTAGTAATAGTAGCAGCATTAGTAATAGTAATAGTAGTAGTGATAGTAGTAGTAGTGGTAGTTGTTGTTGTAGTAGTAGGAATAGGAGTAGGAGTAGCAATAGAAGCAGTAGTCACTAGCAGCACTAGTAGTAGTAGTAGTGGTAGTAGTTGTAGTTGTAGTAGTAGGAACAGGAGTAGCAATAGAAGTAGTAGTCACTAGCAGTAACAGTAGTAGTAGTAATAGTATTTGTAGTAGTGGCAATAGTAGTAGTAATAGCAGTAGTTGTAGTAACAGTAGCAGCATTAGTAGTAGTAGTAGTAGTAGTAGTGATAGTAGTAGTGGTAGTTGTAGTTGTAGCAGCAGTAGTGGTAGCAGGAGAAGTAGTAGTGGTAGTACTAGTACTAGTGGCAGTAGTAGTAGTGGTAGTAAGAGTAGTAGTTCTTGTTATAGTAGCAGAAGAATTAGTAGCAGAAGTTACAAAAATAGTAGTATAAGTAGTAGTAGTAGCTTCACTAATAGGAGCCGTACTTGTTGTACTAGGAGATTTAGTAATACTAGTAACAATAGTAGTAGTAGCAGCAGTAGTAGCAGCAGCAACAGTAGTACTAGTAGTAGCGGTAGAAGTTGTAGTAGTAGGGGTAGAAGTAGAGGCAGTAGTAGTAGTAGGTGTAGAAGTAGTACTAGTAACAGTAGTAATTGTCGTAGTAGTAGTAGTAGTAGTAGTAGTAGTAGCAGCAGTAGTAGTTGCAGCAGTAATAGTACTAGTAGAAGTAGTAGTAGTAATAGTAATAGTAGAATAGTAGTAGTTGTTGTAGTTGAAGTAGTAGTAGTAGTGGCAGTAGTTGTACCAATAGTTGTTGTTATAGTAGTCTCAATAGTAATAGTAGCAGTACTAGTAGTAGTAGTAATAGTAGAAGTAGTAGGAGGAGTAGTAGTAATAGTGGTAGATGTTGGAGTAGCAGTATTAGTAGCAGTAGTAGTGGTAGTATTCATAGTAGCAGTAGTAGGAGTAGTAGTTGTAGCAGCAATTGTAGCAGTAGTATTCATAGCAGTAGTTCTTATAGTTGTAGTATTAATAGTAGCTGGAGTTATAGTAGCAGTAGCAGCCATAGTAGTAGTCATAGTTGTAGCAACAGCAGTCATCATAGTTGTAGTTGCAGTAGTAGTAGTGGTGGTGGTAGTAATGGTATTATTAGTAATAGTATTAGTATTTATAGTAGTAGTAAGAGTAGCAGGAGCAACAGCAGCAGCGAAGGTAGAAGTAGCAGTAGTAGTTCTAGCAACAATCATAGCAACAGCAGTAGTAGAAGTTGTAGTAACAATTGTAGTAGGTTTAGTAGTTGTTGTTGTAGTAGTAGTAGAAAGAGGACTAGTAGTAGTAATATTAGTATTGGTAGGTGTAATAGCGGAAGTAGTATTAGTAGTAGTTGCTGTGGTAGTTGTAGTAGTAGTAGTAGTTGTAGTAGTAGTTGGAGTAGTAGTTGTCGTAATAGTAGTTGTAGCACTAGCAAAAGTAGTAATAGTAGAATTTGTTGCACTAGTAGTGTTAGTAGTCGCAGTAGTAGTAGTAGCAACAGGAGTAGTAATAATATTGGTGAAAGTAGTAGCAGCAGAAGTAGTAGTAGTAGCAGCAGCAGCCACAGCAGCAACAGTAGTTGCTGTAGTAGTAGTAGTAGTAATAGTAGTAGCAGTTGTAGTTGTTGTTGTCGTAGTAGTAATTCTAGTAGTAGTAATAGTCGGTAGTAGTAAAAGTAGTAGTAGTAGTTGTTGTTGTTGTTGTAGTAGTAGTAGTCGTAGTAGTAGTAGTAGTAGTTGTAGTAGTAGTAGTAGTTGTTGTTTTTGTTGTTGTTGTTGTTGTAGTAGTAGCAGGAATAGTAGTAGTAGCAGCAGCTATAGTAGTAGCAATAATAGTTGCAATAGTAGTAGCAGCAGTAGCGCTAGTAGTAGCAGAAGTAGTAGAAGTAGTAAGCATAGTAGTAGAAGTCGCAGTTGTACTAGCAATAGTAGTTGTTATAGTAGTAGCAGTAGTTGCAACAGTAGATGTAGTAGTAGTAGCATTCGTAGTAGACGTAGTAGTAGCCATAGTGATAGAAGTAGTACTACTAGTTGTTGTTGTTGTTGTAGTATTAGTAGTAGTGGTAGTAATTGTAGTTGTAGTCTGAGCAGTAGTAACAGTGGAAATGGTAGGAGCAGTGGTTGTAGAAGCAACAATACTAGTAGTAGTGGTATTAGCAATTACAGTTGGAGCACTAGTTGTAGAAGTAGTGGTCATTGTAGTTGTAGTGGTTGTAGTAATAGTGGTAGTCGGTGAAGTAATTGTACTAGTTGTTGTAGCATAAGTAGTAGTAGTTGCAGTAGTAGTGGTAGTAGTAGCAATAACAGTAATCATTGTGGCAGCAATAGAGGCAGTAATACTTGTAGTAGTAGTTGTTGTAGTAGCAATAGTTGTTAAAGCAGTAGTAAGATTAGAAGTTTCAGAAGTGGTAGCTATAGTAATAGTGGCAGGAGTAGTAGTGTAAGGAGAAGAAATAACAGCAATAATATTACTAGTTATTGTAGTTGTAGTAGTAGTGTAGTGGTAGGAGCCATAGTAGTTATAATAGAGGTAGTAGTAGTTGTAGTCGTAGTAGAAGGAGTAGTAGAAGGAGTAGTAGTAGCAGCAGTGGTAGCAATAGGAGTAGTAGCAACAGTAGTAGTAGAAATATGGGTTGTAGTAGTGGAAGTAGTAGTGGTAGTAGACGTTGTAATAGTAATTGTAGTAGTAGAAGTAGTAGTAGCAGTAGTAGTAGTATTAGCTGTAGCAGTAGTATGAGTTATAGTAGTAGCAATAGGAGTAGTAGTAGTTCTTGGAATAGTAATAGTAGTTGTTGTTGTTGTAGTAGTAGTAGTTGTAGTACCAGTAGTAGTAGCAATAATAGTTGTTGTTGTTGTTGTAGTAGTAGCAGTAGTCGTAATTGTACCATTCGTAGTAGTACCAATTGTAGTTATAGTAGAAGTAGTAGTTGTAGCAGCGATAGTAGGAGTAGTAGTTCAAGTAGAAGTAGTAGTAGTAGCAGGAGTAGAAGCAATAGTAGTTGTAGTAGTAGCTGTAGTAATTGAAGTAGTAGTAGTAGCTGTCGTAGTAATAGTGGTAGTAGTCATAGCGGTTGCGATCATAGTTGTTGTAGTAGTAGTTATTGTTATAGCAGTAGTAGTAGCAGTAGTACTCATAGTAGTAGTAATAGCTGGAGTAGTAGTCGTAAAATTAGTAATAGTAGTCTTAGTGGTAGTAGTAGGAGTAGTAGTGGTAGCAGTTGTTAATGTTGTTATTGTAGTAGTAGTAGTAGTAGTATTAGCCGTAATAGGAGGAGGAAATGTAGTTGTAGCAATAGGAGTAGTAGTAGTTCTTGTAGTAGTAGTAGTAGTTGTTGTAGTAGTAGCAGACGTAGTAGTGGCACCAGTAGTAGTAGTTGTAGTAGTCACAGTAGTAGCAGCAGTAATAGTTGTTGTTGTAGTAGTCATAGTTGTGCCATTCGTAGTAGTATAAGTAGTAGTTATTATAGAAGTAGGAGTAGTAGTAGTAGTAGCAGTATCTGGAGTAGTAGTTTTAGTCAAAGTAGTGGTGGTGGTGGTGGTGGTGGTGGTGGTGGTAGCTGGCGTAGCAGCAGCAGTAGTTGTAGTTGTAGTGTAGTTGCTCAAACAGTAGCTATAGTTGAAGTAATAGTAGTAGTAGCCGTACTAGTAGAAGTAGTGGTTCCGGTCGTAGTTGTTATAGCATTAGTTATTTTTATAGCAATCATAGTAGCAGCAGTACTCATAGTATTTGTAATAGCTGGAGTAGTAGTTGTAAAATTAGTACTAGTAACAGGAGTAGTAGTGGTAGCAGTTGTTATGGTAGTAGTAGTAGTAGTAGTAGTAGTATTAGCCTTAATAGTAGTAGTTGTCACATTAGATGTTTTTGCAATAGTAATAGTTGCTACAGCAGTTGGAATAGTAGTCGTGGTAGCAGTAGTAGCTGTAGTAGTAGTAGTATTAGCGAAAGTTTTAGTGGGAATAGTAGTTGTTGTAGTAGGAGTAATTGTAGTAGTAGTAGTAGTGGAAGCAGTAGTTGTAGTAGTAGCAGTCATAGTAGTAGTAGCAGCAAGAGTAGTAGTAGTAGAAGTAGTACTCAAGGTAGTAGCAAGAGTAGTAGTAGTAGAAGTAGTACTCAAGGCAGTAGCAGGAGTAGTAGTAGCAGCAACAGTAGTAGTAGTAGGAGTAATAGCACTAGTACTAGTAGTATTAGTAGCAGGAATAGTTGTAGTTTTTGTAGAATTAGTTGCAACAATACTTATAGCTAGAGCAGTAGGAGCGGTAGTAGTTATAGTAGTAGTGTTAGCAGAAGATGTAGGAGAAATAGTAGTAGGAATAGGAGTTGGAGTAGGGTGGTAGCAATAGAAGTAGTAGTAGTGAGTAGCAGTAGTATGAGTAATAGCAGTACTTGTGCTAGTAGTAGTAGTACTAGTCGTAGTACTTGTTGTTGTAATAGTTGTAGTAGTGGTGGTGGTAGTAGTAGTACTTGTTGTTGTTATAGTTGTAGTAGTGGTGGTGGTAGTAGTAGTGGTAGTAGTATATTTAGTAGATGTAGTTGTCGTAGTAGTAGTGGAAGTAGTAGTAGGAGTAGCTGTATTAGTTGGATGAGTAGTAGTAGTCATAGTAGGAGTAGTAGTTGCAGTTTTGGTAATAGTAGTAATAGTAATAGTAGTAGTAGTATTAGCAGTAGTAATAGTAGAAGTAAAAGTCAAAGTAGTAGTAGTAAAATTAGTAGTAGTTGTGGTAGTACTAGTGGCATGAGTAATAGATGTAGCAGTAGCAGTAGTAGTAGTACGAGTAACAACAGCAGATGTAATAGTAGTAGCAGTAGCAGTAGTAGTAGTAGTTGAAACAGTAGTAGTAGCAGCAGTAATAGTAGTAGCAGTAGTAGCAGCATTAGTAGTAGAAGTTGAAGTAGTAGTAGTAGTGGTAGTCATATTAGCTACAGCAGCAGTTGTAGTAGTAGTAGTTTTTGTTGTAGTAGTAGTTGTAGTTGAAGTGGTAGTGGTGGTAGTAGTAGTAGCAGCAGTAGTAGTAGGAGTAGTAATAGGAGTAGGAGTAGTAGTTGTACTTGTAGTAGTAGTTGTAGTAGTAGTAGTTGCATTAGTAGTAGTAGCAATCGCAACATTAGTAATCGTAGTTGTAGTATTAGCAGTAGAAGTAGTAGTAGTAGAAGTCACAGTAGAAGTAGTAGTACCATTTGTAATAGAAATAGTAGTAATAGTAGTAGGAGTAGCAGTAGTAGCAGCAATTATAGTTTTAGTAGTAGGAGTAGTAGAACTAGTAGGAGTAGTAGTTGTAGGAGCAATAGAAATAGAAGAAGTAGTTGCAACAATAGTAGTACTAGTATTCGTAGTAGTAGGAGTAGTAATTATAGGAGTAATAATAGATGTAGTAATAGTAGTAGTAACGAGAGTAGCATTATAAAAATAGTAGATGTAGGACTAGTAATATTAGTAGTAGTAATAGTAGTAGTTGCAATAGTTGTAGTAATAGTACTAGTAGTAGTGCTGGTGGTTGTAGTAGCAGCAGCAGTTGTAGTAGTAGTAAAAGTAGTAGTGGTAGAAAAAGGAGCAGTAGTAGTTGTTGTAGTGGAAGTAGCAGTAGTACTAGTAGAACTATTTGTAGTAGTTGTAGTAGTAGCATTAGTGCTACTTGTTGTTGTTATTATAGTAGTAGTAGTTGTTATTGTAATAGTAGTAGTAATAGTAGTAGTAGTATTAGTAGCAGTAGTAGTAATGGTGGTAGTAATAGTGGGAGTAGTACTAGTACTGGTAGTAGTAGCAGTTGTAGCAATATTAGTAGTAGAGGTAGTAGCAGTTACAGTTGTACTACTAGTAATAGTAGTAGTAGTAGTAGTTGTTGTTGTAGTGTTTGTAGCAATAGTCACAGTAGTAGTAATAGTAATAGTAGTAGTAGTAGTCATAGTAGTAGTTGTTGTTGTTGTTGTTGTTGTAGCAGTTGTCGCAGTAGTAGTTGTAGTAGTTGTAGTAGTAGTAGTTATTGTTGTTGTTGTTGTTCTTGTTATCATAGTAATAGTAGTAGTAGTGTTATACTAGTAGTTGTAGTCGCTGAAGAAGAAGAACTAGTCGCAATAGTAGTAGCAGTAGCAGTAGTTGTCATAGCAGAAGTTGTCATAGTAGTAGAAGTTGTAGTAGGTGTTCGAGTAGGTGTAGTTATAGTAATAGTTGTGGTAGTAGTAGTAGCAGTAGTAGGAGTTGTAGGTGTCGTAGTCGAAGTGGTAGTAGTAATAGTATTAGTAGTAGTAGGAGTAATAGAAGTAATAGGAGTAGTATTAGTAGTAGGAGCAGCAATAGTAGTAGCAGTAACAGTAGTAATAGTAGCAATACTAGTAGTAATAGTAGTAGTAGCAGTAATAGTAGTAGTAGTAACAGTCGTAGTAGCAATAGTTGTAGTAGTAGTAGTAGTTGTAGTAGTAGAAGTAGAAGTAGGAGTGGTAGCAGGAGTTGGAGTACTTGTAGTAGTAATAGTAGTAGTAGTTGTTGTTGTTATTGTTGTTGTTGTAGTAGTAGCAGTGGTAGTAGTAGTAATAGCAGTAGTGGTAGTAGTTGCTGTTGTTGCAGTAGTAGTCATAGTAGAAGTAGTTGTATTAGTAGTAGTAGCAGTAGGAATAGGCTTTCGAGAAGTAGTTGGGGTAGGAGTTTGAGTCAGGGTAGCAATAGTAGCAGTGGTAGTAGGAGGAGTGGTAGTAGTGGTAGTAGTAGTTGTAGTTGCAGTAGTAGTTGTAGTAGTAGTATAAATTGTATTTGTAGTAGGAGTAGAAGAAGTAGCAATAGTAGTTGTAGTAATATAAGGAGTAGTAGTAGTAGCAGTAGGAGGAGTAGTAGTTGTAGTAGTAGAAGTAGTAGCAGTAGTAGCAGTAGTAGCAGTAGTTGAAGTAGTAGTAGTACCAGAATTAGTAGTAGCAGTAGTAGGAGTAGTTGTTATAGTAGTAGTACTAGTAGTATTCATAGTAGTAGTAGGAGTAGAAGTAGTAGTAGCAGTACTTGTAGTAGTTGTTGTAGTAGCAATAATAGTGGTAGTAGTAATAGTAGTAGTAACTAGAATAGTAGAAGTAGTAGTAGTCATAATAGTAGTTGTAGTATGAGTATTAGGAGCATAGCAGTAGCAGCAGCACCAGTAGTAGTAATAGGAGTACTAGTAGGAGTAGAAGAAGTAGAATTAGGAGTAGTAGTTGTTGTTGTTATAGTTGTAATAGTAGTAGCAATTGTATATGTAGTAGTAGTTGTTGTAGTTGTCGTAGTAGCTATTGTTGTTGTCGTTGTTGTTGTTGCATTAGTTGTAGTAGTCATGGTAGTTGTAGTTGCAGAAGTGGTAATAGCATTAATAGTAGTAGTAGTAGTAGTAGTAATGGCAATAGTAGGGGTAATAGTAGTTGTAGTAGAAGTAAGAGCAGTAGCAGTAATAGTAGTAGTAGTAATAGTAGGAGTACTAGTTGTAGGTGTAAGAGTAATAGTTGGGTGGAAAAAAATAGTAGTTGTAGTTGAAGTAGCAGCTATCATAATAGCAGAAGTTGTAAGAGCAGCAACAACAGCAACAGTAGTAGTTGTTGTTGTTGTAATAGCAACAGCAGTACTAGTCGTAATGGTAGGAGTAGTGGTAGTTGTAGTCGTAGTTGTACTAATAGTAGTAGTAGTCGTAGTTGTACTAATAGTAGTAGTAGCGGTAGTTGTACTAATTGTAGTCATAGTAGGAATAGTGGTAATAGTAGTAGTAATAGTGGTAGTTGTAGTAGGAGTATTAGGAGTAGTAGGGCTCGTAGTAATAGTAGTGGTTGTAGTAGTTGTAGTACGAGTAGTAGTAGTCGTAGCAGTTGTAGAAGAAGAAGTAGTAGTAGTAGCCATAGTAGTTGTTGTTGTTATAGTAGCAGCAATTGTTGCAGCTGTTGTCGTATTAGTAGTAGTAGTAGTTGTTATTATTGTTCTTGTAGTAGTAGTCATAGTAGAAGTAGCAGTAGTAAAAGTAGCAGTGGGAGTAGTCGTACTATTAGTTGTGGTAGCAGTAGTAAAAGTAGCAGCAGCAGCAGAAGTAGTAGTAGGAGTAATGATAGGAGTAGCAGTGGAAGCTGCAGTAGCAGTAGTAGATGTTGTAGTAGTAGTTATAGTACCAATAGTGGCAGTAGTAGCGGTACTAGCAGTAGTAGCAGTAGTTGTTGTAGTACATGTAGTTGTAGTAGTGGTAGTAATAATGGTGGTAGTAGTAGTAGTGGTGGTGGTAGTAGTAGTAGTAGGAGTAGAGGTAGGAGTAGGAAGAGTAGCTGGAGCCGTAGCAGTAGTAGTAGTCGGAGTAGCAGTAGCAGTATTAGCCACAGCAAGACCAGTAGTAGCAGTAGTATTAGCAATTGTATTAGTAGTTGTGTTAGTAGCAACAATAGTAGTAATAATAGTAGTAGTATTACCAGTATTATTAGCAGTAGTAACAATAGTAGGAGTAGCAGTAGTAGCAGTTCTTCTCGTTGTTGTTGTAATAGTACTAGTAGTAGCAGCAATAGAAATAGTTGTAGTAGCAATAGTATAAGTAGGAGTAGTACCAGCAGCATAGCAGTAGTAGTAGTCATAGTATGAGGAGTAGTACTAGTACTAGTAGTAGTTGTTGTAATAGTAGTAGTAGTAACTATAGCAGAAGTGGCAGTAGTTGCAGTAGTAGCTGTGGCAGTAGTAGTCATAGTAGCAGTAATAGTAGTATTATATATAGTAGTAGTAGTAACAATAGTAGTTGTAGCAGAAGTTGGATTAGTTGTAGTAGTCAAAGCAGAAGTCGTAGTAGTAGTAGGAGGAGGAGAAGGAGTACTTGTACTAGAATTAGTAATTCCAACAAAAATTGTTGTAGCAGTAGTAATAGTATTAGCTATAGTAGTAGCTATAGCTGTAACAACAGCAATAGTTGTAGTTGTGGTAATAGTAGTATTAGCAGCCGTCGTAGTAGCATTAGTAGTTGTATCAGCAGCTTTAGTAGCTGCGCCAGTGGAATTTACAGCAGTAGTATTAGTAGTTGTATTGGCTGTAGTAGCTAAAGCAGTAGTAGTAGCAGTAGTAGCAGTTGTAGCAGTAGTAGTAGTAGCAGTAGCAATAGGAGTAACAGTTGTAATAGTAGAATAGTAGTGGTAGTTGTAGTAGCAATAGTAGTAGTTGTAGCAGTAGGATTTGTAGGAGCAGCAGCAGCAACAACAACAACAGCAGTAGCAGCAACAATAGTAGTAGTAATAGTAGTAGTAGTAGCAGTTGTTGTTGTTGTTGTTCTTGTAGTAGTAGTTATTGTAGTAATAGTAGTAGTAGTATTAGTTCTATCAGTAGTAGTAGTAGTAGTAGTAGTTGTTGTTGTTGTTGTTGTTGTTGTGGTAGTAGTAGTAATAGTAGTAGTAGTACAAGTTGTAGTAGTAATAGGAGTAGTAGTAGTAGTGGTAGTGGTAGTTGTAAAAGTAGTGGTAATAGTAATAATAATAGTTGTATTAATACTAGTAGTAGTGGTGGTTGTAGCGGTAGGTGAAGTAGTAGTTGGAGTAGGAGTCAGAGTAGCAGTAATAGTTGGAGTAGTAGGAGTAGTAGTAGCAGCTGGAGCAGGAGTAGGAGTAGTGGTAGCAGTAGTAGTAGTGGGAGTAGGAGTAGGAGTAGGAGTAGTGGGTAGCAGTAGTAGCAGTGGGAGTTGGAGTACTTGGAGGAGGAGGAGTAGTAGTAGCAACTATGGCAGATGCAATAGTAGTAATAGTAGACAAAGTAGTAGCAGTAGTTGTAGAAGAAGTAGCAGCAGCAATAGTAGTAGTAATAGGAATAGAAACTGTATTTGTACTAACAAAAATTATAGTAGTAGTAGTGGTAGTAGTTGTTGTTGTTGTAGTAGTAGCTATGGTAGTAGAAGCAGTAGTAGTTGTATTAGTTGGAGTACTGGTAGGAACTCGAGTTGGAATAGGAGTAGTAGTAGGAGTTGTAGTAGTAATAGTAGTACTAGTAGGAGTAGTAATATTAGCAGTCGCAAGAGTAGGAGGAGGAGGAGTAGTAGTGGGAGTAATAGGAGTATGAGTACGAGTGGTAATATGAGTAGTATAAGTAGCAGAAGTGGTAGTAGTAGTTGTAGCAGCAATAGCAGTAGTTGGACTAGTTGGAGTTGTAGGCATAGTCGTAGCAGTGGAAGTAGCAAAAGAAGTAGTTGCTGTTGGGGTAGCAATAGCAGCAGTTGTATTGGTAGTAGTTGTAGTAGTTATTGCAGTAGCAGTGGTGTTGATAGAAGTTGTTGTTGTAGCTGTCGTATTAGTAGTTGTAGTAGGAGTAAATATAGTAGCAGGAGCGGTAGGGGTAGTGGTTGTAGTAGTAATAGTTGCATCAGTAGTATTATTTGTAGTAATAGTAGTGGTTGTAGGAGTAGTAGTAGTATTAGTGGTAGTTGTTGTTGTAGTAGTGTAGTAACTATAGCAGTAGTTGTAGTAGCAAAGGTAGTTGAGAAGTAGTAGTTCAAGTAATGGCAGTAGTAGTAGCAGTAGTAGTAGTATTATTAGTAGTAGTAGTGGTAGTTGTAGTAGCAGTAGCAGTAGGAGTAGTAGTAGTTGTGGAAGTAGTTGTTGTAGTAGTAGTTGTTGTTGAAGTAGTAGTAGTAGCAATAGTCGTAATAGCAGTAGTGGTAGTATGAGAAGTTTTAGTTGTTTTACTATTAGCAATAGTAGTATTATTTATAGCAATAGTAATAGTAGTATTAGATGTAGTAGTTGTAGTAGTAGTGTAGTTGTAAGACCAACAGTAGTAGTAATAGAAGTAGTAGTAGCATTAGTAGTTGCAGTTATAGCAGCAGTAGTAGCAGTAGTTGTACTAGTAGTAATAGTAGTAGTCATCATTGTAGTAGGAATAGTTGTCATTGTGTTAGTAGGATGATGAGTAGTTGTCATCGTAGTAGTAGTTGTTGGAGCAGCAGCAACAACAGTTGTAGTTGTGGTAGCTGTAATAGTTGTTGTTGTTATTGTTGGAGTAGTTGTAGTAGTGGTAGTTGTTGTAGCTGTAATAGTACTAGCATTAGGAGCAGAAGTTGTAGCAGTAGGAGTCGTAGTAGTTGTAGCAGTAGTATTAGTAGAAGTAGTAGCAGCAGCAGTAGTAGTATTAGTTGAAGTAGTTGTAGTAGTAATAGTAGCAGTAGTAGTTATAGTAGGTGTTGTAACAGTAGAAGTAGTTGGGGAAGCTTTAGTTGTTGTAGTAGTAGCGGTTGTCATAGTAGAAGAAGCAGCAGCAGTAGTGGCAGCAGTAGTTGTAATAGTAGGTGGAGGAGTTGTTGTAGTAGTAGCTTTTATAGTTGTAGTAGTTGTAGTAGTCATAGCAAGTGTTGTTGTTGTAGAAGTAGTAGTAGTAGCAGTAGTATTACTAGCAGTAGGAGTAGGCATAGTAGTAGTAGTGGTTGAAGTTGTAGTAGTTACAATAGTAGTAGTACTAATAGCAGTAGCTGTAGGAGTAGTAGTAGTAGTTGTAGGAGTAGTAGTAGTGGGAGAAGTAGTAGTAGTAGCAGCAGCAGTAGTAGTGGTAGAAGTTAGTATTGTAGCTATACTACTATTAGGAGTAGGAGTAGTAGTAGTACTAGTAGTAGTTCCAGTAGTGGTATTATTTGTAGTAATAGTAGTAGTTGTAGGAGTAATAAGTGTATTAGTAGTAGTAGTTGTAGTAGTAGTCTAGCAACAGTAGTTGTAGTAGGATTAGTAGAGGTAGCAGTAAAAGTAGTAGTTGCAGTAATGATGATAGTAGTAGTAGTAGTAGCAGTAGTGTTGGTAGTAGTAGCAGTAGGAATAGTAGTAGTAGCAGAGTAGTAGTAAAAGTAGTTGCTATAGTAGTAGTAGTAGTACTCAAAGTGGTAGTCGTAGCAATAGTAGTAGTAGTAGTAGGAGAAGTTTTAGCAGTTGTAGTATTAGCTGTAGTAGTATTATTTGTTGTAATAGTTGCACTTGTATGAGTAGTAGTAGTAGTAGTTGTTGTTGTTGTAATAATAGTGTAGCTATAGTAGTAGCAGTAGTAGTAGAAGGGGTAGTAGTAGAAGTAGTTATTGCAGTTATAGCAGCAGCAGAAGTAGTTGTTGTACTATTAGTACTAATAGTAGTTGTTGTAGTAGTGGAAGCAGTCGTAGTAGTAGCAATAGTAGTAGTATGGAATTAGGGGGAGGAGTAGTGGTTGTTGTCATAGTTGTTATTGGAGCAGCAACAATTGCAGTTGTAGTACTTGTAGTAGTAATAGTGGTTGTTGTTGTACTAGTTACAGTAGTTCTAGTTATTGTAACTGTAGTGGCAGTAGCATTAGGAGCAAAAGTAGTAGCAACGAAAGTAGTAGTAGTTGTTGTAGCATTAGTAGTATTGGAAGTTATAGCAATAATAGTAGTGGTATTAGTTGGAGTAGTAGCAGTAGCAATAGTAGTAGTAGTAGTAGTTATAGCAGGAGTAGTAGTAGAAGTATTAGGGGAAGTTTCAGTAGTTGTAATAATAGCAGTAGCAATAGCGGTAGTAGTAGTAGAAAAAGTAGTAGTTGTAATAGTAGGTTTAGAAGTTACAGTAGTAGTAGCAGTTATAGATGTTGTAGTTGTACTTGTTGTAGTAGAAGTAGTCGTAGAAGTCATAGTATGTGTTGCCGTTGAAGTAGTAGTAGTAGTATAGGTAGAAGTAGGAGTAGGAATAATAGTAGTAGTAGTAATAGTAGTAAAAGTAGTAGTGGTTGTAGTTATAGTAGTGCTAGTTGTAGTAGTAGCTGGAGTAGTAGCCATAGCAGTAGGAGTAGTAGTAGTGGAAGTAGTATTAGTAGTTGCAGTAGTAGTAGTGGTAGATGTTGTTGTAGCTGTAGTAGTAGTAGTAGTAGTAGTAGTAATAGTAGTAGTAGGAGTAGTAGTCGTAGTAATAACAGTAGTAGTAATGATGGTAGTTGTGGTAGTTGCAGTAGTAGTATTATTTGTAGTAATAGTTGTAGTTGTAGGAGTAGTAGTAGTATTATTTGTAGTAACAGTAGTGGTAGTAATGGTAGTAGAAGTAGAAGTAGAACTAGTAGTTGCAATAATGGCAGTAGCCGTAGCAGTATTCATAGTAGTAGCGGTAGTTGTAGGATTACAAGTAGTATCAATTGGAGTAGTAGTAGTAGTAGAAGTAGTTGCTTTAGTATTAGTAATAGTAGTTGTAGTAGTAGTAGCAATAGTAGCCATAGTAGTAGTAATAGTTGGAGAAGTTTTAGTAGTTATACTATTAGCAGTAGTAGTATTATTCTTAGTAATAGTAGTAGTTGTGGGAGTAGTAGTAGTATTAGTAGTAGTGGTTGTGGAAGTAGTTGTTGTAGTAGCGTAGTTATAGTACCAGTAGTAATAGTAGCAGAGGCAGAAGTAGTAGTTGCAATTGTCGCTGCAGTAGCAGTAGTGGTTGTACTACTGGTAGTAGTAATAGCAGTTGTCATAGTAGTACCAATAGTAGTAGTTTTGGTAGTAGGTGGGGGGGTAGTGGTTGTAGTAGTAGTAATTGTTGGAGTAGCAACAACAGTTGTTCTAGTAGTGGTGGTAGTAGTAGAAGTTGTTATTGCAGTAGTTGTGGTAGTAGTTATTGTTCTAGTTGTCATAGTAGTAGTAGTAGGAGTAGAAGTAGTAGAAGAAAGAGTAGTAGAAATAGCTAGGGCATTTGTTGTAGTAGAAGTAGAAGCAGTAGTAGTAGCATTAGTTGAAGTAGTTGTTGTAGCTGGAGTAGTAATAGTAGAAGTAGTAGGGGAAGTCATAGTAGTTGTAGTAGTTGTGATAGTTGTAGCAGAAGAAGAAGCAATATTAGCGGCAGTAATTGTTCTAATAGTAGGTGGAGGAGTTGTAGTAGTAGTAGCAATTATAGTTGTAGTAGTTGTAGTTGTTGTAGTAGTAGTAGTCACAGTAGTCGTAGTAAGTGTTGTCGTCATAGCAAAAGTAGTAGTAGTAGTATTAGTAGCAGTAGTAGGAATAGTAGTAGTAGTAGTAGTAGAAATAATTGCAATTGTAGTAGTGGTAGTAGTAGTAGTAATAGTAGCAGGAGTTGTAGCCATTGTAGTAGTAGTTGTTGTTGCAAGACTAGTAATAGTGGCAAAAGTAATAGTACTAGTAGTAGTAGTGGTAGTGGTCGAAGTTGTTGTAGCCAAAGTAGTATTAGTAGTAGTAGCACTAATAGTAGTAGGATTAGTTGTGGTAGTAGTAATAGTTGCAGTAGCAGTATTATTTGTAGTAATGTAGTAGTTGTAGTTGTAGTAGTATTAGTAGTAGTTGTTGTAGTAACAGTGTATTTAGAGTAGCAGTAATAGTAGAGGTAGTTGTAGTAGTTGTACCAGTATAATTAGTAGTGGTAGTAGTAGGAGTAGTAGTTGAAGAAGCAGTAATAGTAGTAGTAAGTAGTTGCTATAGTAGTAGTGGTTATAGTTGAAGTAGTAGTAGTAGGAGAAGTTTTATTAGTCATACTGTTTGCAATACTAGTATTACTTGTTGTAGTAGTTGGAGTAGAGGTAGGAGTAGTAGTAATAGTAGTAGTAGAAGTAGTTATTGTAGTACGTGGGTAGTAGAACTAGTAGTAGTAGTGGTAGTTGTTGCAGTGTAGTAGTAGAAGCTGTATTAGCAGCAGGAGTAGTAAAGTAGTAGTAGTAGTAGTTTTAGAAGTAGTAGTAGGAGCAGAAGTGGTTGTAGTATTAGCAATAGTAGTAGTAGTCGAAGCGGGAGTAGAAGTAGTAACAGTTGTTCTAATAGAGTAGTAGCTGTTGTTGTACTAGGAGTAGGGGTAGTAGTAGTTGTGGTAGGAGTCAGAGTAGGACTGCCAGTAGTAGTAGCAGTAGCAATACTAGTAGTTGCAGTATTAGTAGTAGCAGCAATAGCAATAGTAATTATAGTTCTTGTAGTAGTAGTAGAAGTGGTGGTAGGAGTAGTGGTAATAGTAGTTGTAGTAGTAGTACTAATAGTAGTAGCATCAATAGTCGTAGTAGTACTATTGTTAGTTGTAGTAATTGTTGTAGGAGAGAGCAAGAGTAGTCATAGAAGTAGTAGTTGTAGTAGTAGCAGTTGTAGCAGTTGTAGCAGCAGCGTTAGTAGGAGTAGGAGTAGTAGTAGGCATAATATGAGTAGTAATAGTTGTAGTAGTTCGAGTACGCGTAGGAGTAGGAATAGTAGTAGAAGTAGTCGTAGTAGTGGAAGCAGTAACTGTAGTAGTATTGGTAGTAATAGTAGTAGTACTAGTAGCAGTAGTTGGAGTGGTAGACATAGTAGTAGTTGTAGTTGCAGTCGTAGGAGGAGGCGTAGTTGTAGTAGTAGTAGGTGTAACAGAAGAAGAAGTAGTAGCAAGAGTAGGAGTAGGAGTAGTAGTAGTAGTAGTAGTGGTAGTAACAGTAGCAGTAGTAGTGTTAGTAGTTGTAGTAGTAATAGGAGGAGTAGAAGTAGCAGTTGCAGTTGGGGTAGGAGTAGAAGTAGTAGTTGCAATAGTAGAAGAAATAGAAGTAGTATTACAAGTAGTGGTTGTTGCGGAAGTAGCAACAACAATAGTAGTACTTGTAATTGTAGTAGTAGTAGTAGTAGTAGTAGAAGTAGCAGTTGTAGTAGTTTTAATAGTAGTAGTAATAGTTGTAGCATTAGTAGTAGTAGTAGGAGTTGTAGTAAAAGTAGTAGTAGTTGTAGTAGTAGTAGTGCTAGCAATAGTAGTAGTAGGAGAAGTAGTAAGAGTAGTAGTAAGAGGAGTTGTAGTAATACTAGTAGGAGGAGTTGGAGCAGGAAGAGTTATAGTAGTAGTAGTATTAGTAGTACTAGTACTAGTAGGATGAGGAAGAGGAGTTTTTGTTCAAGTACTAGTAGTGTAGACATAGTAATTGTTGTTGTAATAATAGTAGTAGTAGTAGTGGTTGTAATAGGATTAGTAGTAGCAATAGCAGTAGCAGTAGCCGAATGAGTCGCAATTTTAGCAGGAGTAGCAATAGTAGTAGTAATAGTACTAGTAGGTGTAGTAGTTGTAGTAGTACTAAAAGTTATAGTAGTCGTAGTGGCAATAGCAGTAGGAGTAATAGTTGTAGTAGTAGTAGTAGTATTAGTGGTAGTTGTTGTTGTTGTAGTAGTAGCTATAGAAATAACAGTAGCAGCAGTAGTAGTACCTTAGTATTATTAATTATAGTAGTAGTAGTACGAGTTGGAGTTGGAATAGTTGTAGCAGCAGCAGCAGTAGTAGTAGGAGTAATAGTAGCTGTAGTAGGAGTCCGGAGTTGTTGTAGTAGTAGTAGTAGTAGTGGTAATAATAATAATAGTAGTAAAACTAAGAGTGGTAGTAGTAGTAGTCATAGAAATAGTTGTAACTGCATTAGTATTAGTAGTAGAAGTAGTAGTAGAAGCCGTCGAGTATTAGTAGTAGTAGTAGTAAGACAAGTAGTACTAAAATTTTTATTATTATTATTAGTTGTAGTAGTAGTAGTAGGAGTTGCAGTAGAAGTATCAGCAACAATAATAGAAGTTGTAGTCGGAGCTGCAACAAGTGCTAGATTAGGAGTAGCAATAGTAGGAGCAGTAGTAGTGGTAGCAACAAGAGGAGGAAAAGGTGTAGAAGTAGTAATAATAGTAGCAATAACAATAGAAATGGTAGTAGTTATAGTAGGAGTCGGAGAAGTGGTTGTAATAGTAGGTGTAAGAATAGTAGTAGTAGCAGCCCAAATAGGAGTAAGAGAAGTAGTAGTAATTCTGCTTCTTTTGCTGCTGCTACCACTACTACTGCTACTACCCCAGCTACTAGAACCACTACTACTGTAGTTGCTACTAGTATTGCTACTATTACGGCTACTACTGCTACTACTTCTACTACTACTGCTGCTACTATTACTACTTACATGGCGACTAGTTGTATTGTTGCTGCTACCACTGCAACAATTACAATGACCACTACTATTACTTCTACAACTGCTACTACTGCTCTACTGCTACTTCTACTACTACTATTACTACAATTACTTTTACTACTGTTGATACAACTACTATAGCTACTGCTCTATTACTAATTCCGCTATTCTTACAATTGCTAATACTGGTGATATACAAATACTACTTCTTCTCCTACAAAAACAAAAACTACTACTGCTCCATCTCCTCCTACTAATATTATCATTACTGCTATTATAACTAAAACTACTTCTGGTACTGCTACTACAACAACTATTACTACTTCTATGACAGCTATAACTGCTACAACAACTACTTCTACTATACTACTACAAGTAGTAGTACTACTACTAGTACTACTTAACCAACTAGTCCTACTGCTAATTCTGCTCCTACTACTACTTTGACAACTACTAGTACTACTATTACCACACCTATTACTAGTATCACTACTACTATGACTACTACTATTACTACTACTACTACTACTACTACTACTACTACTACGACTACTTACTCACTCCTACTGCTACTACTACTAGTATTACTACTATTACTTTCACTACTACCACTACTACAACTACTATGACTAGTACTACTACTATTCCTACCAATACTACTACCACTACTCATACTACAACTACTCTAACAACTAAACTCGTGCCACTACTCATACTACAACTAATAATGCTACTGGAACACCTCCTCCTCCTCCTCCTCCTACTACTACTACTATGACTGGTCCTACTACTTCTACCCCGACTACTACTACTACCATTACTCCCATTACTACAACTCCTATTATTACTACTACTACTACAACTACTACTACTACCTATACTAGTATTATTAATACTACTACTTGTACTACTACTACAATAGCTACTCCTACAGCTACTGCTATTCCTACTACAACTACTGCTCCTAATACTGCAACTACTCCACCTACTACTGCTTCCACTGTTACTACTACTATTACTACTACAAGTACTGCTACAACTATAACTATTGCAGCTACCACTACTCCAACAACTATACCACCAACTAGTACTCCTACTAGAACTCCTACTAATACTATTACTACTACAACTATTACTACTACTACTACTATTGGTACTACTATGCAACTGCTTTTGCTACTACTACTTTCGATACTACTACTGCTGCTAGTACTAGTGGTAGTACTACCACTTTTATTTCTATTACAACAACTACTACTACTCCAACTATAACTAATAATAACAATATTATTACTACTACAACTACTACTACAACTGCTACCACTACTACTGATTCTAGTCCTAATATAGGTACTACTGCTAGTAACACTAACACTATAGCTACTACTATTATTACTACTGCTACTACTTCTACTACTATTACTACTACTCCTAACACTCCAACTACTACTATCATTGTAGCTGCTGCTACTATTACAACTACTACTACAGCTACTACTACTACAACAACAACTACTGCTACTAATACTATTATTACTACTACTACTTCTACTACTACTATTAGTACAACAATAACTACTACTAGTACTACCACTATGACTACAACTATTGCTCTTACTACTACACCTACTCCTACACCAAATGCCACTATTACTCCTACTACTACACCTACTCCTACACCAAATGCCACTACTACTCCTACTAATACTATTACTGCTACTGCTACTAATACTACTAATAATCCTAACACTCCTACTACTGCTGCTACTAGTACTACTATTATTAGTACTACTACTCCTACTAATAATACTACCACTACTAACACTCCTTCAACTACAACTACTACTACAGCTTCTTCTATTCCTACTACTACCACCACCATTACTACTGTTGCTGCTTCTACTGTGGCTATTAATACAAATATTAAAACTACTGCTACCACTACTACAATAGTTATTACAACTAGTACTACTTCTACTACTACTACTACTACTACTACTACTACTACTACTACTACGATTAGAACTACTACTATTACTACTAAAACTACTACTACTACTACTACTATTCTGCTACTAATACTACCACTAATGCTACTGCTATGACTACTGCTGTAATTGCCACCGCTGCTGCTACTACTTCTGCTACTACTACTAATGCTACTATCACCACCACCACCACTACTACTACTGTTGTTGCTGCTACTATTACTACTGCTACTACTAATACTAATACTAATACTACAACAACTACTACTATGACTACTGCAACATTACTACTAGTACATTTGCTACAACTGCTACTCCATCCATAACTGCTACGTTACTACTATGAATACTACTACTACTACTACAGCTGCTGCTGCTACTACTATTATGACTACTACTACTTCTGCTGATACAACTATTCCTACTCCTACTCCTACTAATGCAACTGCTACTACTCCTCCTCCTTCGACTACTACAATTACGACTCCTACTCAAACCCCTACTTCTGCTTCAACTCCAACTATTTCTACTACCCGAACTTGAACTACTACTACTTCGCCTATTATGACTCCTACTAAAACTCCTACCACAACTATGGCTATTATTACTACAACAACTACTACTGCTTCTACCTATACTACTACTAAAGCAACAAAAACTACTCCTACTACTACACTAACAAGAATAACAACTACTACAACTACTGATACTACTACTACTTCTAGAACTTTACTATGACTTCTACTACTACATCTACTACTACTACAACTACTACTACTTCTATTACTACTACTTCTACTACAACAACTACTACTACAACTTCTACAACTACTATTACAACTACTATTGTTACTACTGCTATTGTTGCTCCTACCACTACCACTACTACCACCTCTAGTACTACTACTGCAACTACTACTTCTACTACTAGTACAATTGCTGCTACTCCTACATATACTGCCACTTCTACTCCTCCTACTACTTGTACTGCTACTACTACTACTATTACTAAAAATACAATTCCTACTACTACTATTATTATTACTATTACTACTACTATTACTACTAGTACTACTACTACTGCAGCTGTTACTACTACTACTACTATTACTTCAACAACAACAACAACTACTACTACTATTACTTCAACAACAACTACTACTACTACTACTGCTATTGGTGCTACTGGTACTACTATAGCTGCTATGAATACTAGTGCTACTATAACTACTACTACTGCTGCTAAAATTACTACTATTTCTAGTACTACTACTCCTGGTACTACTACACCTAATACTGCTACTATTACTACTTCAACTACTACCAATATTGGAGCTACAGCTAGTGCTACTACTATTACTAGTAGTACTATTGCTACTACTACTACAACCACTATTGTTAATACTACTACTATGAGTACTACTAGTCCTACTACTGATGCCACTACAATCACTACTACTACTACTATTACTACAGCTACTACTACTAATTCTTCGACCACCAACTACTAATACTACTGCTAATACAACTACTATGACAATGACTACTACTACTACAACAACAACAACCACTACTACTGCTACTAGTACTACCACTATTTCTGCTGCTACTACTACAACTACTATTACTACAACTACTACTACTACTATAACTGCAACTGCTGCAAGACTACTACTACAACTATTACTACTAGTACAACTAGTACTCCAATAACTACTACTAATACTACTACTACTCCAAGTACTACTACTGTTACAACTACTACAACTACTTCTATTATGACAACTATGACTACAACAATTATAACTACTACAACAAATATTACTACTAATTATGCTATGACTACTCCTACTACGACATCTACTACTATTGCTATTAGTACTAGTACTACTACTATTACTACAACAACAACTACTACTACATCTCCCCCTACTATAGCTTCTAATACTATAACTACTGCTACAACAACTACTACTGCTACTACTATTGTTGCTACTACTACTACTACTACTACTCCAATTACTACTACTACCACCACCACCACCACCACCAATACAACTACTTTTATTACTGCTGCTGCTGCTACTACTACTACTACCACCACTACTACTACTAGAGCTACAACCTCAACTCACACTACCATTACTACTATTACTGCTACCATTATTGCTACTTCTACCACTGCTACAACTACTTTTGCTATTGCTACTACTACATCTACTACTATTACAACAACAACTACTACTACTTCTATTGCTACTTCTATTACTACTCCTATAACTACTATTACTACTTCTATTGCTACTCATAGTACTACTCCTATAATTACTACTACTCCTACAACTACTACTATTACTCCTACAATAACAACAACTACTAATATTTTTACTACCTCTCCTATTCCTACATCTACTCATACTACTAGAATTACTACTACTACTACTACTACTACTACTACTACTACTAAACCACCTACTCCTACTACTATAATTACTACTACTATTGCTACTATTAATACCACTACTAATATCGCTACTACTAAAACTAATACACATACTCCACTTGCTGCTGTTGCTGTGACTGTTACTACTACTATTACTACTTCTTCTTCTCTTCTTCTTCTTCTACTATAAACACTACTATTACAACTGCTACTACTACTCCTACTACTACAATTACTACTACTGCTGGTCCTACTACTGATGTTGCTGCTACTACTACTACTACTATGGCTACTACTACTATAACTACTACTACTACTGCTGCTGCTGCTATTACTATTGCTACTACTACTACTACTAGTAGTAGTATTACTTCTATTACTACTACTACTCCTACAACTATTTGTACCACTGCAAATGCCAGTACTTCTACTAGTACCCCAACTATTACTCCTAATACTATTCCTACTATGACTACTATTAGTAATGGTAGTACAAGTAGTAGTAGTAGTATTAGTTGTAGTAGTTGTTTTTGCAATAGGATTTGGTGCAATAGTATGGGCAGCAATATGAATAGGGGTATAGTAGTAGTAGGAGTAGTTTTTGGAGAAGGAGCAGAAGTAGTAGCAGTAGTACAAGTAGGAGTAGGAGTAGGAGTAGTAGTAGTTGTTGTAGGAGTAGGGGTAGTAGTAGTAGTAGTAGGAGTAGGAGTAGGAGTAATAGTTATTATTGTTGTTGTTGAAGTAGAAGTTGTATTAGTACTAGTAGTTATAGTAGTAGTATTAGTTGTAGTAGTAAGGGTAGGAGTGGGAGTAATAGTAATTGGGGTAGTGACAGTAGTAGTAGTAGTAGGAGTAATAGTAGCAGTCAGAGTTGGAGTAGGAGTAGTAGTACCAGTACCAGTAATAGAAGTAGTAGCAGTAATAACAGCTACAATAGGAGTAGTTGTAATAGTAAGTATTACTAGTAGTAGTAGAAGCAATAGGAGTATAGTGGTAATAGTAGTAATAGTAGTAATAGTAGTAGCAGTAGCAAAAGTAGCGATAGCAGTAGTAGAAGTTGTAGTAGTAGTAGTGGGAGTACTAGTAGTTGCAGTAGTCACAATGGTTGTAGTAGTTGTACATGTTGAATGAGTGGTAGGAGTAGGAGTTGGAGTAGTAGTGGCAGTACGAGTTGTAGTAGCAGAAGTACTAGTAGGATAGTAGTAGTTGTAGTAGCAAGAGTAGTAGTAGAAGTAGAAGTACTACTACTAGTAGTAGTAGTAGTAGTATTCGTAGTAGTTGTTGCATTAGTAGCAGTAGTAGTATTAGTAGTAGTGGTAGTAGTAGTAGTAGCAATAGTAGTAGTAATAGTAATAGTAATAGATGTAGTAGTAGGAATAGTAATTATCGAAGTAGTACTAATAGTAGTAGTTACAGTCGTACTAGTAATAGTAGTAGCAGTAGTAGCAACAATAGTAGTAGTAGATGTAGTCATTGTAATAGTACTAGTAGTAGTAGTGGTAGTAGTAGTGTTAGTCATAATAGTAGTCATAGTAGTCATTGGTATAGAAGTAGCAGTAGGAGTTGGAGTAGGAGTAGTAGCTGTAGTAGTAGAACTAGTTGTAGTAGTTCTAGTAGTAATGCGAGTAGGAGTGGTACTAGGAGTAGTAGTAGTAGCTGTAGTTGCGCTAGGATTTGTAGTAGAAGTGGCACGAGCAGGTGCAGGAGGAGTTGTAGTAGTAGTTGTTATTGTTGAAGTAGAAGTGGTATTAGTAGTAGTAGGAGTAGTAGTAGTAGTGGGAGTTGTGGTAGTTATTGTTGTAATAGGAGTTGGTGTTGGAGTACGGATAGTAATAGGAGCAGGGGCAGTAGTGGTAGTAGGAGTAGTTTTTGGAGTAGGAGTAGAAGTAGTAGCAATAGTTATAGTAGCAGTAGTACGAGTTGGAGTAGGATTAGGAGTAGGAGTAGTAGTAGCAGTAGTCAAAATAGAAGGAGTAGTAGTAGTGGCTGGAGCAGGAGTACGATTAGTAGTAGTAGTAGTAGTGGTTGTTGTTGAAGTAGAAGTAGTGTTAGTAGTAGTATTAGTTTTAGCAGTGATGGTGGGAGCGGGAGTAATAGTAATTGGAGCAATGGTGGTAGTAGTAGGAGTAGTAGTAGCAGTAGGAGTTGGAGAAGGATTAGTAGTGGTACTATCAGCAATAGAAGCCATAACAGTAGTAGAATCTGCTTTAGTAGAGGTTGTAGTAGTACTAGTACCAGTAGTAGTAATAGTAGTATTAGTAATAGTAGCAGTAGTAGTGGAAGCAGTAGTAGAAGTAGTAGTAGTGCTATTAGGAGTAGTAGCAGTTGTAGTAGACGTAGTAGTTGTACATGTCGAAGGAGTGGTAAGAGTAGGAGTTGGAGTATGAGTGGCAATACAAGTTGTTGTAGTAGTACTAGTACTAGTAGTAGTAGCAGTCGTAGCTATAGTATTAGTAATAGTAGTAGCATGGTAGTATTAATTGTCATTGTTGTAGTAGTAATAGTGCTAGTAGTAGCAGTAGCAGTAGTAGTATCATTAGTAGTAGTAATAGTATTAGTGGTTGCAGTAGTATTAGTAGTAATAGTAGTTGTAGTAGTAGTATTAGTAGTAGTAGTAATAGCAACAATAATAGTTGTGTTAGTACGAGTAGTAGTTGTAGAACTAGTACTAATAGTAGTAGTCGTAGTAGTAGCAATGGTAATAGTAGTAGTTGTTGTTATAGCTGTAGTATAAGTAGTCATTGTAATAGTACTAGTAGTAGTAATAGTAGTGTAAGTAGTAATAATAGTAGTAGTCATAGGTATAGAAGTAGCAGTAGGAGTTGCAGTAGGAGGAGGAGGAGTAGTAGTAGCAGTACTAGTTGTATTAGTTCTAGCAGTAGTACAAGTAGGAGTAGGACTAGGAGTAGTAGCAGCAATAGTTGGAGTAGGAGTTGCAGTAGTAGGGGTAGGAACTGGAGCTACAGTAGGAGTAGTTGGAGTAGCGATTGCAGTAGTAGTAACAGCAATAGCATTGTACTGTAGTAGTAGTAGCAGTATAGTACTCGTGGTAGTAGTAGGAGCAATAGTAGTAGTAGTAGAAGCAATAGCTACAGTAGTAGTAGTGGTAATAGTAGTAGTAGTTGAAATAGTAGTAGTTGTTGCAGTAGTTGTTGTCGTAGTTGTATTAGTAGTAGCACTAGTAGCAGTAGTAGCAGTCGTAGTTTAAGGAGTAGCAGTAGTGACAGTAGCATTAGTAGCAGTAGCAGTAGTAGTACTACGAGTAGCAATAGTAGTACTACTTATTTCAATAGTAGTAGTAGTAGTAGTAGCAGTAGCAGTAGCAATAGGCGGAGGAGGAGTTGTATTAGTAGTGGTAGTAGCAATAGTAGTAGTGGTACTAGTAGTAGTAGCATTAGTAGTAGTATTAGGTGTACTAATGGGAGAAGGACTAGTGGTAGTACTAGTTGTAGCAGGAGTGAGATTAGTAGTAGTAGTTGTAGTAGTAGTAGCAGTTGCAGTTGTGGTAACAACATTTGGTGTAGTAGGAGTAGTAGCAGTAGCAGTAGTTGCAGAAGTGGCAGTAGTAATAGCAGCAAGCAGTAGTAATACTAGGAGTAGTTGTAGTAGTAGTAGCAGTCATAGTAGTAGGAGTAGTAGTAGTTATAGCAATAGTAGTAGCAGTAGTAGTAGCAGTAGTAGCAATAGTAGTAGTAGCAGCAGTAGTAGTAATAGTAGTAGTACCAATTGAAGTAGCTGATGGAGGAGGAGTGGTAGTAGTAGTAACAGTAGCAATAATATGAGGAGTAGTAGTTGCAATAGGGGTAGGAGTAGCAACAACTATAGTACTAGAAGTAGTAGTAATTGTTGTTGTTGTTGTTGTGGTAGGAGTAGTAGCAGTAGCAGCCATAGAAGGTGTTGTACCAGTAATATAGTAGTAGTAGTAGCAGGTGTAGTTGTGGTAGTTGTAGTAGTAGTATTAGAAGCAACAATAGTAGTTGTAGAAGTTATAGTAGTAGTAATAGTAGCTATAGTAGTAGTAGTAGCTGTAGAATTAGTAGTAGCAGTAGTAGTAGAAGCAGTAATCGTAGTATGTTGCAGTGGTAGTAGCAACAGTAGTAGTAGTAATACTTGTAGAAGTAATAGTAAAGTAGTAGTAGCAGCGCTTGGTATGGTACTAGTTGTAACAATAGTAGTTGTGGTGGTAGTAGGAGTAGTAGTAGCCGTAGTAGCAGTAGTACTAGCTGAAGCGGTAGTAGCTGTAGAAAAATCTTTAGCAGCAGTAGTAGCAATAGTTGTTGTTGAAGTTGTAGTAGTATTCATAGTAGTAGTTACAGCAGTAGTAGTTGTAGAAGTAGTAATCGCTGTTATAGAAGCAGCTGTAGTAATAGTAGTTTTAGTAGAAGTAGTGGTAGAAGTAGTAGAAGTAGTAGTAGTAGCAGTAGTAGCAGAAATAGTTGTAGTGGTAATAGAAGTACGAGTAGTAATAGTAGCAGCAATAGCAGTAGTATTATTGTTAGCAACTGCAGTTATAGTAGTAGTAGTAGTAGGAGTAACACTAGTAGTAGCAGTTGTAGCAGTAGTAGGAGTAGTAGTACCATTAGAAGTAGCAATCATAGTAGTAGGTGTTGTAGTAGCCATAGCAGCAGCAATAGTAGTCATAGTAGGTGTAGTAGTAGTAGAAGTAGTTGTAGCAGTAGCAGTAGTAGCAACACTAGTAGCAGCAATAGTAGTAGTTGGTGCAGTTGTAGTAGTAAAACTGTTAGTAATAGCAGTAGCATCAACAGATGTAGCAATAGTACTTGTAGTAATGGTAGTAGTAGTATTAGTGTTAGTAGTAATAGCAGTAGTAGTATTAGTGTTAGTAGTAGTTTTAGTAGCAGAACTTGGAGTAATATTATCAGTAGCAGTAGTGGCAATAGTAGCAATAGTAGCTCTAGAAACAGTTGTTGTAGTAGTAGTATTAGTAGTAGTAGTAGTAGTATTAGCTCTAGTATTAGGAGTGGAAGTCAAAATAGCAGCAACAATAGTAGTAGTATTAGTAGAAGTAGTAGTAGTAGTAGTAGTAGTAGTGGGAGTATTAGTAATAGTAGTAATAGTACTAGTAGTAGTAGTAGAAGAAGAAGTGGTGGTGGTGGTGGTTTGTAGTAGTAGTAGTAGTAGTAGTAGTAGAAGTAATAGTAGTTTGAGTCGTAGTACTGGTACTTGTAGTAGTAGTAATGGTAGTAGTTGTAGTAGTTGTAGTAGTTGTGGTGGTAGTTGTAGTAGTGGTGGTGGTGGTGGTGGCAGTAGTTGTAGTAGTAGTGGTATTAGTAGTAGAAGTGGTAGTTGTAGTAATACTAGTGGTAGTAATAGGTTTAGTGGTGGTAGTAGTAGTAGTTGTTGTTGTTGTTGTCATCGTGGTAGTGGTGGTGGTGGTAGTAATAGTAGTGGCAGTAGTAGTGCTAGTAGAAGTAGCAGTAGTAGTAGTAGTAGTAGCAATAGTTGTAATAATAGCAGTGGTAGTAGTGGTAGTAATAGCAATCGTAGAAGTAGTAGCAACTATAATAGCGGTGATAGTTGTAGCAAAAGCAGTAGTTGCAACAAAAGCAGCAGTAGTAGTAGTAACGATAGTAGAGGTAGTAGTAGGAGTAGTAGAAGTTGCAATAGTAGAAATCCTAGTAGTAGTAGTGGTGGTTATTGTAGTTGTTCCCAAAGTTCATGTAGTAGTAGTAGTAGTAGTTATTGTTGTTGTCGTTGTTGTAGTAATAGTAGCAGCAGTAGTAGTACCAATAGTAATAGTACTTGTAGGAGAAGTATTAGTAGTAGTAGTAGCAGTTGTAGTAGTAGCAGTAATAGTAGTACAAGTGGTAGTGGTAGCTGTTGTTGTTGTAGTTGTTGTTGTAGTCGCAGTATTAGTGGCAATAGTGGAAATTGTATTAGTCGTAGTAATAGTCGTAGCTATTGTAGTAGTAGTTGTTGTAGTTGTAGTAGTATTGGCAATAGCATTTGTGGTAGTAGCACTTGTAGTTGTAGTAGCAAAAATAGTAGCAGCATTAATCGTAGTGGCAATAGTAGAAGTAGTAGCAGTAATAGTAGTTGTTGTAGAAGTAGTAGCAGTAACAATAGTTGTTGTAGAAGTAGTAGTAGTAGCAGCAATAGTAGTGGGAGAAGTAGTAGTAATTACAATTACAGTTATAGTAGTAGTAGCAAGAGTAGCAGAGGCAGTACTAGTAGCACCTGTAGCAATAGTAGCAACAGTAGTAATAGTAATACTATAAGCTTTAGTTGTTGTAGTAGCAGTTGGAGTAGTAGTTGAGGTAGCAGCAGTAGGAGGAGGAGGAGGAGTAGTAGCAGGAGTAGTAGTCATTGGAGTAGCGCTAGTAGTAGTAGTGGTATTAGTAGTAGTATTAATAGTAGTAGTAGTAGCGGTATTAGTTGTAGTAGAGGTGGTGGGGATAGGAATAGCAATAGTACTAGTAACTCTTGTAGTAGTAGTAGTAGTTGCAGCAACAGTAGTAGTAGTAGTAGTAAGAGTAGTCGTAGCAGTAGTGGTGGTTGTTGTGGTAGGAGTATTAATAGCAGTAGCAGTCATAGTAGTAAAAGTAATTGAAGTGGACGTAGGAGTGGGAGTGGGAGTAGTAGTAGTAGAAGTAGTAGTTGTAGAAGTAGTAGGAGGTGGAGTAGTAGTTGGAGTAGTAGTAGTATTAGGAGTAGCAGGGGAACTAGTTGTTGTAGTGGTAGTTGTTATTGTTGTTGTCTTGCTACTTCTGCTACTGCTCTACTACTACTACTACTGCAGCTACTATTGCAACTACTACTACTCCTACTGCTACTATTGTTACTACTACTTCTATTACGACTACTACTGCTGCTGCTATTACAACTACTGTAGCTATTGCTACTACTACTGCCACTACTATGAATGCTACTACTACTACGATATCAGCTACTACTACTACTACTACTACAACTATAATTGTAAGTGCAACTACTACAACTACTACTACTGCGGCCTTGAATACTACCACTACTACTATTTTTAACTTTTTACTATTGCTACTGTAGTTGCCGCTACTACTTTTATTACTCCAACTACTACTCCTACTGCTACTACTGCTGCTGCTGCAGCTATAGTGCAACTGCTTCTATTACTACTACTATTGCTACTGTTGTTTCTGCTACTTTTGCTACTACTACTACTGCTACTACTTCTGTTGCTTTTACAGCTACTAATTCTTCAACTACTGCTGCTGCTAATTCAACAACAACTACTACTGCTATTTTCGCTCCTACTGCTACCACTACTACTACAACTTCTATTACTACTGCTACTGCTGCTGCTGCCGCAACTACTACTAGTACTACAACAACTACTACTTCTCCTACCAATGCCACCGCTGCTAGTACTACGAGTGTGACTACTATTGCTTCTACAACTACTATGACTACTACCACAACTAATTTTGCCCCTACTACTGCTACTACTATTACTACTGATACGACTCCTACTACCACGACAACTATTACTACCATTGTTACTACTGCTACTACTACAATTACTACTAATACAACTCCTACTACCATGACTACTATTGCTACCATTTCTACTACTACTATTACTACTACTACTACTATTGCAACTACTACAACTACTACTACGACTACTACTACTACTACTACTATTACTATTACTACTACAACTACTACTAGTACTACTACTATTAATTCTTCTACTACTAGTATTATTTCTGCTGCTACTTCTACTACTCCTACAACTATTATTGCTGCTACTGCAATTATTGCTATAACTACTACTGATGCTAAAACTAATAGTGCTATTACTGCTTCTACTACTACTTCTACTGCAACTACAACAACTACCATTACTACTACCACCACTACGACTGTTATAACTACTACTGCTACAACTACTACAACAAGAACAACAACTACTACAACTTCTACTACTATTACTTCTACTACAATAACTGCTACTATGACTACTACTGCTACGACCACTACTTCTGCTAGTACTATTACAACTATTGCTGCTGCTACTACTACTATTGCCAAGACTGTTGCTACAATAATAATTACTATTACTGCCACTACTAATACTGCTGCTACTACTGCTACTACTATAACAACAACAACTATGACTACTAATACTATAACGATGACTACTTCTACTAATATTTATGCTACTATTGCTACTACTGCTACTAGTCCTACAACTAGTTCCACTACTACTACAACTTTTGCCAGTACTACTACAGCTGCTTCAAAAATCACTACTGCTACGACCCCTACTACCACTACTACTATAGCTACTACTACAACTACTATAACTTCCCCTATTAGTACTACTATTTCTACTACTACTACTAGAGCTTCTACTACGACAACTACTACTGCTACTACTACTACTACTACTACTACTTCTGCTACTACTTCTACTGCTGCTGCTGCTGTTATTATTGCTACGACTACTATTGATGCTACTACTGATGTTGCTACTACTACTTCTACTACTACTACTATGACAACGACTACTAATACTATACTAATTGTACTACTACTACAAATTCTACTACAACTACAACTAGTACGTCAACTGCTACTATGACTACTATTTCTACTATGACTATTACAACTACTTCTGCTGCTACTACTACTGCTACTACTACGACTACTGATACAACAACAACTATCACTTATACATCTACTACTACTGCAACTACGACTACTACAATAATAACAACCACAACAACTACTAGTTATATTACTATTGCAGGAACTACACCTACGACTACTGCTATTTCTACTGCTACTATTGCTTCTACTACTTCTAGTACAACTAGTACACCTACTACTAGTATTGCACCAACTACCGCCACTGCTGCTACTACTACTATTGCGTCTCCTCCTCCAACTACTACTTCTACTACCACTACTGTTACTACTGCTACAACTGGTACTCCAACTATTGCTGCGGCTACTGCAACTGCAGCGATTACTACCGCTACTACCAGTACTACTAATATAACTACTAATATGATTACCACTACTGCTACTACTACAAGTACTTCTCCTCCTACTACTACTCGTGCTACTACTATTGCTACTACTACTACTACTACTACTACTACTACTACTATTGCTTCAACAACAACAACAGCTACTACTACTACCATTACTACTGCTACTACTACTACAACTAATACTACTGCAACTGCTACTATTACTACTGCTACGCCTCTTGCTACTACTACTACTACCTATCCAAGCACTACTAATACTACTCCTACGAAGCTGCTACTACTCCTGCTATTACTACCACTACTACTACTGCTACAACAACAACTACTCCTCCCCCAACTACTGAAATCGCTACTACTACTATGGCTGCTGCTACTACTACTACTACTATTATCGCTACTAATACTACTACTACTATTGCTACTACTACTACAACAACAACAACTACTACGACTACTACTAATATTGCTGCTGCTGCTGCTGCTGCTACCACTACTACAACTACTGTTTCTACAACTACCACTTTTACTACTTTTTCAACAACAACAACAACTACTACTACTGCTACTGCTGCTGCTGCTGCCACTATTGCTATTGATACTTCTCGTATTTCTGCAACAACAACAACAACTAGTACTACTACTACTTCTAATACTGCTACAATTACTAATACTACTATTGTTGCGGCTGCTGTTGCTATCAATAAAACTACTACTACTATTACTAATAATACTACTGCTAATAGAACTAAGACTACTATTTCAACAACAACTACTACTAGTACTAATTCCTCAACTACAACTACTGCCACTACTACTGCTATGGCTACTACGGCTGCCACGACTACTACTACTACTTCCTACGCTACTTTTGCTACTCCTACTACTACTTCTACTACTGCCACTATTATTACTAATATTTGTACTACTACTAGTAGTAGTAGAACAACTACTACAACTTCTACAAATTTTACTATTGATACTACTGCTATTATAGCTACTACTATTGATGCTACTACTGCTGCAACTATTACTATTACTACTACTACTACTACTAGTACTACTATTACTAGTACTAATACTACTACTACGTTTATCACTACTGCTAATATTTCTACTACTACTACTACTACTACTTATCTTACTACTACTGCTGCTGCTGTTGCTTCTACTACTACAACTATTTCGAGAACAACTAGTACAACAACTACTACTGTTACTACTACTACTGCCACTACTGCTACTACAACTACTACTCTTGCTACTCTTGCTAATACTACTACTACTACAACTTCCCCTACAAGTATTACTACTACTACTACTTCTACTACTAATACTATTACTACTACTACTATTAATACTACTATTACTTCTGCTGCTGCTACAACGACTGCTGCATCTGTTGCTGCTATTACTACAACTACTACAAGTACTACTACTACAACAACTACTACTACAGTAGCTACCACCACTACTACTGCTACTACTTATACCACCACTATTACTACTAAAGCTTTTGTTGCTACTACAGGTGCTACAGTTGCGGCTGCTACTTTTGCTACATCTACTACTACTACTACAAACTGCTACTATTGCTACTACTACTACTATTGTTAGTATAGCTACTATTATTGCTACTATTGTTGCTATTGCTACTACTATTGTTGCTGCTACTAGTACATCTACTAGTGGTACAACAACTGCTACTACTGCTCATATTACTGCTACTACTGCTTCTACTACTGCTACTTTTGTTAGTGCTATGAATGCTTCTGCTACTACTACTACTACAACTACTACTACTGCTTCTACTACTGCTACTTTTGTTAGTGCTATGAATGCTTCTGCTACTACTACTACTACAACTACTACTACTGCTACTACTACTGCCATTACTATAACAACTTTCCCTACTATTACTACTACTACTGCTACTTCTATTACTATTACTATTATTATTACTACTGCTACCACTAATAAGACTACTACTCTATTATTGCTGCTATTGCTTATGCTACTATGACTACTCCTACAACTACAACTGCATCTACTACTGCTAGTAGGACTACTATTACTACTACTTCTCCTACTATGACTGCTGCTATTGCTAATGCTATTGTTGCTACTACGATTACTACTACAATTACTACTGCTACTACTAATAGTGCTGCTATTTCTATAGCTACTACTACTACTCCTACTAATACAATAACTACTGTGGCTACTGCTACTACTGCTACTACGACCCCAACTACTACTACTAGAAATACTACCACTGCCACTAATGCTGCTGCTGCAACTATTACTACAACTGCTACGACTCCACTACTTCTTTTGCTACTATTAATACTATCGCTCCTGCTGCTACTACTACTGCTACTACTGCTGCTACTACTGCATCACTACAACTTCTATTAGTACAACAACTACTACTTCTGCTACTACTACTACTATTGCAGTTGCTACTTCAACTACTTCTACGGCTACTGCTGCTACTGCTATTATTACTACTACTACTACTACTATTGCGGCTACTACTACAACTACTTCTGCTACTACTGCTGCTACTGCTACTACTGCTACTGCTACTACTACTACTATTACTACTACTACTACTACTATTACTATGACTTCTGCAACTACTACGATTGCTACTACTGCTAGTACTGCTGCTAGTAATACTACTATCGGTACTAATGCTGCTGCTACTGTAGCTGCTGCTACTGTAGCTGCAACTAATATCACTACTACTATTTTGACTACAACTACTACTACTATGGCTGCTACAAATTCTGCTACTTCTACTCCTAAAAATGCTACTGCTACTACTACTGGAACTACTACTACTAGTAGTAGTGCTATGACTTGTGCAGCTAGTACTACTACTACTACTACTATTGTTGCTAGTAATACTACTACCGCCACTAATGTTGCTACTACTATAGTTGCTGCAAATGCTACTGCTATAGCTGCTATTATGGCTACTACTATGACTACAATAATTACTACTACTGCTACTGCTACTACTACTATTGTTGCTACAACTTCTACTACTTCAACTCCTACAAATGCTACAACTACTACTACTAGAACTACTTCTACTACTACTACTACTACTACTATTGCTACTACTATTATTACGACTATTGCTACTGCTACTATTACTTGTGCTTCTACTATTGCGACTACCGCTACTACTAATGATACTAGTACTACAACTACTACGGCTATTAATGCTACTACAACAATAACAACATCAACAACAACTACTACTATGGCTATCGTTTTAACTGTTGCTACTACTACTACTACTACTATTACATCTCCTACTACTTCTACTACTGCAACTATACTCCTATTGCTTCTACAACTATTATTACTACTACTTCTACTACTTCTGATACAACTACCACTACTACTACAATTACTACGACAACTATGACTACTACTACTACAACTACACCTACTTCAACTACTACTCCTACTACTTTTTCGACAATAAGATGTACACTATGGCTCTTGCTACTAGTACTACTTATACAACTGCTATTATTGCTACTACTACTACTACTTCTACTACTGCTACTGTTGCTACTACTACTACAACTACTTCTACTACTACTATAACTACTATTGCTACTACTATGTCTACTACTACTTTTGCTGCTATTGCGATAGCTATCGCTACCAGTACTACTCTCAAACAACAACTACTATTGCTACTATGACATCTAATATTACTACTGCTACTTGTACTCCTATTGCTACAAATAACTACTACTGTTGTTGCTGCTACGACTATTACAATTACTATTACTGCTTCTCCTGCTTTAAAGACTACTAGTTTTGCTCATACTGTAGCTGCTGCTACTACTGCTACAACTACTACAACAACTACTACTACTACTACTGCAACAAATGCTACTACAAATACTGCTACTGCTACTACTACTGCAACTACTGCTGCTACAACTCCCACAACAACTACCATTACGACTACTACTTCTTCTTCTACAACAACAATAACTATTACTCCTACAACTCCTCCTGCTACTACTACAACTACTACTACTATTGTTCCTACTACTGCTACTAATATGACTACTACTATAACTATTACTACTACTACTAGTATTACTACTATTGCTGCTACTTTTACTGCAACTCCTACTACAACTACTCCTGCTACTACTTCCACTACTACAACAACTACTACAACAGCGACTATTGCTATTACTACTGCAACTAGTACTACTACTACTACTACAACTACTACTACTATTGCAACTACTACTATTACCACTACCACTCCCAACTCCTACACTATAACTACTCCTAATACTAGTTCTACCACTACAACTCCTACTACTACTAGAACAACAACAATAACAACTATTACTACTACTACTTCTGCTATAAATAATGTTGTCGCTACTTCTTTTACTACTACTACTTCCACTTCCACAACTACTACTCCTACAACTACTACTATGCCACCTACTACTGCAGCAACTACATCCGCAAATACTACAACTGCAATTAATACTATTGCTGTTGCTACTACTCCTACTACTACAACTACTATTGCTACTACTACAGTTGCTACTACTACTTCTACAACAATCGCTACTGCTACTACTACTCCTCCTATCCAACTCCTACTCCTAGTTCTATGCCAAATACTACTTCTAGAACTAATCCTACTACTACAACTACTATTTCTGCTACTACTACTCCTCTTCATGCTACTACTACTATCTCTACTATTACTACTACCAATACTACTCTTACTCAAACTCCTACTCTTACTTCTACTAGTGCTACAACTATTACAAGCTACTACAACTACTATAGGTATAAATACTACTACAACTATTTCTATAACTACTACTACTCCTACCCCTATTATTACTACTACTGCTACTACCACCGCCAACACCACCACCACCACCACTACTACTTCTTCTACTATAATACTAGCACTACTACTACTATTACTACTACTACTAATGCTACTAGTATTGGTACTACTACTACTACTACAACAACAACAACTACTACTACTAGTACTATTGCTACTATTTCTCCTATTCGTACTACTACAACTGCTACTACTCCTAGTACTACTACTTTTAATAATACTACATCTATTATAACTACAACTTCAACTAATAGTATTATTGTAGTTTCTATTACTCCTACTACTACTACTAGTACTACTAGTACTACCACCACTTGTACTACTACTATTGCTTCTACTACTATTGCTACTACTACTAGAACTACTTTTTCTACTACATCTACTACTACTAATACAACTACTACTTCTGCTAATACTATTATATTGATAGCTACTACTGCTACAATAACAATAATAACTATTACTACTTTTGCTACTAGTACTATTGCTACTGCTACTACTACTGCTGCTACTGCTACTACTACTACTACAACAACAACTACTACTACAACAACTACAACAACTACTAATACTCCTATCCAACTCCTACTTCTACTTCTATGCCTACTACTACTTCTGCAACTAATCCTACTACTATGACTACTACTTCTGCTACAACAACTACTGCTACTACTATAGCTACTACTGCTGCAGCAGCTACTACAACTGTTAATACTATTACTACTACTACTACTCAAACTCCAACCCCTACTTCTAATAGTGCTACAACTATTATAACTACTACAACAACTGCTGTAGTTATAAATACTGTTATAACTATTGCTACTACTACTCCTCCTACTCGTATTACTACTGCAACTAATAATAGTACTACTATTACTACCACTACTACTATACTGCTACTATACTACTACTATAGTACTAACACTACTACTACTAATAATACTAATACTACTAGTACTGCTACAACAACAATAATAACTACTACTACAATAACTGCTACTAGTAGTACTACTGCTACTATTGTTGCTACTGGTACTACTATTACTACTACTATTACTACTACAACTATTCTTATTACTACTACTCCTACTATTTCTACTACTACTACAATAACAACAACTACTACTACTACACTTCAACTCCTTCTACTACCATTACTACTACTATTATTATTACTACTACTACCACTACTGCTACTTCTACTAATTCTGCTACTGCCACTACTAGTAGTAGAAGTAGTAGTAGTTGTAGTAGTTTTTATTGTTGTTGTGGTAGTTGTTGTTGTTGTTGTAGTAATACAAGAAGTAGTAGCACTAGTAGTAGATGGAGTAGCAGAAGTAGTAGTAATACTAGGAGTAGCAGTAGTAGCATTGGTAGAAATAGTAGTATTTGTACTAGCTGCAACAGCAGTAATAGTAGTAGTAGTTGCGGCAATAATAGCTATAGTAGTAGCAGTTGTAGTTATTACAGAAGTAGTAATAGTAGTGAAGTAGTAGCAGTAGAAGTCAAAGCAACTATTGTAGCAACAGCAGTAGTAGTAGTTGTTATTGTAGTATTAATAGTAAAAGTAGCTACAGTAGTCATAGTAGTAGAAGTAGTAGTAGTAGAGGTAGCACTAGTAGAGGTTATACTAGTAGCTTTAGAGGTGTAGTAGTATTAGTAGTAGAAGTAGCAATAGTTGTGATAGTAGTAGCAGCTCTAGAAGTAGCAGTCAAAGTAATAGTAGTGTTACTAGTAGTGGATGTATTGTAGTAGTAGTAGTAGTAGTAGTTGGCAAAGTAATAGTGGTAGTAGCACTAGTAGGAGGAGTAATAGTAGTAGTAATAGTTGCTGTAGAAGTTGTTGTAGAAATTATAGTCGCATTAGTAGTTTTTATAGTAGAAATAGCAATAGCACTTGCAGCAGTTGCAATAATAGAAGTAGAAGCAGTTGTTGAAGTAGCAGCAGTAGCAATAGTAGCTATTGTAGCTATAGTAGTGGTAGCAGTATCAGCAATAATAGTCGAGTAGCAAGAGTGAAAGTTGTTGTATTAGTAGTAGTATTAGTAGTTGTTGTTGCTGTATTAGTAGTAGTCATAGGTGTAGAACTAGTAGGAGTAGTTGTAGTATTAATAGTAGTAGTTGTAGAAGAAATAGTAGTGGTGGTGGTTGTTGTAGTAGTAGTAGTATGAGTAATAGTAGTAGTAGTAGTAGTACTAGTAGTTTTAGGTGTGGCAATAGTAGTAGGAGGAGCAGGAGCAATAGCAGTTGCGGTAGCAACAGTAGCAGCAGCAGCAACAGTAGTAGGACTAGTAGAAGTAGTTGTAGTAGCAACAATTGAAGAAGTAGTAGTAATAGTAGTAATAGTAGTAGCAGTAGTAGTTCTTATAGTGGTAGTTTTAGTAGTAGTAGTATTACAAAGTAGTAGTAGGAATATTAGTAGGTGTAGGAGTAATAGTTGTATTAATATTAGGAGGAGTAATGGTAGTATTAGTGTTAGTGGTAGTAGAAAGAGGAGTTATAGTCAGATTAGTAGTAGTAGTTGTAGTAGTCAAGGTTGTAGTAGGAGGAGCACAAGGAGTAGTAGTATTAGAAGTAGTAGTAGTAGTAGTAGAAGTAGTGGTGGTAGTAGTAGTAGAAGTGGTAGTAGTTGTAGTAGTAGTAGTAGTTGATGTAGGATTAATAATAGTAGGAGTATGTGCAGTGGAAGTAGCAGTAGTCGTAGAAGTAGTCACAGTGGCAGTAGTAATAGATAGTAGTACAAGTACAAGTAGTAGTGGAAGTAGTAGCATCAGTAGTAGTAATAGTAAAAATAGTAGTAATAACAGTAGTAGTAGTAGTATTAGTATTAGTAGGAGTAGTAGTAGAAGCAGTAGTAGTAGTTGCAGTAGAAGTAGTGCTAGTAGTAGTAGCTTTTGTAGTTGTCATGCTAGTAGTAGTTGTAGTAGTAGTAATTGCAGTAGTAGTTGTAGTAGTAGAAGTAGCTAGAGTCATAGTGGTAGTTATAGTAATAGCATAGTCATAGTAGTTGTAACAATACTATTAGTGATGATAATAGTAGTACTAGTAGTAGAAGTAGAAGTTGTAGTAGTAGCATTAATAGCAATATTAGTAGTAGTAGTAGTAGTAGTGGTAGTAGGAGAAGCAGCAGAAGCAGTTGTAATAGTAGTAGTAGTAGTTGTTGTTGTTGTTGTAGTAGGAGCCACAGCCATATTGGCAGTACCTGTAGTAGTAATAGTACTAGTGAAATTAATAGTAGTAGTAAGTTTTGTAGTTATAGGAGGAGGAGGAATAGTAGCAGTAGAGTAGCAATTGTAGTAGGAGTTATAGTTGCAGTTGTATTTGTAGTAATAGCAGTAGTAATATTAGTTTTAGTCATAGTAGTTGGAGTGGTAGAGGCAGTAGTAGTAGCAATAGGAGTACTAATAGCTACAACAGTAGTAATAGCAGCAATAATAGTCATAATAGCGGTAGCAATAGTGGCAATAATAGTAGTAGCAATAGTCATAATAGCGGCAGTAACAGTAGTATGAGTAGTAGTAGTAAGAGTAGTATTAGTAGCAATAGTAGTAGTAGTTGTAGGAGTACTAGGACACTTAGTAGTAGTAGCAGCAGTAGAGATAGTAGTAGCTGTAGAAGTAATAGCAGTTATAGTGGTCGTAATAGTGGTAGTAGTAATAGTAGGAGTGTTTGGACTTGTAGTTGTAATATGAGTAGTAGTGGTGGTAAGAATAGTATTAGTAGCAATAGTAGTAGTAGTAGTGCTTGTAGGAGTATTAGGACTAGTAATAGTAGTAGCAACCATAGATGCGACGTCAGCAGTAGCAGTGGTTGTAGTAGTAATTGTTGTTGTTGTAGTAGAAGCAGTAGTTGTAGCTATAGGAGTCAAAGTTGTAGTACTATTACTAGTACTAGTAGTAGAAGTGTAATATTAATAGTAGTATCAGAACTAATAGTAGTAGTAGTAATAATAATAATAGTAATAGTAGTAGAAGTAGTAGTTGGAGTAGGAGTAGTAGTAGTAATAGGAGTAGTAGTTGCAGTAGTAGTAGTAGTAGTAGTTTGAGTAGTAGTTGTTAGGGTAGGGGTAATGGTAGTAGGAGGAGTAGTAGTAGCGATGTTAGTTTAAGTAGGAGTAGTAGTTGCCTTAGTAGCAGTAGTAGTTGAAGTAGTAGTAGTATTAGTAGTAGGAGCAGGAATAGTAGAAGTAGTAGAAGTAGTAGTAGTAGCAGTAGTAGGAGTAGTAGTAGTAGCTATTGTACAACTAGTTGAAGTAGTAGTAGTAGCAGTAGTGGTAGTTGTTATAGTGGTAGTAATAGGAGTAGTAGGGGTAATAGCAGTAGCAATAGCTGTATGAGTGGTAGTACTAACTATTGCAGAAGTAGTAGTAATAATAGTAATAGGTGTAGTAGTAGTAGGAGTAGCTATTGTAGTAATATCAGTATTAGTAGTTATAGTAGTAATAGCAGTAGTATTAGTAGTAGTTATTGTAGTCATAGTAGTAGTGGTAGTAGAAGTTGTAGTAGCAGCAGCAGCAATAGTCGTAGCAATAGTAGCAACAGTAGAGTAGAATTAGTATTAGTAGTTGTAGTAGTACTAGTAGTAGTATTAGTAGTAGTAATAATAGCAGTCGTAGTAGTATGAGTTGGAGTAGGAGTAGCAGTGGCACTAGTATTTGTAGTATTAGGATTAGCAGCTGTACTAGTAGCAAAAATAATAGTTGTAGTAATAGTAGCTGGAGTTGGAGTTGTAGTAGTAGGAGTAGTAGTAGTTGAAGGAGTGGTAGTAGTAGTACTAGTAGTAATTATAGTAGTTATAGTTGTAATGGTAGTAATTAGGGTAGTAGTGGTAGTAGGAGTAGTAGTAGCTATATGAGTAGTAGTAGTAGTAGTTGCAAAAGTAGTTTTAACAGCAATAGTAGGTGTCGTGGTGGATGTAGTAGTAGGAGTTGGAGGAGGAGTAGTAGGAGTAGGTGTAGTAGCAGTAGTAGTAGTACTAATAGTAGTAGTAGTTGTTGTTATTGTTGTTATTGTTGTTGTTGTTCTAGTAGTTGTAGTTATTGTTGTTGTTATTATTGTTGTTGTATTAGTAGTTATATAATATAGTAGTAGTAATAGTAGGAGCAGCAGTAGTTGTCAATATAGTAGTTGTAGTTGTAGTAGTAATAGCAGTAGGAGTAGTAACCCTAGCAATAATAGTATTGGTAGTAGTAGTAGTAGAAGCAATGGTATTAGTAGTACCAATTGTATTAGTTGTAGTAGTAGTGCTAGCAGCAGTAGTATTAGTGGTAGTAATAGTTGCAGAAGTAGTAGTAGTAGCAGTGGTAGTGGTAGTTGTAGTAGGAGTTGTCGTAGTAGTACATTTAATAGCAGTAGCAAAAGTAGTAGTAGAGGTAGTTGTAGTGGTGGCAGTTGTTGTTGTTGATGTCATTGTGCTAGCAGTAGGAGTAGTAGGAGAGGTAGCTGAAGTAGTAGTGTAGTAGTAGCCGTAGCTATAGTAGTAGTAGGAGCAGTTGTAGTAGTAGTAATAGCTGTTGTGGCAGTAGTAGTAGCAGGAGTAGTTGTAGTTGTGGTAGTGCTAGTTGTTGTAGCAATGCTGTAGTTGTAGCAGTTGCTGTAGTAGGAGTATTAGTATCAATAGTAGTAGCCACAGCAATGGTAGTAGCTGTAGTTGTTGTTTTTGTAGTAGTATCAGTAAAAAAAATAGTAGCAGTAGCTACAGTAGTAGTCGTAGAAGTATTAGTTATTATAATTGTAGTACTAGTTGTAGTAGTAGTAGCAGTAGTAGTAGCAATAGCAGTAACAACAGTTGTAGTAGCAATTGTAGTAGTAGTACGAGATGTTGAGTAGTTGCAGCGATAGTAGTACTAGTGGTCGTTGTAGTTCTAGTACTAGTAGCATTAGTAGTGGCAGTAGTAGTCATAGCAGTAGTAGGAGAAGTAGCAGCAGTAAAAGTTGCAGCAACAGTTTTGGCAGTAGCAGTAGTAGTGGTTGTAGTAGCAGTTACTGCAATAATAGCAGTATCAGTAGTAGTAGCATTTGTGGTAGTAGTAGTAGTCAAAGTATTCGTACTAGTAGTTGTAGTAGGAGAACTTTTTGTAGTTGTAGCAATAGTAATAGGAGAAGTAGTAGTAGTAGCAGTAGTTGTAGTAGTAGTGATAGTAGTAGCAATAGCAGTAGTAGTAGCCATAGTAGAAGTAGTAGTAATAGTGGTAGTAGTGATAGCGGTAGCAATAGCAGTAGCTGTAGTAATAGCTGTAGCATTATTAATAGCAGGAGTAGTTGTAGTACTAGCCATAGTAGTAGTAAAAGTAGTTGTAGCATAAGTAGTAGTAGTAGCAGTAATAGTACTACTAGGAGCAGCAGTAGTAGTAGCATTAGTAGCAATTGTAGTAGTAATAGTTGCAGTAGCAGTTGTTATTGTTGTTGTTATTGTGTTAGTGGCAGCAATTGTACTAGCAGCAGCAGTAGTAATAGCTGGGGTAGCTGTGGTAGTAGTGCAGTAGCAGTCGTAGCTGTAGTAGAACTAGGAGCAGTTGTAGTAGTAGTAATAGTAGTTGTAGTTGTAGTAGTAGTAGTAGTAGAAGTAGTTGTAGTTGTGATAGTGATAGTTGTTGTAGCAGATGTGATAGTCGTAGTAGTTGCTGTAGTAGGAGTAGTAATATCAGTAGTAGTAGTTGTAGCAATGGTAGCAGCAGTAGTTGTTGTTTTAGTAGTAGTAGCAGTAGAAGCAATAGTAGCAGCAGTTACGATTGTAGTCGTAGAAGTATTAGTTATAGTAATTGTAGTAGTAGTTGTAGTTGTAATAGCAGTATTGGTAGCAACAGTAGTAGCAATAGTAGTCGTAGTACAAGAGGTTGAATAGTTGCAGCCATAGTAGTAATAGTAGCATTAGTAGTAGTACTAGTGGTCATAGTAGTTCTAGTACTTGTAGTAGTTGTAGTGGTAGTAGTAGTCATAGCAGTAGTCAGAGAAGCAGCAGCAATAGCAGTCGTAACAACAATTCTAGTGGTAGTGGTTGTAGTGGTAGTAGTAGCAATTATTGCAATAATAACAGTATCTGTAGTAGTAGCATTTGTGGTAGCAGCAGTAGTAGAAGTATTTGTACTAGCAGTTGCAGTGGGAGAGCTTGTTGTAGTTGTAGTAATAGTAATAGGAGTAGCTGTAGCAGTAGTAGTAGTAGCATAGTAGAAGTAGTAGCAGCTGCAGTAGTTGCAGTAGTAGTGATAGCAATAGCAGAAGTAGTAGTAGTTGTAGTAACAATAGTAGCATTAGTTATAGCAGAAGTACTTGTAGCACTTGCCGTAATAATAGTAAATGTAGTTGTAGCCGAAGTAGTAGTAGTTCTAGTAATAGTACTACTAGTAGCAGTAGTAGTCGCAGTAGTACTAGCAGAAGTTGTAGCAGTTACAGAAGTAATATTGGTTGGAGTAGCAATAGTAGTAGCAGCTCTAGTGGTAATGGTAGTAGTAGTAAAAGTAGTAGTGTTAGCAGTCGTAATAGTAGTAGTAGTAGAAGTTAGAGTACTAGTAGTAGGAGAAGTAGTAGTAGAAGTAGCAGTAGTATTAGTATACGTAGTCGTAGTAGTAGTAGTAGCTGCAGTTGTAGAAGTAGTAGTAGTTGTTGTAGTAGTTGTAGAACTAGTATGAGTAGTAGTATAGCAGTAGTATTAGTGCTAATAGTAGAAGTAGTAGTAGTTGTTGTAGTAGCAATAGTAGTACTAGAAGCCACAGTAGTAGGTGTAGTTGTAGTAGCAGTAGTAGTAGTAGAAGGAATAGTAGTAGTAGTAGTTGTAGCCCCTGTTGTAGTAGCAACAGCAATAGTAGCAGAAGTAGTACTAGTATGTGAAGTTGTAGTAGCTATTGCAGTAGTAGTAGCAGCAGCATTTGTAGTAGTAGTAGAACTATTAGTAGTAGTAGGAAAAGTAGTAGTTGTAGCAGTAGTCGCAATAGTAGTAGTAGTAGTAGGTATAGTAGTTGTAGTAGTGGTAGGAGTAGGAGTAGTAGTTGGTGTAGTATTAGTAATTGTAGTGGTAATAAAAGTAGTTGTGTAGTAGTAGCCGAAGTAGTTGTAGTAGTAGCCGCAGTAGTGGTAATAATTGTAGTTCTATTAGTAGCAGCTATAGTTGTTGTAATAATACTAGTTGTAGCAAAAGTTGTAGTAGCAGTAGTACTAGGTGAGGTAGTTGTTGTAGTAATTGTAGTAGTACTAGTAGTTGTGGTAGTAGTAGCAGTAGTGGAAGTAATAAAAGTAATAGTAGGAGTATTAGTGATGATAGTAGTAGTTGTTGTAGTAGAAGTAGTAGTCCGAGGAGGAGGAGTGTTAGGAGTTGTAGTAGAAGTAGTAGTAGTTGGAGATTTAGTAGGAGTCATAGTAGTAGTAGCAGCTACATGAGCAACAATATTATTAGTAGTAGCTATAGTAGCAGCAGCCGCGATAGTACTGGCATCAGTAGTAGCAGTAGTAGAAGTGGTAATAGTAGTTGTAGCAGTAGTAGTACTAGTTGTAGTTGAGGTTGTATCACTTGTTGTAGAAATAGTAGCAGTAGTAGTAGTAGTTTTAGAAGTAGTAGTAGTAGTCATTGCAGCAGTAATAGCAGTTGTAGCAGTAGTAGTACTAGTTGTAGTTGACGTTGTATCACTTGTTGTAGTAATAGTAGTAGCAGTAGTAGTAGTTTTAGAAGTAGTAGTTGTTGTTGTTGTAGCAGTAGCAGTAGTAGCAGTATTAGTAGTAGTAGTTTGAGTAGTAGTAGTACTTGTTGCAGTAGTAACAACAGAAGCAGCAGTGGTTTTAGCATTAGTAGTAGTTGCAGCATAAATAGGTGTAGTAGTTATAGTAATAGTAATAGTTAAAGTATTAGCAATAGTAGTAGTATTAGTAGTAGTTGTTGTAGCAATACTAGATTAAGTAGTGGTAGTTGTATTTGTTGTTGTAGTAGTAGTAGCTACATTAGTAGTAGTAGTAGTAGTATTAGGAGCTGGTGTAGTAGCAGTAGTAGTAGCAACTGCAGTAGTAGTAGTAGTAGAAGCAGTGTAGTAGTAGCAGCCGCTATAGTAGTAATAGTAGTAGTAGTAGCAGCAGCAGCAGCAGTAGTGGTAGTAGAAGTTACAGTAGTAGTTGCAGCACTAGTAGTAGCTGTAGCAGTACTACCAGCAGTAGTAGTAGAAGTTACAATAGTAGTTGCAGCACTAGTAGTAGCTGTAGCAGTGCTACCAGCAGCTGTTGTAGCAAAAGTAATAGCCACAACAATAGCAGTAGCAATAGTAGCAGTAGTAGTAGTAGTAGTAGAAGAAGAAGAGGCAGTAGTAGTAATAGTAGTAGTAGAAGTAGGAGTGGTAGTAGTAGAGGAAGTAGTAGCAGTAGTAGTGGTAGTAATAGTCGTAGTAGCAGCAGCAGCAGTAGTGGTTGTGGTGGTGGTGGTAATAGTAATAGCAATAGTAGTTCTAGTAATAGTTGTAGTAGTGGTGATCGTACTAGTTGTTTTTGTTGTTGTAGTGGTAGTAGTAGTAGTAATAGTAGAAGTAAGAGTAGTAACAGTAGTAGGACGAGGAGTATTAGGGGTGGTAATAGTAGAAGGAGGAGTGTTTCGAGTAGCAGTTGTTGTTGTTGTTGTTGTCGTCGTTGTTGTTGTTCGAGTAGTATTAGTAGTAGTAGTAGTAGTAGTAGTAGTAGTCGTAGTAGTAGTATTAGTAGTAGTAGTAGTAGTAGTTGTTGTTGTTGTTGTTGTAGTAGTACTAATAGCTGTAGTAGTAGTTGTAGAAGTTGTAGTTGTTGTAGTAGCAGTAGTAGTAGTTGTTGTAGTAGTAATAATAGTGTTAATCGTAGTGGTAGAAGAAGTTGTAGTAGTAGCAGGAGTTGTAATAGTAGTAGTAGTAGTAGTGTTAGTAGAAGTAGTAGCAGTAGTAGTAGAAAAAGTAGTAGTAGTAGAAGTAACTGTAGTAGTAGTTAGTGAAGCAGTTGTAGAAGTAGTTGCAGCAGCAGTAGTGGATGTAGTAGTTGTAGTACTAACAACAATAGGAACTATAATAGTAGTTGTTGTAGTAGTAGTGGTAGCAGTATTTGTAGCTGCAACAGCAGTAGTCATAGTAGTAGTAGCATCAGTAGTAGCAGTAGTAGTAGTAGTAGTCGTAGCAAAAGTAGCAGCAGTTGCAGCAGTAGTGGCAAAAGTAGAAGTAGCTGTAGGATTAGTAGTCAGGGAAGCAGTAGTTGTTGTTGTAGTAGTAGTAGCAGCGGCAGCAGTTGCAGTGGTAGTAGTTGTAGTTGTGTTAGTATCAAAAGTAGTTGCAGCAACAGTAATTGTCATATTATAATTAGTACTAGTAGTAGCAATAGTACTAGTATTTGTAGTAATAGTAGGAGGATGAGTAGTAGTAGTTGTTGTTATTGTAGGAAGAGGGGTTGGAGTTGTTGTAGTTGGAGTAGTAGTAGTCGGAATAGAGGTAGTTGTAGTAGTAGCAGAAGTATTAGGTCTAGTTGTAGCAGCAGCAGTAGTTGTTGTTGTAGCAGTAGTAGAAGCAATAGTAGTTGTAGTAGTAGTAGAAGCAGTAGTACCGATAGTAGTAGCAGTAGTAGTAGTATTAGGAGCTGCAATAGTAGTAGTAGTAGCAGCAGTAGGAGAACTAATAGTGGCCATAGTAGCAGTAGTAGTTATAGCAACAACAGTAGTAGCAGTAGTAGCAGCAATAGTAGTAGTAGCAGTAGTAGTAGCTGAAATAATAATGGTACCAGTGGTAATAATAGTAGTAGCAGTAGTAATAGTAGCAATAGTTGCAGCAGTAGCAAAAGTAGTAGTAGTAGCATTAGCAGTAGAAGTAGTAGCTGTAGTAGCTGTAGTAGTTGCAATAGTGGTAGTAGTAGTAGTAGTAATAGTACTAGTAATAGTATTTGTAGTAGTAGTAGTAGTCGGAGCAGTAGTAGAAGCATTTGAAGCTGTAGCAGTATTAGAAGTAGTAGAAGCAATTGTTGTTGCAGTAGTAGTTTTAGTAATATTAGTAATAGCTGTAATACTTGAAGTTGTAGAAGCAAAAGTCATAGTTGTTGTAGCAAAAGTAGTAGTAGCTGGAGTAGAAGCAGTAGTAATAGTTGATGCTATAGTGGTAGCAGCAGCAGTATTGGTAGTAGGAGAGGTTGTAGCCGTAGCAGCTATTGTAGTTGTTGTAGTAGAGCAATAATATCAGCAGTAGTAGTAGTAGCTATAGCAGTAGTAGTTGTTGTAGTAGCAATAGCTGGAACAATAGTTGTAGTAGTAGTAGTTGTTGTGATTGCAGTATTTGTAACCGCAACAGCTGTAGTTGTAGTAGTAGTAGTAATAGTAGTAGTTGCAATAGTAGTAGTAATAGTAGTAGTTACAATAGTAGTAGTAGTAGTAGTAGCCATAGTAGTAGAAGTAGTAGTAGCAGCAAAAGTAGTACCCATTACTCTAGTAGTGGTAGTAGCAGCAGCAATAGTAGTAGTAGTGGCAGAAGTAGTACTAGCAGCAATAGTAGTAGTAGGTAAAGTAGTAGTTGTTGTAGTAGCGGCAACAACAGTAGTATTAGTTATTGTTGTAGTAGCAGCATTAACAGCAGTAGTAGTAATATTATAATTTTAATTATTATTAGTTGTTGTATAAGTTAAAGTATCATTAGCCTCCATAGTAATAGTAGTAGCAGAAGTAGTAGCAGTCGCAGTGCCGTAGTTTTTGTAGTAGTAGTTGCAGTAGTAGCAGTAGCAGTAGTAGGAGCAAAAGTAGTAGTAGTAGTAGCAATTGTAGCATTAGGTGAAGTGGCAGCAGCAGTTGTAGTAGTTGAAGTAGTAGTAGAAGCAATAGCAGGAGTAGTAGTAACTGTCGTAGAGCAGTAGTAGTTGTGGTAGTAGCAGCATCAGCAATAGAAGTAGTGGAAGTTGTATTAGTATCCAAAGTAGTAGCAGTTATAGTAGTAGTAGAAGCAATAGTAGTGGAATTAGGAGTAGTATTAGTAGTAGTAGAAGTACTATTAGTAGCAGTTGTCATAATGGTAAAAGCAGTAGTAGCTGCAGTAGTAATAGTCATAGTAGTAGCAGAAGTCACAGTAGTAATATTAGTAGTGGTGGTGGTGGTAGTAGTAGTGGTAGTTATCGTATTAGTAGTAGTAGTAGTAGCTGCGGTAGTTGCAGCAATAGTTGTAATAGTAGTAGTAGTGGTGGTAGTACTAATTGTAGTAGTAGCATTAGTAATATGAGTAGTTGCTACAGCAGCATTAGTAGTAGCAGTAATAGTAACAGCAGCTGCTGTGGCAGTAGTAGTAATACTTGTTGTAAAAATAGGAGTAGTCGTAGTAGCAGTTGTACAAGAAGTGGAAGTGGTAATAGTAGTACCCGTTCCAGAAGCAACAGGACTAGTAGTGGTAGTAGTAGTAGTAGTTGTTGTTGTAGTAGTAGTAGTAGTAGCAGTAGTAGTAATAGTAGTAGTGGTCGTAATAGCGGTAGTGCTAGCAGCAACAACAGTAGAATTAGTGGTAATAGTAGTAGCATCTATTATCGTGGTGGTGGTGGTAGTAGTAGTACTAGTTGTAGGAGCAGTAGTAGCAGTAGTAGTGGAAGTTATAGTAGTTGTTGTTGTTGTAGTAGTAGTAGTGGTAATAGTAGTAGTAGAAGTAGTAGGAGTTGTAGTAGCAGTATTAGCAATAGTAGTAATAGTAGAAGTAGTAGCAGTAGTAGTGGTAGTAGGATTAGTAGGTGTAGTAGCAGCAACATTTGTTGTAGTAGTATTAATAGTAAAAGTAATTGTAGTAGTAGCAGTGGTAGCAATCATAGTAGTAGGGGTATTAGACATTCGAGTAGTTTTAGCAAAAGTAGTAGTAGTTGTTGTAGCAGCAGTAGTAGCAGTTGTTGTCGTTAGGAGTGGAAGTAGTGGTAGAAGTCATAGAAGTAGTAGTGGTAGTAGTAGTTGTACTAGTCATAGTATTAGTAGGAGTAGCAGTAGTAATAGTAGTAGTAGTAGTATTAATAACAGTAGTATCAGGATCTGTAGTCATAGTACCAACAGAAGAAGTAGTAATAGTAGCATTAGGAGCAGCAGCAGTAGTAGTATTTGTTATTGTAGTAGTAGTAGTAGTTGTTGTTGTTGTGGTTGCAGTAGTGGTACTAATATTAGTAGTAGTTATAGTAGTAGTAGTAGTAGTAGTAGTAGTAGCAGCAACAATTGGAGTAGTAATAGTTGTAGTGGTACTAGTAGTAGTAGGAGTAGTAGTAGTTGTAGTTGTTGTTGTACTACTAGTAGTAGCAGTGCTAATAATAATAGTAGTTCTATTAGTAGTAGTACTAGTAGTAGTAGTAGTCACAATAGTAGAAGTAGGAGTAGTAGTCGTAGGAGGAGCATTAAGAGTAGTAGTAGGAGGAGGAGGAGTATTAGCAGGAGTAGTAGTAGTAGTAGTTGTTGTTGTTGTAGCTGATGTTGTTGTTGTAGTTGTAGTAGTAGTAGTTGTAGTAGTAGTAGTTGTAGTAGTCGTCGTAGTAGTAATGGTGGTAGTAGTAGTTGTTGTTGTTGTCATTGCGTAGTAGTAGTAGTAGTAGTAGAAGTTGTGGTTGTTGTTGCAATGGTAGTAGTAGGAGTAGTGGTGGTGGTTATAGTAGTGGTAGAAGTAGTAGTAGGAGCAGTAGGAAAAGTTGTAGTTTCTTAAGTTGCTATAATAGCAGTAGTATAAGCAATAGTAGAAGTAGTAGCAGTAGTAGTAGTAGTTGTTGCTGTTGTAGTACTAACAGTAGCAACAACAGAAGTAGTGGTAGTGGTAGTAGTATTTGTAGCCGCAATAGTGGTAGTCGTAGTAGTTCGAGGAGTAGTAGCATTAGTAGTTGTAGCCGTAGAGGTAGTAGTTGTAGTAGTAGCAAATGTAGTACTCGTAGTACTAGTAGTGGTAGTAGTAGAAGCATTAATAGTATTAGTGGCAGAAGTAGTAGTAGTAGTTGTACTAATAGTAGGTGAAGTAGTAGTAGTTGTTGTAGTTGTAGCAGTAGTACAAGAGGAGCAACAGTAGTAGTTGCAGCTGTAGTTGCAACAGTAGTAATAGTTGTGTTAATATTAGTACAAGTAGAAGTAGTAGTACTAGCATTAGTAGTAGGAGGAGTAGCAGTTGTAGTAGTAGTAGGAGGAGGAGGAGGATTAGGAGTAGGAGTAGTTGTTGCAGGAGTAGTAGTAGTTTTAGTAGTGGTATTTGTAGCAATAGTAGTAGCAGAAGTCATAGTAGTAGCAGCAGTAGCAGTAGTAGCAGTAGCAGCAGAAGAAGTATTAGAAGTAGGAGGAGTTGTAGTAATAGTTGTAGTAGTGGTGGTAGTACTTGTAGTGGTAGAAGTAGTAGTAGTAGTAATTGTCATTGTAGTAGTAGTAGTAGTAGTAGTAGTAGTAGTAGTAGTAGAAGTAGTAGCAGTAGTAGTAGTAGAAGTAAGAGTAGTAGTAGTAGGAGGAGTAGAAGTGCCAGTAGCAGTAGTAGTAGTAGAAGAAGTTGTAGTTATTGTAGCAGCAGCAGTAGTATTGGTGATGGTAATAGTAGTGGTAGAAGAAGTAGTAGTAGTAGTAGAAGTAGTAGAAATTGTAATAGTCACAGAAGTAGTAAAGTAGTAGTAGTAGCAGCAATAGCAGTAGTAGCAACAGTAGTAGCAAAAGTAGTACTCGCAGAAGTAGCTATAGTAGTAGTAGTGCAAGCAATAATAGAAGTAGTAGCAGTAGTAGGAGCTGTAGTAGCTTTAATACTCGCAGTAGCAGCACCAGCAGTAGTAGTAGTGGTAGTAGTATTTGTAGCCGCAACAGTTGTAGTCATAGTAAGAGTAGCAGCAGCAGCAGCTGTAGTGGTAGTAATAGTTATAGAGGTAGCAGTAGTAGTAGTAGTGGCAAAATTAGTACCCGTAGTACTTGTAGTGGTAGTAGTAGAAGCAATAGAAGTAGTAGTGGCAGAAGTAGTAGTAGTAGTAGTTGTTGGTGAAGTAGTAGTCGTTGTAGTAGTAGCAGTAGTAGGAGTAGAAGTAACAGCAACAGCAGCTGTAGTTGTTGTAGTTGTGGTGGCAATAGTAGTAGCTACTGTAGTAGTAATAGTCATAGTAGCAGTAGTTGTTGTAGTAGTAGTAGTAGCAGCAGCAGTAGCAGTCGTAGTAGTAGTCGGACATGTAGTAGTTGTAGTAGTGGTAGAAGCAGTAGTACCAGCAGTAGTAGTAGTTGTCGGACATATAGTAGTAGTAGTATTAGTAGCCACAATAGTTGTAGCAATAGTAGTTGTTGTAGTAGAATTAGTAGTGCCCATAGTACAATAGTAGTTGTAGCAATAGCAGTAGTAGTAGCAGTAGTAGTAGCAGAAGTAATTGTAGTACTAGGAGTAGCAATAGTAGTAGCAATAGTAATAGAAGTAGATATAGTGGTAGACAAAGGAGTACGAGTATTAGTTGTGGTAGTTGTTGTTGTAGTAGTAGTAGTTTTTGTTGTTGTAGTTGTAGAAGTAGCTATAGCAGTAGCAGTAGTAGTGGCATCGGTAGTAGTTGTAGTAGTTGTTGTTGTAGAAGTAGGAGTTGCAGTATTAGCAGCGATAGAAGTAGTTTTCGTAGTCGTACTCGTTGGTGTAACTTTACGATAAGCTGCTCCAGTAGTAGTGAAAGTAAAAGTAGTAGGAGTAATTGTGGTAGGGGAACTAGTAGTAGTGGTGGTAGTATTAGTGATAGTAAGAGTCGTAGTAGTAGTGGTAGTGGAATTAGTAGTGGTGGTAGTAGTAGAGGTGGTCGTAGTACTAGTAGGAGTAGTAGTAGTAGTAGTAGTAGTAGTAGTAGTAGTAGTAGTTGTAATAACAGTTATAGTTGTAATAACAGTAGTGGAATAGGAGGAGGAGGAGGAAGAGTAGTAGTAGCAGTAGTTTTAGTAGTAGAGTACAAGTATTAAGAGTAGTAGTTGTAGTTCTAGTAGAAGTAGTAGTAGCAGTAGCAGTAGTAGTGGTAGTGATGGTAGTAATAGTTGTTGTTATAGTAGGAGTAGCAATATTAGCAGTAGTACGAGTAGTAGTCATAGTAGTATTGGTAGTTGTACAAGAAGTAGTAGTAGTAGTAGTAATAGTAGTAGTAGTAGTCGCAGTAGTAATAGTAGTAGTATAAGTAGTGGTTGTTGGTGTAGAAGTAGCAATAACAGTAGCATTAGTAATAGTAGTAATAGTATTAGTAGTGTGATAGTAAGAGTCATAGTAGTAGTGGTAGTGGAAGTAGTAGTGGTGGTAGTAGTAGAAGTGGTCGAAGTACTAGTAGGAGCAGTAATAGTAGTACTAGTGGTGGTAGTAGTAGTAGTAGCTGTAAAAACAATTATAGTTGTAATAGCAGTAGTAATAGGAGGAGGAGGAGTAGTAGTAGCAGTAGTTTTAGTAGTAGGAGTACAAGTATTAGGAGTAGTAGTTGTGGTTCTAGTAGAAGTAGTAGTAGCAGTAGTAGTAGTAGTGGCAGTGATGGTAGTAATAGTTGTTGTTGTAGTAAGAGTAGCAATATTAGTAATAGTATGAGTAGTAGTCATAGTAGTATTGGTAGTTGTAGAAGTAGTAGTAGTAGTAGTAGTAGTAGTAGTCACAGTAGTAATAGTAGTAGTATAAGTAGTGGTTGTTGGTGTAGAAGTAGCAATACCAATAGCATTAGTAATAGTAGTAATAGGATTAGTAGGGTGCTAGTAAGAGTCGTAGTAGTAGTGGTAGTGGAAGTAGTAGTGGTGGTAGTAGTAGAAGTGGTCGTAGTACTAGTAGGAGCAGTAGTAGTAGTACTAGTGATAGTAGTAGTAGTAGTTGTTGTTGTAATAACAATTATAGTTGTAATAGCAATAGTAATTGGAGGAGGAGGAGGAGGAGGAGGAGTAGTAGCAGTAGTTTTAGTAGTTGTAGGAATACAAGTATTAGGAGTAGTAGTTGTGGTTCTAGTAGATGTAGTAGTAGCAGTAGCAGTAGTAGTGGCAGTGATAGTACTAATAGTTGTTGTTGTAGTAAGAGTAGCAATATTAGCAGTAGTACGAGCAGTAGTCATAGTAGTATTGGTAGTTATAGAAGTAGTAGTAGTAGTAGTAGTCGCAGTAGTAATAGTAGTAGTACAAGTAGTGTTTGTTGGTGTAGGAGTAGCAATAGCAGTAGCATTAGTAATAGTAGTAATAGTATTAGTGGTGGTTGTGGTAGCAAGAGTAGTTCTAGCAGTAGAAGTAGTAAAAGTAATAGTAGCAGTCGTACTAATCATTATTGTTGTTGGAGTTGCAGTGGTAGCAGCAACAGCAGTAGTAGTAGAAGTAGTAGTAGTAGTTTTTTTTGTAGTAGCAGTAGTGGTTGTTAGAATATGTAGCATCATAGTAGTAGCTGTGGAAGTAGTAGTAGGAGCAGCAATAGCAATAGCAGCAACAGTAGTTGTCATAGTAGTAGTTGGAGTAGTAGTAGGAGTTGTAGTAGTAGTAGTCGCACTATATAGGGAGGGGAAGTGGTAATAGTAATACTAGTAACCGCATCGGCAACAGTAGTAGCAGTAGAGCTAGCAGCAGTAGTACTTGTAACAGTATCAGTAGTAGTAACAGCAGCAGTACTACTAGCAGTAGTTGTTGTTGTAGTAGCTATACCAGTAGCATCAGCAATAGCAGCATCAACAACAGCAGCAGCAGCAGCAGTAGAAATAGAAGTTGTAGTAGTTGTGGCAGCAATTGTAGTAATTGTAGAAGTAGTAGTTGGAACAACAATAGTAATAGTAGTAGTAATACTAGTAATTGCAAAAGTATTAGTTGGAGTAGTGGTAGTAGTAGTAGTACTAGTAGCAGTACTAGCTGTATTAGTACTAGCAGAACTAGGACCAGCTATAGAAGTCATTGTAATAGCAGTAGTAGTCGTAGTATTAGTAGTATTTGTTGTAGTAGTTGTAGTCGGAGGAGGAGGAGGAGGAGGAGTCGCAGTAGTAGGAAGTGTAGTAGTAGCAGTAGCAGTAGCAGTAATAGTGATAGTAGTTGTAGTAGCAGTAGTTACAGTAGTAGAAGTAGTAGTAGTAGAAGCAGTTGCAGTAGAAGTCACAATAATAGTAGTAGTAGTTAGTAGTAGTAGTGGTAATAGTAGCAACATGAATGTAGTAGCAATAGTAGTAGTAATACTAATAGTAGTTGTTGTAGTAGTAGAAGTAGTAGTAATAGTAGTAGAAAAAGTGATAGTAGTAGTAGAAGTAGTTGTTATAATAGTAGTCGCAATTGCTGCAATAGCAGTAGCAAAAGTAGTTGTAGTAGTCGTACTTTTAAGTTGTAGTAGCAGTAGCAATAGGAGTAATAGTTATAGTTATTGTAGTAATAGTAGCAGTAGTAGTAATAGTAACAGTATCATTAGTAGTTGTACTTGTAGTTGTTGTAGTAGTAGCTGTAGAAATAGCACTACCACTTCTACTATTACTACAACTACAATTGCAACAACAACTGCCACTGCTACTATTATTGCTATTACTACTACTACTACTACAGTTAATACTACTACTACTATGACACAACTATTTCTGCTGCTATTGCCGCTACTACTAGTGCTTCTCCAACTACATTTGTTGCGACTACTGCTACTATTACTGCTACTACTACTATTGTTGCTCTTACAACTACTACTGCTGCTACTACAATGACAAATACTACTACTATTACAAGTATTATTACTACTACTACCATGACAACGACAACAAATTCTTCTTCTACTACTACTATTACCTCAGCTATAGCTGCTCCTACTACAACAACTACTACAACAATTGTTACAACTAAGACTAATACTACTACTTGTACTACTACTACAACTACTTGTACTGCTACTACTACTATCACTACTACTACTACTACTACTATCACTACCACTAGTACGACAAGTACTACTAGTACTACTACTACAAATACTATAATTGTAGCTACTACTAGTACTACTACAACAACAACAACTACTGCTACTACTACTACCACCACCACCACCACCACCATTACTACTACTGTAACTACTACTATTACTGTTACGATTACTTCTACTCCTACACCTACTATTATAACTAATACTACTATTTTTACTACTATTGCTATTACAACAACTACTACTACTACTACTTGTTCTACTTATCCTACTCCTACTATTATTACTACTACTATTACTTCTACTCCTACAACTACTATTATAACAAATACTATTATTATTACTACTGCTACTCCTACTACTACTTATCCTACTCCGACTACTACTGCTACTATTATTGCCACAACTTCTGCTACTTGTATGGCTATTTCTCTTACTGCTCCTACTACTACTAATATTACTACTAATTCTATTACTAGTACTACCACTACTCCAACAGCTACTCCTACTACTACTCCTAGTCCTAGTACAATTACTATTACTACTACAACTATTGCTACTACTAGAACCACTACTATTACTCCTACTACTACTACTACAACTACCACTACAACTTCTAATACTACTACTACTGCCACTATTAGTACTACTACAATGACTATTACTACAACAACTATTGCTGCTGCTAAAACGACTACCACTACAACAACTCCCTTTTCAACAACTACTACTATTGTTGCTACTGCTACTACTGCTATTATTTCTATAGCTACTGTTGCTACTGTTACTCATCCAACTATTACCACTACTACAACTACTGCTGCGGCTATTGCTACTTCTACTAAGACTACTGTGACTACCACTACATCGTTTACTACTATTACTATGACTACTACTCCTATTACTACTCCTACTACTATTACACTACTACAACAACTACTACTACTCAGATTACTACTAGTCCTACAACTATTACTATTACTACTACTAATACTACTACTATTGCAACTACCGCAACTACTACTACTTCAACTACTGCTAGTCATACTATGACCAATACTTCCACTAATACTACTATTACTCCGACTCCTACAACTGCTCCTATTGCTATGACTATTACTACTACTACAATTGATACAAATTTTCCAACTACAACTACTAACACTACTAGTACTACTACTACAACTACAATAATACTTCTACAACCGGTACTACTAATACTACTATTACTACTACTCCTCCTCCTCCTCCTACTACTCCTCCTACTAGTACTGTTGCTACTACTACTGCTACTACAATTACAACTTCTACTACTACTTTTACCACTACTGCTGCTAGTACAACAACAACTATTACTACTACTACTACTACTACTACTACGACAACAACTACGACAACAACAACAACAACTACTACTATTGCCATTGCTACTGCTAGTGCTATGACTATTATAACAACTACTACTGCTACTATTGCCACAATGGCGACTACTAGTACTACTTCTGCAACTACTACTACTACTAGTATGATAGCCGCTACTACTACTACGACTACTACTACTACTGCTCTTGCTATTGTTATGAGTTCTAGTACTACTACTGTAACTACTACTACTACAATTGCAATAACAACAACTACTAGTACTAGTACTACTGCTACTGTTACTACAGTGATTACTAGTACTCATACCACTACTACTTCTACTACTAGTACTACTACTAATACTGCTATTACTGCTACTAATGCTGCTACTGCCACAACTGCTAGTACCACTGCCACTACTGCATCTCTTGCTGCTACTCCAACTACTCGTTCTACTACTTCTATTGCAACTACTACTTCTATTACAACTGCTACTCCTACTACTCCAACTATAATTAATACTGATACTAATACTACTACTACTACTACTACCTCTACTACTACTACTCCTCCTCCTAATACACTTACTACAAATACTACTATTACTAATGGTACTACTACTATTATTATTACTATTGCTACTACTACTATAACTACTACTTCTATAACTACTACTACTACTACTAGTTTTATGACTACCACTTCTACTTCTACTATTACTAATACTACGACTACCAATACTATTACTACTACTAGTATTATGACTACCACTCCTACTACTACTACCACTATTGCTACCAGTACTACTACTATTGCTACTATTGCTACTACTACAACAACAACAACTACTGCTATGACTACTACTACTAATATGACTACTACTATTACAATAACTACTATTCCTGCTGCTACTCCTACTACTACTACTAGCCAAACTACTACTCCTCCTCCTCATACTGCTACAACTAATTCTGCTACTTCAACAACTACTACTACTCCTACTACTACTACTATGACTACTACAGCTACTACACTACTACTACAACCACTACTACCACAATTACTATTACTACTACTACTTCTACTACTACAACAATAGCAACTACTACCACTACTATGACTACTATTTCTACTACCACTGCTGCTACTAGTTCTACTATGATTGCTACTACTACAACTGCTATAGCCTCCACTACTACTATGACTACTACTGCTGCTACACTACTACAACAACAATAATTACTACTCCTATAGCTGCTACTACTCCTACTAATACTATTACTACTATTACTACCACTACGACTGCTTCTACCAGTAGTACTAGTACTACTATCACCACTACTATTACTACTACCACTACTACTACTTTTACTACTACTACAACTATTGCTATGACTAGTCCTACTCCTATTACTACTCCTACTAATACTTTTAGTACTTCTACTGCTATTACTATTACAAATACTATAACTACTACCACTACTACTTCTAGTACTATTATTGCTATAGTGCTACAACAACCATAACTACTACTAATACTATTACTGTTACTGCTAATACGACTACTATTACTACTACAACAACAACTACTACTACTACTAATAATAATAACAATAATACAACTACTACTTCTACTACTACTACTACAACTGCTACAACAACAAATATTATTACTACTACTAATTCCACAATAACCACTACTATGACTACTACAACTACTACTGCTGCTGCTACTACTACAACTACTAATACTCATACAACAACTACTCCCACTCCTATGACTACTACTGCTCCTGCTGCTACTACAACTACTGATACTCATACAACAACTACTCCCACTCCTATGACTACTACTGCTCCTGCTGCTACTACTACTCCTACAACTACAACTATTACTAATACTACCATAATTAATACAAATCCCCCTACTACAACTACTAATACTGTAACTACGCCTCCTCCTCCTACTACTCTAATACTTCTACTGCCACTACTGCCACTACTACTAATACTGCTATTACTACTACTACTACTACTATTGCAACTACTGCTATAGCTACTACTACTACTGCTGCTGCTGCTACTACTACCAATACTACAACTACTACTGCTACTACTACTGCTGTTGCTACTACTACTAATACTACTGCACCTACTACTCTGACTACTACTACAACTGCTACACTTACTACAACTGCTACTTCCAATACTACTATTATTACTACTACTACTAACACTATTAGTAATATTACTACCTCTACTACTCCAACTACTATCGCTTTTGCGACTGCTTCCACCGCTGCTACTGCTACCACTCCTCCTCCTACTACTACTATTGGTACTACTCCTACATCTAGTACTACTACTGCTGCTGCTACTGTTGCTATTGCTTCTGCTTCTATGACTTATACTACAAGTACTACTACACTACTACTATTGTGACTACTCCAACTTCTGCTTCTACTTGTACTATTGCTACTTCCGCTACTTCCGCTACTACCGCTACTACTACAATCACTACTACTAGTCCTATAGCTACTACTGCTACCACTACTACTTTTCGTACTATGACTACTAACTATTACTACTACTAGTAGTAGTACTACTACTGCTATTATTAGTACTACTGCTACTAGTTCTGCTGCTACTACTTCTGCTATTATTACTACTGCTACCACAACTACTACGATGACTACTATCTACTAACTCCTACTACTATAACTTTTGCTACTACTTCTATCGCTACTACTAGGAATACTACTATTGCCGCTACTACTACTTCTTCTGGAACCACTACTATTTCTACTACTACAATTGCTACTACTGCTACAAACACTACTACTACAGCTACTGTTAATACTGCTACTACTATTGCTGCTGCTACTACTACAACAACTATTGCAACTTCTGCACCAGTGACTAATACCACTGCTACTATAGCTTCTACTGTACAATAACTACTACTACAAATACTAATACTTCTAAAACTACAACTACTGCAAGAACTGTTACTATTTCTACTACTGCTACTATTGCTACTACTTCGACTACTGCTACTACTACTACAACAACAACTTTCGCTAGTTCTGCTACTACTATGGCGACTACTACTACTACTACCACAACTGCTGCTACTGCTACTACTAATACTATTACAACTACAACTACAACTGCTACCAATACTCCTATTACTTCTATCACTTCTATTGCCACTATTGCTACTACTACTGCTGCTACTACGACAGCTACTTATGATATTTGTACAACCACTGCCACTACTACTACTACTACTACAACTACTACTGCTACCACTGCTAGAACTACTTCTATTGCTACTATTGCTACTACAGCTACTGCTACTACAATCACTATTACGATAGTGAATACTTCTACTACTGCTATAACCGCTACCACAACTAGTACTATTGCTATTAGGACTTCTACCATTACTGCTACTATTGCTACTGCAACTACTATTGCTATGTGACGGTTGTTGCTGCTGCTACTGCAGTTGCTATAGGTACTACTACTGTTTTACTACAATTACTATAACAATCACTACTACTACTTGTGCTGATGCTACCATTACTACTACTACTATTGCTAATGCTACTACCGTGCTACTTCTACTACTAATACTATTACAACTACAACTACAATTGCTACCACTACTCCTATTACTTCTATCACTATTACTGCCACTATTGCTACTACTACTGCTGCTACTATGACAGCTACTTATGATATTTGTACAACCATTGCCACTACTACTACTATTGCTACTACTACTGCTACTGCTACTACTACTTGAACTACTTCTGTTGCGACTATTGCGACTACAGCTATTGCTACTACAATCACCACTACGATAGTGAATACTTCTACTACTAATATAACCCCTACCACAACTAGTACTCTTACTATTAGGACTTCTACTATTACTGCTACTATTGCTACTACAACTACTACTGCTATGTCACAGTTATTGCTGCTGCTACTGCTGTTGCTATAGGTATTACTACTGCTTTTACGACAATTACTATAATAATGACTACTACTACTTGTGCTGCTGCTACCATTACTACTACTACTACTATTGCTAATGCTACTACCGTGCTATTGCTACTGCTAATACTATTACAACTACAACTACAATTGCTACCACTACTTCTATTACTTCTATCACTACTACTACCACTATTGCTACTACTACTGTTGCTACAACGATAGCTACTTATGATATTTGTACAAACACTACCACTGCTACTACTATTGCTACTACTACTGCTACTACCACTACTGCCAGAACTACTTCTGTTGCAACTATTGCTACTACAGCTATTGCTACTACAATCACTACTACGATAGTGAATACTTCTACTACTGCTATAACCGCTACCACAACTAGTACTCTTACTATTAGGACTTCTACCATTACTACTACTATTGCTACTGCAACTACTACTTCTATGTGACGGTTGCTGCTGCTGCTACTACAATTGCTATAGGTACTACTATTGCTTTTACTACAATTACTATAACAATGACAACTACTACTTGTGCTGCTCCTACCATTACTGCTACTACTACTATTGCTAATGCTACTACTGCTACTACTACTTATACTTTTACTACAATTGCTACTACTACTACTACTACTATTACTACTGCTACTACAACTACTATTACTTCTGCTGCTACTTCTTCCACTACTACTCTTTCTACTACTGCTACTACTACTATGACTACTACAACAGCAAATACTTCTACTATTGCTATAACCACTACCACAACTAGTACTCTTACTATTACGACTTCTACTGATATTACTACTACTACTACTGCAACTACTACTACTACTACGACTGCGACTACAACTGCTACTGCAGTTGCTGTAGGTATTATTGCTACTTCTAATACAATTAGTACTACTACTTGTGCTTCTTCTATCATTACTACTACTACTATTACAATATTGCTAATGCTACTACTTCTACTACTACTTATACTATTACTCCAACTGCTGCTACTACTACTATTACTATTAGTACTACTACTTTTTCTTCTACTACTACTACTATTAACACTACTCCTACTACTACTATGACTACTCCTACATTGAATACTTCCACTACTACTATAAGCGCTACCACAACTAGTACTATTACTACTACAAATTCTACTGCTAATGATACTATTGCTACTGCAACTAGTACTGCTACTATGACTGCTGCTACTATAGATGTTGTAGGTACTACTACTACTTATACTACAATTACTAGAACTACTACTACAACTATTTATACTGCTGCTACCATTACTACTACTACAACTATTGCTAATGCTACAACAACTACTACTACTTATACTATTACTACAACAACTACTACTACTACTACTATTACTACTACTACACCTACTATTACTACTACTGCTATTTCTTCTACTACTACTATTATTACTACTACTACTACTACTATGACTACCACTATAGTGAATACTTCTACTACTACTATAACCGCTACCACAACAAGTACTCTTACTATTACTTCTACTGCTTCTACTACTATTGCTATCGCAACAACTACTGCTACTACGACTGCTGCTGCTGCTGCTACTGCAATTGTTGTTGGTACTACTACTACTTCTAATGCAATTACTACTACTACTACTACTTGTGCTGCTGCTACCATTATTACTACTAGTACTACTATTGCTAATGCTACTAATGCTACTACTACTTATACTATTACCACAACTGCTACTACCACTATTACTACTACTATTACTACTACTACTGCAACAACTATAATTACTGCTACTACTACTTCTTCTTCTACTACTACTATGACTACTACTACATTGAATGCTTCTACTACTCCTATGACCGCTACCACAAATAGTACTCTTACTATTACAACTTCTATTGCTACTTCTACTATTACTACTGCAACTACTATTGCTACTACGACTGTTGCTGCTGCTGTAGCTACTGTAGGTACTACTGCTACTTTTTCTACAATTACTACTACTACTACTACTTCTTGTGCTACTGCTACTGTTACTACTACTCCTACTACTGCTACTATTGCTTCTACTGCTACTACTATTGCTACTACTACTATTACTACTACTGCTACAATAATTACTACTACTACTACTATTATTTCTTTGACTATTACTACTACGACTATTACAATTACTACTATTATTGCTACTACTACTTCAACTTCAACAACTACTACTGCTACTACTATTACTACTACTACTATTACTACTACTACTACAACTACTATTACTACTATTGCTACTTCGTCTACTACTACTATTATTACTACTGCTACTACTACTATGACTACTACTATAGAGAATACTTATACTTCTGCTATAATCGCTACCACAACTAGTACTCTTACTATTACGACTTCTACTACTACTGCTACTATTGCTACTGCAACAACTACAGCTACTGTGACTGTTGCTGCTACTGCTACTGCAATTGCTGTAGGTACTACTCCTACTTCTAATACAATTACTACTACTACAACTACTTGTGCTACTGCTACCATTACTACTATTTACTACTACTATTGCTAATGCTACTACTGCGACTACTACTTATACTATTACTACAACTGCTACTGCTACTACTACTACTATTACTACTACTACAACAACAACTACTATTACTGCTACTACTACTTATTCTACTACTACTATTATTAGTACTACTACTATGACTACTACTATAGTGAATACTCTACTACTGCTATAATTGCTGCCACAACTAGTACTGTGACCATTATGACTTCTACTGGTACTTCTACTATTGCCACTGCAACTACTACTGCTACTGTGACTGCTGCTACTGTTGCTACTGCTACTGCTGTAGGTACTACTGCTACTTTTACTATAATTACTACTACTACTACTTGTGCTACTGCTACTATTACTACTACTACAACTATTGCTACTACTTCTACTGCTACTGCTACTACTACTTATACTATTACTTCAATTGCTACTACTAGTGCTACTACTACAGTTACTACTACTGCTACAACAACAACTACTACTACTATTATGTCTCCTACGATTACTACTACTATTGCTATTTCTACTATTATTGCTACTACTACTTCAATAACAATAACCACTACTACTACTACTACTAGTATGACTATTAGTATTACTACTACTACTACAGCTACTATTACTATTATTGCTACTTCGTCCACTACTACTATTACTACAACTACTACTATTATGACTACTACTAAAGTCAATACTTCTACTTCTGCTATAACCGCTACCATAACTAGTACTTCTACTATTATGACTTCTACTGCTACTTCTAATATTGCTGCTACAACAACTACTACTACTACTTCGACTGCAGCTACTGTAGGTACTACGGCTACTTCTACTTTGATTACTACTAGTACTACTACTTGTGCTGCTGCTACTATTACTACTACTATTGCTATTGTTTTACTACTGCTACTATTAATATTGTTACTACAACTGCTGCTACTAGCACTACTACTACTATTACTACTACTGCTATAACAATAACAACTACTATTATTATTATTATTACTCCTACTATTACTACTATTATTGCTACTACTACTTCAATGTCAACAACAACTACTACTACTGCTACTACTACTATTACTACTACTACTATTACTGCTACTGCTGCTACTTCTACAACTACTACTATTACTACTACTGCTACTACTACTACTATAATTTTTCCTACAATAACAACTGCCACTACTTCTCCTACTACAACTAAAGTGTTACTACTAATTCTACTGCTAGTGCTACTACTAGAACTACTACTACTATGACAACTATGACTAATATGACAATGACCACCACTACTACTCCTGCTGCAACTACTAATACTACTGCCACTTTTGCTACTACTACGGCTGCTGCTACTACTTCTGTCACTAGTACTACTACAACTACTACAAGTAGTACCATAGTTACTACCACTACTACTAATAGTATTACTTCTATAACTACTACTATAATAACAACAACAACTACTACAACCACATCTCCTACAACTACAATAACAACTACTAGTACTAATTCTCCTACAACTACTACTACTTCCATTGCTACTATTGCAGCAACTACTATTACAACTAATACTACAACTACTACAATAACAACAACTACTGCTGCTGCTGCTGGTACTACTACTGCTACTACTACTACTGTTGCTGGTACCACAACTACTACTACAAATGTTACTGTTACTACTACTATTGTTGCTACGATTGCTACTACAACTACCACTACTACTATAATTAGTAGTAGTAATAGTAGCAGTAGTAGTATTAGTAGTAGTAGTAGTAGCAATTATAGTAGTCGCAGTAGAAGTAGTAGTAGTAGTAGTACTAGCAATATGAGTACGAATAGTAGTAGTAATACTAGTACTCTAAGTAATTATTGGTGTTATATAAGTAGCTAGAGTAGAAATAGTAGCAATAGTAGTCACAGTAGCAGTAGTAGTTATTGTAGTAGATGTTGTAGCAGTAGCAATAGAATTAGTAGTAGTAGAAGTAGTAGTATTAGTCATAATAGTAGTAGTGGGAGTTGTAGTAGTTGTAGTAGTAGTAGAAGTAGTTATTGTAGTAGTCATAGAGGTAGTTATAGTAGTAGTAGTAGTAGTAGTCATTGTAGTAGTAGTTTCAAGAGGGGGAGGAGGAGGAGGAGGAGGAGTAGAAGTATAAGTAGAAGCTATAGTAGAAGTTGTTGTTGTAGTAGTAGTAGTAGCAGCAGCAGCAGTAGTCCTATGGTGGTGGTAGTAGTAGTGGTATTAGTAGTAGCAATAGCCGAAGTAGTAGTAGTAGTAGTGGTAGTAGTAGTAGCAGTAGTCGAACAAGTAGTAGTAGTGGTAGTAGTAGCAACAATTATTGTAGTAGTAGTAGTGGTAGTTGTAATAGTACTAATAGTATAGTGGTAGTAGCTATAGTAATAGAAGAGGTAGTTGTGCTAGGAGAAGTAATAGTAGTAGTAGGAGGAGTAGTAGAATTAGTAGTAGTAGTAGTAATAGTAGTAGCAGAAGTAGTAGTTAAAATATATATAGAAGTGATAGTAGTATTAGTTGCAGCAACAGTAATAGGAGCAGTAGTAGTAATTGTAGTAGTAGTACTAGTCCTTATAGTAGTAGTAGTAGGAGTAGCAATAGCAGCAGTAGTACTAGCAGGAGTAGTAGTAGTTGTTGTTATTGTTGTTGTTGTTGTTGCAACAACAATTGTAAAAGTATGGGTAGTAGTAGTAGTAGGAGTAGTAGCAGTAGTAGCAACTATAGAAGTAGTTGTTGTTTTTTTAGTAGTGGTGGTAGTAGTAGTAGCAGTAGTAGCAACAGTAGTAGTAGTGGCAGTAGAAGTAGTGTTAACAACAATTGTAGTCATAGTGGTGGTAGTTATCATAGTAGAAGTAGCAATAGTAGTAACAGACAGAGAATTAATTATAGTAGTAGTAGTATCAGTTGTACTAGCATTTTAATAGTAATAATAGTAGTTGTAGTAATACTAGTATTATAAGTAGTAGTACTAATAAGTAGTAATAATTGGAGTAACATTAGTTGTCATACAAATAGTAGTAGTAGTTATTGTTGTTGTTGTAGTAGTAGTACTAGCAGTAGTAGAACTAGTAGTAATAATAATAATAGTTATTGTAGTAGTATTAGTTGCAGCAGTAGTTGTTGTTGGAGTAGTAGTAGTTGTTCTAGTAGTAGTCATAACAGTAAGACCAATAGAAGCAGTAGTAGTAGCAGGAGAAGCAGCGAGCATTGTAGTAGTAGTAGTTGTAGTAGTACTAGTAGTTGCAATAAGAGTAGTATTTAGAGTAGCACCAGCAGTAGTAGTAATAGTAGTAGTTGTAGTAGTAGCATTAGTTGCAGAAGTGGCAGTAGTAATGGTTGCAATAGTAGTGGTAGTCATAGTAGTAGTGGCGATAGTGGTACTAGCAGCAGTAGTAGTTGAAGCAGTAATTATAGAAGTAGGAGTAGTAGTAGTAGTAGTATTGGTAATAGTAGTACTACTAGTTGTAGTTGTAGTAGCAGCAGCAGTAGTTGCAGTACCAGTGGTAGTATTAGCATATGTAGTAGCAGTACTACTAGTAGTTGTAGTAGTTATAGAAGTAGTAGTAGCATCATAAGTAGTAGTAGTAGTAGTACTAGTAGTAGTGGTAGTTGAAGTTGTTGTAGTAGTAGCAGCTTAATACTACTAGCAAAATTAGTAGTAGTAGGAGACGTCATAAGAGTAGTAGTTGTAGTAGCAGCTGCAACAATAGTTGTAGAAGTTGTTGTAGTAGTAGTAGTAAGAGTTCTAGTAGAAGTTGTTATTGTAGTATTAGTAGTTGTTAAAGTAGTAGTAGTAGCAGCAGTAGTTGTTGTCATAGTAGTAGTAGTAGTATAAGTAGTAGTAGCAGGAGTAGTAATAGTAATTGTAGTAGTAGTGGCAATAGTAGCAGTAGCAGAAAGGGCAATAGTAGTAGTAGTAGTAGCAGCAGTAGCAATGGCAATAGTAGAAGTAGCAGTAGTTGTTTTAGAAGTTGGGGTAGTAGTAGTAGTGGCAAGGGTAATAATAGTGGTAGTAAAGTGGCGGCAACAATAATAGTAGCCATAGTAGTGGTAGTTGTCATAGTAGAATTTGCAATTGTAGTAACATAATGAGAATTAGTTATAGTAGCTGTAGTAATTATAGTAGCAGTAATTCTTGTTGTAATAATAGTAGGAGTAGTAATAATTGCAGAAGTAGTAGTAATAGTAGTAGTAATAGTGGGGGTAGTGCTAATAGTAGCAGAAGTAGTAGTAGTAGAAGTAGTAGTAGTAGTTGTTGTTTTAGTGGTATTAGTAGTAGTAGTAGTAGTAGTAATAGTAGTTGTTGTAGTAATAGATCTTATAGTAGTGCTAGTTGTGGTATTAGTAGCAGCTATGAAAGTAGTAGTTATAGTAGTAGTAGTCATCATAGCAGTTAGAGCAGTACAAGCAGTAGTGGTTGCCGAAGCAGTACCAGGCATTTAAGTAGTAGTTGGTGTAGTAGTATTGGTAGTAGCAATAATAGTACTAGTAGCTATAGTAGTAGTAGTAGCAGCAGCAGCAGCAGTAGTTGCAGCAGCAATATTAGTAGTGGTAGTAGCAGTAGTACTAGCCGCAGTAGCAGCCGTAGTTGTAGTTATGGTAGTAGTGGTATTTGTAGCAGTAGCAGTAGCAATAGTCATAGTAGTAGAAGTAGTTGTAATTGTAGTAGCAATAGTTGTTGTAGCAGCAATAGTTGCAGTAGTAGTGGTAATACTATAAGTAGAGTAGCAGCAGAAGAAGTAGCAATAGTAGTAGTTGTAGTTGTAGTAGCAGTAGTAGTAATGGTAGTAGGAGTAGTACTCGTAGTAGTAATAGTTGCAGAAGTAGTTGGAGTAGTAGAAGTAATTGTAGTTGTGGCAATAGTAGTAGCAGCAGTGGAAGTAGTAGTAAGAGGAAGAGGAGTAGTAGTAGTATTATTAGCAGTGGAAGAAGTAGTAGTTATGGTAATAATAGTAGTTATTGTTGTTATTGTAGCAGCAGTAGTAGTAGGGGGAGCAGTAGCTGTAGCAACAGCAACAATAGTAGTAGTTGTAGCAGTAGCAGTAGCAACAGTGATTGTAGTAGTAGTAGTAGTGCTAGTAGTAGTATTCGTGATAGTTGTGTACTCACAAAAATAGTAATTGTAGCAGTTAAGTTAGTAGTATTAGCAGCAGTAGTAGTTCTGGTAGTAGTAGTAGTAGTAGTTGTAGTAGAGTAGTAGTAGTAGTATAAGTAGTAGTATAAGTAGCAGTAGCAGGAGTGGTATTAGTAGTAGAAATAGCAGCAGTAGCAGGAAGGGAAGTACTTGTAGTAGTAGTAGCAACAACAACAATAGCAGTGGAATTAGTAGTAGTTGGAATAATAGTAGTAGTAGTAGTAGCGGCAGTAGAAGTAGTAGTAATTATTTTTGGAGTTGGGGTAGTAGTAGTAGTAGTAGTAGTAGTAGTAGTGGCAGCAAAAGTAGCGGCAACAATAATAGTAATCGTAGTAGTGGTAGTTGTCATAGTTGAATAAGCTATTATAGCTAGAAAAGTAGAATTAATTGTAGTAGTTTTAGTAGCAGTTGTAGTACTAGGGTAGCAGTTGCAATAGTAGTGGTAGTAGTAGAAATTGTCATAGTAGTAGCGATAGTAGTAGTAATAGTAGTTGTTGTACTAATAGTAGCAATACTAATAGTAGTAGTAGTAGTAGAAGCAGCAGTAGTAGTGGTTGTTGTTGTTGTTGTAGTAGTACTAGTAGTAGTTGTTGTTGTTGTAGTTGTAGTAGTAACATTGCAGTAGTTGTTGTTATTATAGTAGTACTAGATGTGGAATTTGTAGCAGCTTTAGTAGTTGTTGTTGCTATAGTAGTAGTCATAGCTGTTAGAGTAGTAGATGTAGTAATAGTAGCAAAAGCAGTAGCAGGTGTCATAGCAGTAGTAGCTGTAGTTGCATTAGTGATAGCAATAATTGTAGTAGTAGCTGTAATAGTAGTAGTAGTTATTGTAGCAGTAGCAGTAGCAGCAGAAGTAGTAGAGGTCATAGCAGCGGTAGTATTAGCAGTAGTAGTAGCTGCAGTAGTAGTGTTATTTGTAGCTGTAGTAGCAACAATAGTTGTAGTAGTAGAAGTAGTTGAGATCGTAGTAGTTGTAGTTGTTGCAGCAACAGCAGTTGTAGTTATAGTAGTAGTAGTAGTAGGAGCAGTAGTAGCAGCAGCAATAGTAGTAATAGTAGGAGGAGGAGGAGGAGGAGGAGGAGGAGTAGTAACATTACTAGTAATAGTCGTATTACTAGGAGCAGGAATAGTATTAGTATTCGAAGTATTTGCAATAGTAGTAATAGCTACAGCTGCAGTAGTAGTAGTAGTAGTAATAGTAGTAGTAGTAGTAGTTATTATAGTAGTAGTATTAGCAGAAGTTGTATATGGAATAGTAGTTGTAGTAGCGGGAGTAGTAGTAGAAGTAGTAGTGTAGTAGTAGTAGTTATTGCAGTTGCAGAATTAGTAGAAGTAGCATGAGCTACTAGCAGTAATAGGTGGAGTAGTAGTAGTAGTAGGAATAGTAGTAGTAGTAGCAGCAACAACAGTAGTAATAGTAGTAGTTGTAGTATTTGCAGTACGAATAGGTGTAGTTGTAGTATAATTAGTTGCCACAGTAGTCATAGCAGCGGCAGTAGGAGTAGTACTTTTTGTAGTAGTAATAGTAGGATAAGTCGTAGAAGGTAGGATAGTAGGAGTAGTAGTAGTAGTAGTAGTAAAGGTGGTAGTAGTAGTGGCAATAGTAGTACTAGTAGTTGGATGGGTCCTAGTAGTAGTTGTTGTTATTGTTGTTGTAGCTATAGTAGCGGTAGTAATAGTAGTATTAGTTGTAGCAGCAGCAACTAAAGTAGTAGTTGTAGTAGTAGTAGAAGTAGCCGTAGGAGTAGCAGTAGTTGTTGTATTAGTAGTAGTAGTGGCAGTAAGAGGAGTAGTAGTAGTTATAGTAATAGTAGTTATCGTAGTAGCAGTAGTATTAGTAGTTGTAGTTGGTGTAAGAGTTACAGTAGCATCAGGAGGAGCAGCAGCAACAGTAGTAGGAACAACAATAGTAGTAGAAGTAGTAGTAGTAGCAGTAGTAGAAGCAGTAGCAGTAGTAATAGTAGTAGTAGCAGTAGTAGTAGTAGTAGTAGAAATAGTAGTAGTAGGATCAGTAATAGTAGTAGGATCAGTAGTAATAGTAGTAACAATGGTGTTAGTAGTGGATGTAGTAGTAGTAGTAGTAGTCGTAGTAAGAGTTGTAACCACTACTACTCCTCCTGCTACTATTACTGCTAGTGGTAGTAGCCACAGTTGTGGTAGTGGTAGTACTACATGTACTACAAATACTACTATTGTTACTACTACTACCGTTACAAATGCTATTAGTAGTAGGTGTAGTAGTTGTAGCTATAGTACTAGTAGTAGAAGTTGTAGTACTAGGAGTAGCAGTAGTAGTTTCATTAGTAGTTGTAATGGTACTAGTAGTTGTAGCAGTTGTACCAGCAGCAGCAACTGCTGTAGTATTAGTAGAAGTAGTAGAAGTTAAAGTAATAATTATAATAGTAAAAGTAGTTGGCGTAGTAGTAATAGAAGTAGTAGCAGCTGTAGTAAAAGTGGTATTAGTAGCAGGAGTAGTAGTAGCAATAGTAATAGCAGCAGTGGTTGCAGTAGCAGTTGTAGTAGTAGTAATAGCAGTAGCCGTAATAGTAATAGCACTAGTAGTATTAGCAGTAGTAGTAGCTGTAGTTGTTGTTGTTTCAGAGGTAGTGGTAGTTGTTGTAGTAGAAGTAGTAGTAGTAATCGCAATAGTAGTTGTAGGAGCAGTAGTAGTGGTAGAAACAGTAGCAGCGGTAGCATTAGTAGCAGTAGTAGATGTAGTAGTTGTTGTTGTAGTAGTAGTAGCAATAGTAGTTGTTGTTGTAGCAGTAGTAGTTGCTGGAGTCCAAGTAGTATCAGAGGTAGTAGTACTTATTATTATTTGAAACGAGGTAGTAGTAGTTGTTGTAGAAGCAGTAGCAGTATAGCTACAATAGCAGCAGCAGCAGTAGTAGCAGTAGCAGATGTAGTAGTAATAGTAGTAGTAGAATTAGCAGTAGTAGTAGAAGTAGTAGTAGAATTAGTAGTAGTAACAGTAGAAGTATTACTAGCCGCAGTAGTAGCAACAGTAGTAGCATTAGTAGTGGTAGTTGTAATACCAATAGTAGTAAGAGTTGTTCTAGTAGTTGTAGTATCAGCAGCAGTAGTAGAAGTAGCAATAGTAGTAATAGAAGTAGAAGTTGTGGTAGTAGTAGCAGCACTTGTAGTGGTAAAGCAGCAATAGCGGTGGTGGTGGTGGTAGTAGTAGTAGCAGCAGTAGTTCCAGTAGTAATAGTAGCATTAGTAGTAGAAGTAGAAGCAATAGCGATAGTAGTAGTAGTGGTAGTAGTATTAGTAGTAGTTGTAGTAACAGTGGTAGTGGTCGTAGTAGTAGTAGCAGTTGCAGCAGCAACAACAACCATAGTAGTAGTACCAGAAGTAGTATTACTAGTAGTACTAGTAGTAGTAGTAGTAGCAGTAGTAGCAGTAGCAGTTGTAGCATTAGTAGTTGTAGTAATAGAAGAAGTAGTAGTAGTACTAGTAAAAGTTGTATTAGATAAAATAGTAGTAGTAGCAGCAGTAGCGGTAGCAGTTGTACCAATAGTAGTAATAGCAGCAGCCGAAGCAGTAATAGTAGCAGTAGTAATATTGGCAGAAGTAGCAGGAGTCATAGTGGTATTAGTGACAGCAATAGAAACAATAGTAGTATTAGTTGGTGAAGTAATGGTGGTAGCTATTGCAACAACAACAGTATTAGTAGTAGTAGTACTAGTATCACCATCAGGAGTATTAGCTGTAGCAGCAGTTATAGTAGCATCAGAAGTAATAATAATAGTAGTACTAGTGGTAGTCATAGCAGCAGCAGCAGAAGCAATTGTAGTGGTAGTAGTAGTCATACTACCATTAGCAGCAGCAGAAATGGTGGTGGTGGTAGTAGTAATCGTAAAAGTATTGCTAGTGGTGGTAGTAGTAGTAGGATTGCTAGCAGTAGTACCACTAGTTGTACAAGAAGTTGTTCTAGTAGTGGCAATTGTTGAAGCAATAGTAGTACGAGTAGCAGTTGCAGTAGTAGTAGTAATAGAAGCAGCAGCAACAGTAGTAGTAGTAGGCGAAGTAGTAAGAGCAACAACAGTAGTAGAAGTAGTAGTAAAAGTAGTAGCAACTAGTACTAGCTGCAGTAACAATAGTAGTAGTAGTAGTAGTAGTATAAGTATTAGTAGCAGCAATAGCAATTGTAGTAATAGAAATAGTAGTAGTAGTAGCAAAAGTAGTTGTAGCAGTAGCTGTAGCAGTAGTAGCAGCAGCAGCAGCAGCAGTAGCAGCAGTAGTATTATTAGTAGCAGTAATTGTATTAGATGTAATAGTAGTGGTAGCAATATCTGCAATAGCAATCGCAGTCGTAGAAGTCATAGTAGTACTAGTAATAGTAGTACTAGCACTTGTATAAGTCATAGTAGTCGTAGGAGCAATTGCAGTAGTTGCATTAGTAGCAATTGTAGTAGTACTATTAGTATTCGTAGTTTTAGCAATAGCAGTGGCAGTAGTAGTAATACCCATTATAGCCATAACAGCAATTGTAGTAGTAGTCATAGCAGTAGTTTTAGTAGTAGTTGTTGTAGTATTAGTACTTGCAGCTGTAGTACTATTAGTAGTAGCAGTTGTTGTAATAGCAGTTGAAGTAGTGGGAGTTGCAGCAATTGTTATCATAATAGAACTATTCATAGCAATAGCAGTAAGAGCAGCACTAGTTGTAGCAATAATAGAAGTAGTAGCAGTAGTATTATTAGTATTTGTAGTTATAGTAATAGGAGTGGCAGTAGTAGTAGTAGCACCCATTATAGCCGCAATAGCAATTGCAGTAGTAGTTATAGTAGTAGTTGTAGTAGTAGTGGGAGTTGCAGCAGTTGTCATCGTAATAGAACTATTCATAGCAATAGCAGTAAGAGCAGCACTAGATGTAGCAATAGTAGAAGTAGTAGCAACAGTAGCAGCAGCAGCAATAGTAGTACTAGTAGTAGAAGTAGTAGTAGCAGTAGCAACAGTCATAGTAGCTATGGTAGAAGGAGATGTTGTAGTAGTAACAGTAGTAGTACTAGTAGGAGTAGGACAAGTAGTGGCAAAAGCTGTAGTAGTAGGATGAGTAGAAATAGTAGTTGTAGAAGAAGTAGTAATAATAGTAGTAGTAGTAGATGTCATAGTAGTAGCATTGGTAGTAGTAGTAGTAGCAGCAGCAGCATTAGTAGTAGTAGTAGTTGTTGTTGTGGTATAAGTAGTAGCAGTAGTATTAGTATTAGTAATAGTAATAGTTGTAGTAGTAGTAGCAGCAGCAGCAGCAGTAGTAGTAGTAATAGTAGTAGTAGTTGTTGCTGTAGTACAAGTAGTTTCAGTAATAGTGGTAGTAGTAATCAAAGCATTAGTAGTAACATGAGTAGAAGTAGTAATAGCAGTCATAGTAGTGGCAGCAGCAGTAGTTGTATTGGTAGTAGTTATAGTAGTAGTAGTAGTAGCTGTTGTTGTAGTAGTAGTGGTGGTGGTGGTGGTAGTAGGAGCAGCAGCAGTTGTAGTAGTAGGAGTAGGTGTAGTAGTAGTATCTGTAGTAGTAGTTGCTACAGAAGCAGCAGCTGCAACAACACTAGTAGTTGCAGCAGCAGCAGCAGTAGTAGTAGTAGCTATAAGAGGAGTAGCCACAGTAGTAGCAGTAGCAACAGCAGTAGTAGTAGTAGCAGTAGTAATAGTAGTTGTAGTCGTAGTAGCAGCAATAACGGTAGTTGTAGAAGTAGTAGTTGTAGGAGAAGTAGTAGTAGTTAGAGTTGTAGTAGTAGTAGTAGTACTTGTAGGAGTAGTAGTAGTCATAGTAGCAGCAGCAGCAATCGTTTTAGTAGTACAATAAGGAGTAGTTGTTGTTGTAGCAGCAGCAGTAGCAGCAACAGCAGTAGTAGCAATAGTAGTAGTAGTTGTTGCTGTAGTACAAGTAGTTGCAGTAGCAGTGGTAGTAGTAATCAAAGCCTTAGTAGTAACATGAGTAGAAGTAGTAATAGCAGTCATAGTAGTGGCAGCAGCAGTAGTTGTATTGGTAGCAGTTGTAGTAGTAGTAGTTGTTGTTGTTGTTGTTGTAGTAGTAGTGGTGGTGGTGGTGGTGGTAGGAGCAGCAGCAGTTGTAGTAGTAGGAGTAGGTGTAGCAGTAGTATCTGTAGTAGTAGTTGCTACAGTAGCAGTAGCAGGAACAACACTAGTAGCAGCAGTAGCAGTAGTAGTAGTAGTAGTATCCATAATAGGAGTAGCCACAGTAGTAGCAGTAGCAACAGTATTATTAGTAGTAGCAACAGTAACAGTAATTGTAGTCGTAGTAGCAGCAATAATGGTAGTTGTAGAAGTAGTAGTTGTAGGAGGAGTAGTTGTAGTTAGAGTTGTAGTAGGAGTAGTAGTAGTCGTAGTAGTAGCAGCAGTAGCAATAGTTTTAGTAGTACAACAAGGAGTAGTGGTAGTTGCTGGAGCAAAAATAGTAGAAGTAGCAATAATAGTAGTAGCAATTATTTTAGCTGTAGTACTAGTAGCCGCAGTAGCAATAGCAACAGAAGCAGTAGTAACAGTAGTAGTAGTAGTAGAATTATTGGCAGTAGTAGTGGTAGTAGTAGTAGGAACAGTAGTAATAGTACTAATACTAGTAGTAGTATTAGTAGTAGTTGTACTAGTAGTAGTATCAATTGTAGTTGTAATTGTAATAGTAGTAGTTGTAGTATTAGTAGTAGTAGTAGCAGTAGAAGTAGGACCAGTAGTAGGGGCTGTAGTTATAGTAGTAGTAGTAGCAATAATAACTGTAGTAATAGTAATAGTAGTAGTAGCGGGAGTAATAGTAGTAGTAGCAGTAGTAGTTGTAGTAGTAATAGTAGTAGTACTATTAATATTACTAGTAGCAGCAGTACTAGATGTAGGGCAGTAGTAGTAGTAACAGTAGTAGTAGTAGTAGTAGTATCAGTAGCAGTAGTAGTCCGAGCAGTAGTCAGAGTAGTACTAGTAGGAATAGGAGTAGTAGTAGTGGTAGGAGTAGTAATAGTTATTGTAGTAGTAGTTGTTGTTATTGTAGTAGAAGTAGTAGCAATAGTAGTAATAGTATTGGCTGTTGTAGCAGCAGCAGTAGTATTAGTAGTAGTACTAATAACAGTAGTAGTTGAAGTAGTAGTAGTAGTAGTGGAAGTAGTGCCAGTAATAGAAGAAGTAGTAGTAAAAGTAGTACTCATAGTAGTAGAAACAACAACGGTAGCAATAGTCGTAGTAGTAGTGGTAGTTTCAGTAGTGTTAGTAACAGTAGCAGCAGTAGTACTTGTAGTAGTAGTAGCAGTAGTAGTACTAATAGTAGTAGTTGTTGTTGTTGTACTAGTGGGAGTAGCACCATTAGTAGGAATAGGAGTAGGAGTAGGAGTCGTAGTAGTAGTTGCAGCAGTAGTAGATGTAATAGTAGTTGTAGTAGATGTAGTAATACTAGTAGTAGTTGCAGAAGTAATAGCAGGAGGTGGAGGAGGACGAGCGGTACTAGTAGTAGTAGTAGTAGTAGTAGTTGTTGTTGTTGTTGTTGTTATTGTTGTCATAGCAGCAGCGGTTGAAGTAGTAGTATCGGTAGTAGTAGAAAGGGTATTAGCAGTAAGGGTAGTATAGAAGTAGAGTAGTAGTTATTGTAGTAGTAGTAGTAGCCGTATTAGTAGTAGCAGCAGCAGTAGTAGGAGGAGGAGGAGGAAGAGGAGTGGTGGTAATAGTAGTAGTAGTAGTAGCAGTAGCAAAAGAAGCAGCAACAATAGTTGTTGTTGCAGCAGTTGTAGAAGTAGTAGTAGTTGCAGTAGTAGCATTAGTAGCAATAGCACAGTAGTCTTAGCAGTAGTAGTGGTAGTAGCAACAACAGTAGTAGTAGTCATTGAAGTAGTCGTATTAGTTGCAGCAGTAGCACTAGGAGCACTATGTGGTAGGAACAGCAGTAATAGTAGGAATTTTAGTAGAATTACTAATAGCAGTTGTAGATGTAGTAGCAGTCTCAGTCGTCTTTAGTTGTTGCAGCAGAAGTAGTAGTTGTTGTTTCCATACTAGTAGGAATAGTAGTATCTATTGCAGTTGTAGTGGTAGTTGTAGTAGTCGTAGCAATAGTAGTTGCAGTAGTAATTAGACTAGCAGTAACAATAGTAGTAGCAGTAGTAGTAGCAGCAATAGTAGTGTAGTAGTAATAGTAGTAATGCTAGTGGTAGTAGTTGTGGCAATAGTAGAGTGGTCTCAGCAGTAGTAGTAATAATAATAGGATTATTTGTAGCTGTAGCAGTCGCAGTAGTAGTAGTCAAAGTAGAAGTAGTCGTAGTAGTAGCATTAGCAGCGCAACAATAGTAGTAGTAGTAACAGTAATAACATAAGTAGAAGTTGTAGTACTAATAGTAGTAGAAGTGGCAGTAGTGGTGGCGGCAATGGTGGTGGTGGTGGTGGTAGTAGGGGTATTCGCAGTAGTAGTAGTTGTAATAATATCAGCAGACGTAGTAGTACTAGAAATCATAGTAGTAATAGTAGCTGGCATAGTAGTTGCAGTAATAGTAATAGTAGTAGTGGTGGTGGTGGTGGTAGTAGTAGTAGGGGTATTAGCAGTAGTTGTTGTTGTAATAATATCAGCAGAAGTAGTAGTACTAGTAATCATAGTAGTAGTAGTAGCTGGAGTAATAATAGCAGTAATAGTAATAGTAGTAGTAGTAATGGTAGTTGTAGTTGCAGTATTAGTTGTAACAGTAGTAGTAGTAGCAGTAATAGTAGTTGTAACAATAGTTGTAGTTGCAGTAGTAGTAGTAGTATTAGTAGCAAAAGTAGTTGTAATAGAAGTAGTAGTAGTAAATGTGGTAGCACTAGTAGTAGTGGTAGTTGTAGCAGTTGGAGGAGGAAGAGGAGGAGGAGTAGAAGTAGTAGCAGCAGTAGTCGTAGTAATAGTTGTTGTAGTAGTAGCGGTAGTAGTAGTAGAAGTAGTAGATGGAGTAATAGTAGTAGTAATAGTAGTAGTAGTAATAGTTGAAGTAGTAGTAGTAGCAGTAATAGCAGCAGTAATAGTAGTAGCAGTTATAGTAATTAGAAGAAGAAATAGCAGTAGTAGTTGCTGTAGTAGAGGTAGTAGTAGTGCCAGTAGTTGTAATCGTTTTAGTAGTAGTTGGTGTAGCAGTAGGAGAAGAAGTAGGTATAGAAGTAATAGTAGTAGTAGCAGCAATAGTAGCAGCAGCAGAAGCAGTAGTATTAGGAGTAACGGTAATAATAGTAGTAGTAGTGGTACTAGCCGTTGTAGTAGTAGCTGTAGCAACAGTTGTAGTAGTAGTATTAGAAGCAATGCCAGTAGCAATAGAAGTAGTAGTAATAGTAGTAATAGTAGAAGAAGTAGCATCAGCTATAATAGTAATAGCAGTAGTAGCAATGGTAGAGCAGCAGTATGGCGATAGTAGTAGTAGTGGTGGTGGTGGTGGTGAAAGTAATAGTAATAGTAGTAGTAGCAGTAGTCTTAGTAGTAGTGGTAATAGCAACAGTAGTAATTGTAGTAGTAGTACTAGTGATAATAGTAGTAGTAGCAACAGTGGTAGTGATAGTAGTCGTAGTAGAAGTTGTCCCAACAGTAGTATTAATAAGTGTAGTAGCGATAGTATTAGTAGGAGTAGCTATAGTTGTAGTAACAAAAGTGGAAGTAGTTGTAGTAGTAGGAATAGTAGTAGTAATAGTAGTGATAGAAGTAGTAGTGGTAGTACAAGCAGTAGTAATAGCAGTAGTAGCAAGGGTAGTAGCCATAGTACCTGTAATAGTTGCAATAGTAACAGTAGCAGTAATGTAGTAGTAGTAGTAGTATTAGAAGCAGCAGCAGTAGTAAGAGTTGTAGCTGTTGGAGTTGTAGTAGTGATAGTAGTAGTAGCAGAAATTGTACTACTAGTAGAAGTAGCAATAGTGGCAATTGTAGTAGTAGTAATAGTAGTCGGAGAGGTAGTAGCAGTAGTGGTAGTAGTGGTTGTAGTAGTAATCACAGTAGTAGTAGTAGAAGAAGAAGAAATAGTAGGAATAGTAGTATTATTAGTAGCAACAGCTATAATAGAAGTAGTAACAGCAGCTACAGTAGAAGCAGCAGCAGCAGTACTAGTTTTAGAAGTATTAGTAGTGATAGTACTACTACTACTATTGCTATGGCTACTACTTCTAGTGCTACTACTACTAGTAATACTACTCCTGCTACTGCTGCTGCAACTGCTGCTATCCCTACTACTACTACTACTACCAATACTGCTATTACTACTGCTACAAATACAACTATTACTCCTACTACTACTGCTACTATTACTACTACTCCTACTCTTACTACCTCTCCTACTACAATTACTACTACAGATACTACAACAACTACTACTACTGTTAAGGCTACTACTGTTGCTGCCACTACAATTACTTTTACAACAGCTACTACTGCTGTTGCTGCTGCTGCAGCTGTTGTTGCTACTACTCCTACTCCTACTACTACAACAACTACTATTGCTTCTAGTACTACTACTACAACTCTTACGACAACTCTTGCTCCAACTTTTACTCTTACTACTACACTTATGGCTACTACAATTACTACTACTACTTCTACCAGTACAATACTACTATTACTACTATGGTTACTACTACTACTTTTGCTGTCACTGCTGCTACAAATACTGCTGCTGCTGCTGCTACGACAACTACTACTGCTACTATTGTTGATACTACTACAACACTACTAATCCTACTACTACAACTATTACTCCTACTACTATCCTTCTCCTACACCCATTCATACAAATGCTCCTACCACTACTACTACAATTTCTACTACCCCCACCACTACTTCGACTATTACTACCACTACCAATACAGCTATCGTAACTACTACAACTACTACTACTAGTACTACTACTACTACTAGAACTATTGCTACTGCTGCGACTTCTACCACTACTACTACAATAACCAAGACTAGTACTTCTGCTGCTACCACCAATATCACTACTACTAATACAACTCCTACTACTTCTTCTACTACTTAAACTACTGCTACTAATACTACTATCAATACTACTGCTACAGCAACTACTACTAGTTATACTTCTATTTGGACCATTACTCCTAACACTCGTACTACTACTGCTGCTAAACAACAACAACAACAACAACTACTACTACTTCTATTGCTGCTACTAGTACTACTAGTACTTGTACTACTACTACTGCTACTACCACTAATACAGGTAGTACTAATATAGGTACTACAACAACTACTACTACTAATGCTACTATTACTACTACAACTAATATTACAACAAGAACTACTCCTACTTTTGCTGCAACTACTACTATTGCTGCTACTACTACTACACATACTACTACTATGATCACTACTACTACTACTACCACTACTTCTATTACTACTTTTGTTGCGTCTACTACTACTACTGTTACTATAGTGACTACTATTACAACTTCTACTCCTACCACTGCTGCTAGTACTATTACAGCTACTACAACTAGTACTACTACTACGGCTACTACTACTATACTACTATGACTACTTTTACTACTACTATTACTACTATTACTACTACCACTGCTGCTACTACTATTATACCTACTACTAGTAGTAGTACTACTACAGCTACTACTGCTGCGACTACTACTACTACTACTACTACTACTATGACTATTACTAATACTATTACTGCTACTACTGCTATAAGTATTACTACTTTTGTTGTTGCTGCTACTGCTACTCCTACTACTATACTGCTACTACTACGACTACTTCTACAACTACTGCTGCTACTACTAACCTTGCTACTTTTGCTACTGTTACTACTATTGCCCCAACTACTAATGGTACTACCTCTACAACTACTATTGCTATTGCAAATACCAATACTGCTAGTACTACAACTAATACTACTGCTAATGTTACAATTGCTATTGCTACCACAACTGCTACTACTACTACTTCTATTACTACTGCTACTGCTACTACAACTACTTCTACTACTTCTGCTACTACAACTACTACTATTACTAGTACTAGTACTAGTACAACTACTTCTACTACTGCTGCTACTGCTACTTTCCACTATTACTACTACAACTACTTGTGCTACTATTAATACTGAAGCTATGACTACTACTGCGACTATTGTTGCCAATGCTGCTTCTACTGCTAGAATTGCGAATGCTACAACTACTGTTGTGACTAATGTTACTACTACTACTATTTATACTACTATGCAGCTGCTACTACTACTACTATGACTACTACTACATTGCTGCTGCTACTATTACTACTACTACTCCTGCTTCTACTACAACAGTTACGGCTAGTTTTACTACTACTACTACTTCTATAATTGTTGCTGCTACTATTACAATTACTATTACTTCTACTACTACTATTGCAACTCCTCCTCCTCCTTCCACTACTGCTCTTACTACTAGTGATACTACTAGTACTACTACTATTTCTACCATTACTACAACTTACTATAGCTACTATTACTACTATTACTGCTTCAACTTCTACCACTACTGCTATTACTATGATTATGACTAATACTACCACTTCTACTACTAATACTACAACAACTACTACAACTATGGCTGCTGCTACAACTACTACTACAACTACTACAACTACTATTGCTACTGCTTCTGCTTCTACTATTACTTCTACTGCTACTACTATTGTAACTACTACTACAACTACTACTATTGCTACAACTACTAATACTACTACTACTACTCCAACTACTACTACTGTTGCTACAACTGCTGCTAATGCTACTCCTACAGCTACTATTGTTACCATTGCAACTACTGCTACTACTACTATTGCTACTACTACTGCTACCACTACTGTTGCTGCTACTACTACAACAACTACTATGACTACTACTATCATTACTGCTACTACTACTACTAGGCCTACCACTACTACCAAAACTTCTACCATTACTACTACTCTACTCCAACTACCATGACAACTACTACTGCTACAACTCCAACTCCTACTAATACTACTACGACTATTCTTTCTGGTACTACTACTACTACCACAACTCTTACAACTACTCTAGCTCCAACTTCTACACCTACTACTACTACAACTACAACAACTACTACGGCTACTATTGCTACAAGTTTTAATGTCGATGCTGCTACTATTACTACCACTACTACTAGTACTACTATTACAACTGCTACTACTATAACAACTCGAACTGCTACTATTGTCTATTGTTGATACTACTACTACATTACTACTATTGCTACTGCAACTACTTCTACTACTGCTACTACTATGACATGTACTACTGCGACTATTGTTGCGACTACTATTACTACTACTAATACTACTACTACAACTAATACTACTAGTATTACTATAACAACAACTACTACTTCTACTGCTACTACTTTTAGGATGATGATGACTACTACTAGTAGTACTACAACTATTACTCCTACTACTATTACTACTTCTACTACTAATAATACTATAACAACAACTACTAATACTGCTTCTATTACTACTACAGCAACAACTACTCTAGCTACTACTCCTACTACTAGCACTAATGCTATTATTAATTTTACTACTACTATTACTACTACTCCTACTACTACTACTACTACAATTTCTACTACTACCACCACCACTACTACTACTGCCACTATCAATACTACTATGTCAACTGCTACTACTATTACTACTAGTACTACTACTATTACTATAACAACTATTACTCCTGCTATTGCTACTACTCCTGCTACCACAACTACTGCTACTACTACTTCTAAAACGACTAACACTACGACTACTACTACTACAATTTCTACTACCACCACCACCACTACTACTGCTACTATCAATACTACTATGTCAACTGCTACTACTACTACTACTAGTACTACTATTATTACAACAACAACTATTACTCCTGCTACCACAACTATTGCTACTATGTCTTCTATAATGACTAACACTAGAACACTACTACTGCGTCTACCGCAACTACGAATATCACTACTACTACTACAACTCCTACTACTGCTGCTGCTGCTGCTGCTCCTACTACTACAACTACTACTATTGCTACGACTACTACTACTCCTCCTCCAACTCCTACTACTACTACTATTACTCCTAGCACTCATACTACTACTACTGCAACTACTACTACTTCTACCACTACTTCTACTACTGCTACAACTACTATTACAACAACTCCTACTCCTACTCCTACTGCTGCTACTACTACTACCACCACTACTACTGATATTGCTTCTCCTACTGCTACCACTACTACCAATAGTAAAACTACAACTAGCACAACTGCTACAATTGCTACTATTGCTACTGTTGGTACAATGACTACTACATGTACTACAACAACGACTATTACTTGTGCTACTACTACAACAACAACAACTACTACTCCTACTACTACAACTACTATTGTAGCTGGTACTCCACTTTACCAACCGCTACTAGTACAACTACTACTATTGCTACTACTACTGCTGCTGCTGCTACTATGACTACTACTACCACTACTTCTAGTATTAAAGCTATTGCAACTACTACTATTACAATTACTGCTAATACAGCTACCGCTACTACTACTACTACTTCTACAGCTACTACTGCTAATGCGGTCGCTATGACTACTACTGCAGGTACTGCCGCTACAACTACAACTATTACTACTAGTACTAACTCTACTATTACTACTACTACTTCAACTAGTACTGCTACTGCTACTGCTACTACTAGTACTATTACTATTATAACAACTACTACTAAATCTACTACTACAAATACTACTGCAACTGTTACTGCGGCTACTTCTACTACTACTTCTGCTATGACTACAACAACAACAACGCCTACTACAACTACTAATGTAACTACTACTACTACTACCACTATTACTACTACTACTACAACAACAACAACAACAAGTGCTACCACTTCTACTAGTAGTACTGCTCCTACTTCTACTAATACTACTACTACTATTGCTACTGCTCCTACTACTACTACTACTACTACTTCTGCTACTGCTAATACTACTACAGCTACTACCACAACTACTATATCTACTATTATTGCTACTACTGCTGCTACTACAACAACAACTACTACTCCTCACTTAGTTACTACTACTACAACTACTACAACTACTTCTATTACTTTTCCAACTTCTACTACTACTGCTAGCACAAATATACTTACTAGTACTACTATTAGTCCTACTACTACTACTACTACTACCACTACTATTATTGCAACTACTATTACTTCTACTAGCATAAAAACTACTACTACTTCTACTACTACTACTCCCACTATTACTAATTATTGTACTACCTAATACTACTTCTACTATAGCCCCACTGCTAGTACAACAGCTACTACTACTATAGTACAACTACAACTGGTAATATTACTACTCTTGCTACTACTTCTATCACTATCACTGCTACTACTACTACTATTACTACTACAACTACTATTACTAGTACAACTACTATTACTACTACAACTGCTATTACGACTACTATAACTACTACCACTACTACTATTACTACTACTGCTGCTACTATTAATACTACAACTACATGTACTACTGTTATTATTGTTACTACTGCTACTACAACTACTACTAGTGTTATTACTACTGTTGCTACTGCTACTACTACTGCTGCTGTTGCTGCTGCTACTACTACTCCTGTTGCTGCTGCTACTACTACTACAACTATTGCTTCAACTTCTCATGCCACTATTGCTACTATTACTACAACTACTACTACTCCTATTGCTACTACTACAACAACTGCAACCGCAATGACTACTACTGCTACTACTACAACAACAACTACAACAACAACCGCAACGACTACTACTGCTGCTACTTCTACCACTAACACTACTACTTCTACTACTATGACTACAACTACTTATGTCACTCCTACTACTTCTATTGCTAGGATTGCTACTACTACTACTACTTTGGCTACTATTCCTACTACTACTGATACTACTACTACTCCAATAGCTACAGTTATGGTTACTACTCCTGGGAATAATATTCCTGCAACTATTCGTGCTACTACTACTAGTAGTACAACAACAACTACTACTCCCATGCTACTACTACTACTTCCACTACAACTGCTGCTACTCCTTGTACTGCTACTCCTCCTCCTAGAACTACTACCACTGTTGCTGCCACTGACACTCCTATTACTACTACTGCAATTACTACTTCAACTACTACTAATGCAACTACTACTCCTACTACTACTATTGCTCCTAATATTACTTCAACTGCTACTACTACTGTTCCTCCTACCATTGCTTTTACTGCTACTACTGCTAGTACTACTACTACTACTAGTACTCCTATTGCTACTACAACAACAACTACTATTGCTACTACTACTACAATAATTGCTACTACCACTACTACTACTATTACCACTTCTTCTTCTTCTTCTTCTACTACTACTACTACTATAATTACTACTATGACGACTACTACTACAAGAATTACTACTACTACTGCTACTTTTGCCATTTCTTCGATAACAACTATTGTTACTACAACTATAACTAACTTTGATACTACTACTACTACTATGACCCCAACTACTATTGCTGCTATGACAACTACTAACGCTATTCTCGCTGCTGCTGCTACAATTGCTACTATTACAACTTTCACTACTACTATTGCTACTACAACTACTACTGCTACTTTTGCTATTGCTCCTACTACTACTACTCCAACTACTCCTACTACTACTATTGCTACTACTACTACTACTACAACACTAATGCTACTAAAACTTCAACTACTACAACTATTTATGCTAATACTACTTCAACTATTTACAATAATTGTAACTACTACTGCTGTTGTTGCTACAGCTGCTACTACTACTACTACTGCTACTTCTACCACTACGACAACCACAATAACTACTACTACTACTACTACTACTACTATTGCTACTAGTACTACTGTTACTATTGCTACTACTACTACTACTACTACACTAATGCTACTAAAACTTCAACTACTACAACTATTCTGCTAATACTACTTCGACTATTTACAACAATTGTAACTACTACTGCTATTGTTGCTACAGCTGCTACTACTACTACTGCTGCTACTTCTACCACTCCGACAACAACAATAACTACTACTACTACTACTATTATTGCTACTAGTACTACTGTTACTACTTCTACTACTGCTATTACTACTATTGATACCGCTATTGCTACTACTTCTCATACCACTACTACTACTGCTACTATAACAACTAATACTACTACTACTATTACTACAACTACTACAACCGCTACGACTGCTACTACTACTACTACTACTTCTTCTACTACAACGACTACAACTTTTTTGTTACTGCTACTGTTACTATTGTGAATACTACTGCTACTACCACTACTTTGGCTACTACTCCTGCTACTACTAATATTACTATTGCTACAACTACTCCAATAGCTATGGTTATGGCTACTAATCCCGCTACTACTATTCCTACAACTATTCTTGCAACAACTACTACTACTCTTGCTACTACTACTCCCATGCTACTACGACTACTTCCACTACTACTACGACTCCTACCAAGACTACTGCTGCTACCATTTCTACTTCTGCTACTACTTGTACTGCTATTCCTCCTCTCAGTACTACTACCACCACTACTGCTACCACTGCTACTCCTACTACTACTACTATTACTACTTCAACTACTAATAATCCTGCTGTTACTCCTATTACTACTACTATTGCTCCAACTATTACTTCTACTGCTACTACTACAACAACAACAACAACAACAACTGCTACTACTGCAACTACTATTGCTGCTAATACTATTACTAATAGAACTACTAATACAACCATGTGCACTACTACTGCTGCTGTTGCTACCACTAATACTTCTCCTACTATTACTACAACTACAACTACTACTACTTCAACTACTACTACTACTGCTACTTGTGCTACTTCTTCTTCAACTGTTATTGTTACTACAACTACTACTAATTTGGATGCTAGCACTACTACTACTACGACCCCAACTACTAATTTTCATACTACCACAACTACTGCTACTACTACTACTAATACTACTATTACTGTTGATACAGCAACTACCACTACTGTTACTGCTGCTACGACTACTACTACGACAACTTCTATCACAACTACTACTACAACAACAACTACTACTTCTATAAGTGTTACCACTTCTACTAGTAGTACTACTACTCGTTCTACTAACACTACGACTATTGCTATTGTTGCTTCTACTCCTACTACTGCTACTACTAGTACTTCTGTTGCTGCTACTGCAACAACTATCGCAACTACAACCTCTACTATCATTGCTACTACTACTACTACAACTGCTACTCCAACAACTACTACTACTCCTCCTACAACTACTACTACACCTACTACAACTACTACAACTACTTCTATTACCTTTTTAACTTCTACTACTGCTGCTAGCACAACTATACCTACTACTACTATTAGTGCTACTGCTACTGTTACAACGACTACTACTACTGCTGCTAAAATTGCTACTATGATTACTTCTACTAGTATAAGAACGACTACAACTTTTACTACTACTACTTCTCGCACTATTACTAATTATTGTACTACAACTACTACTACTTCTTGTACTACTACTACTAGGAGTCCCACTGCTAGTACAACAGTTACAACTATAGTACTACCACAAATGGTACTATTACTATTCCTGCTACTACCACAACTCCTGCTACTACTTCTACCACTATCACTGCTACTATGACTACTACTACTACAACTGCTATTACTACTACGACTGCTACTACTACCATTACGACCATAACAACTACTACAGCTACTACTACTACTACTACTACGATGACGACTACTACTACTGTTAATACTACAACCATGGATGCAACTCCTACTACTACTGCTGCTACTAATACTGCTAGTACTTGTACTACTATTGCTACTTCTACTGCTACAAGTTCTAATACCACTACTACTACTGTTACTACAACTGCTACTACTACTACTGCTACTACTACAACAATTACAATCGCAATGACTACTACTGCTACTACTACTTCTACTACTACAACAACTATAACCGCAATGACTACTACCACCACGACTACTACTACTTCTACTACTATGACTACAACTACTTATGTCACTACTACTACTATTGCTACTACTTCTGCTACTACTACTACCATGGCTACTACTCTTGCTACTACTAATACTACTACAGTTGCTGCTCCAACAAATACATTTATGGCTACTACACCCCGAACTAATATTCCTGCAACTATACCTGCTACTATACCTGCTACTACTAGTACAACAATTGCTACTACTACTCCTACACTACTGCTACTACTTCCACTACTACTACAGCTCCTACCACTACCACTGCTGCTACCATTTCTACTGCTGCTACTCCTAGTATTGCTACTCCTCCTCCTCCTACTACTACCACTACGACTACCACTGATACCCCTACCACTACTACTATTACTACTCCAACTACTACTAAAGCTACTAGTACTCCTACTAGTACAACTATTGCTCCAACTATTACTTCAATTGCTACTACTACTAATGTTGCTCCTACCATTACTTCTACTGCTACTAATGCTGCTACTACTGCTACTACTACTACTACAATTGCTACTACTACTGCTACTACTATTACTACTACAACTACTGCTGCTACTACGACTACTTCCACTACTACTACTTCTTCTACAACTACAACTACTACTACTACAGCTACTTCTACTACTTCTTCTACAACAACTATTGTTACTACAACTACTACTAATTTTGATACTACTACTCCTACTATGACCCCAACTACTACTACTCCTGCTACAACTACTACAACAATTATCTCTACTACTACTACAACCATTGCCATTACAACTTCCACTACTACTATTACTACTACTCCTGCTACTACTACTCTTATTGTTGCTGCTACGATTACTACTACAACTACTATTACTGCTACTACTACTGCTACTACTACTGCCCCTGCTATTAGTACTACGTTTCCTACTACTACTACTACTACTACTACTACCCCTGTTCCTACTACTTCTATGACTACTACAACTACAACTAGCACTACTACTACTCTAGGTTCTACTATAACTAATAACACTACTACTACCACTACTACCACTCCTGTTCTTACTAGTACTATGACTACTACAACTGCTATTACCACTACTACTACTCTTGCTCCTACTATGACTATTATGATAATGACGATAACTACTACTTCTGCTACTACTACTACTTTTACTACTAATACTACTAGTACTTCACTTAAAACTACTACTATTGCTTCTAGTTCTACTACTACGACTGTTGTTGCTCCTACTACTGCAACCACTTTTACTATTACTACTGCTACTACTGCTGCTACTGTAACTACACCTACCAATCCTTCTATCACTACTACTGCTATAACTTTTACTAGTACAACTATTACTATTCTTGTACCCTCTAATATGATTGCTACTACGTCAACTACTACTATTACTATAACAACTACTACTACTTTTATTACAAGTCCTACAACTTCTACTTGTACTACTACTGCTACAACTAATACAACTTCTACTACTAGTGCTACTACTACTACCACCACCACTACAACTGCTCCTGTAGCTGCTAGTACTGCTCCTACTACTACCACTTCTGTGGCTGCTGCTGCTACTACTACTACTACTCCTACTCCTACTACTACGACTTCAACCACTACTACTCCTACTACTACTACTTCTCCAATTCCCACCCCTACCACTACTCTAACTACTGCAACAACTATACCTAGAACAACCACTACTACTCCCACTGCTGTTACTACTACTGCTACTCCTATTGTTACTACTACTACTATTGCTACGGTTACTACTCTTAACTACCACCACTCGTTTTACTACTATTACTATTACTACTGCTGCTGCTACTTCTGCTACTACTACTAATACTACTACCACTAATACTACTGTTGCTAATACTACTACAACTAATACTACTGTTGATGCTACTACTACTACTACTACTAACACTACTAGTATAACTACTACAATTACTACTGCTACTTCTACTAGCACTGCTATATCTACTTCTACTACTACAACTACCACCACCACCACCACCATTGCTACAACAACACCTACTACTACTATTACTAATATGGCTGCTACTACTACAACAACAACTACTACTACTACTACTTCTACGGCTACTACTAGAACAACGACTACTGCTCCAACCTCTGCTACCACTAATGCTATTACTACTACATACTACTACACGGCTACTACTAGAACAACGACTACTGCTCCAACCTCTGCTACCACTAATGCTATTACTACTACATACTACTACACGACTACTATAACTACTACTATTTCTATTGCTACTATTTCTATTACTATTGCTATTGCTACTACTACTACTAGTACTAGTACTACTACTACTATTACTGCTGCTGCTACTACTACTCCTGCTACTACTACTACTAATACAACTACTACTACTACTAATACTAATACTACTAATGCTATTTCTACTGCTATAGTTACTATTACTACTATTACTACTATTAATGTTGCTGCTAGTACTAATACTACCACTTCCACTTCTTGTACAACAACTACTACTTATACTGCTATTTATACTATTAGTATTACTGCTGTTGTTGCCGCTGATGCTGCTTCTACTCATAGTACTACTGCAATTGCTACAATTAGTTTTACCACAGTTGCTATTGTTACTACTACTTCTTCTCCTACTACTACTTCTCCTACTACTACAACAACTACTACTACTCCCGCTAGAACTACTACGATGACTACTATTACTACAACTACTACGAATTCTGCTACTACTACTACTACTAATGTTTGTTGATGTTGCTACTCCTACTACAACAGCAACAACAACAACTACTACTACTACTACTACTACCACTACTAGACTACAACTACTACTGTTACTACTATGACTCCTACAACTCCTGTTGCTAATTCTACTAGTACTAATTCCACAACTAATAGTATTAGTACTACTACCACTACTACTTCAACAACAACAATAACTACTACTATTACTCCTGCTACAACTACTTGTATTACTATAACTATTGCAACTACTACTTTGACTATTTCTCCTATTACTACTGTTACTACGAATACTACTACAACTTCTACAACCACTCCTACCACCACTACCACTACCACTACAAGTCCAACTACTACTACTATAGCCACGACTACTACTTCTACTACAACAAGTACTACTACCACTTCTACTACAACTACTACTTCTACCACTACTACTACTACCAGCACTACACCTGCCACTACAATTATTATTTCTACTACTACTACTACATTACAGATCCTACTGCATCTACTACAATCACTACTAGTATTACTAGTATTAATTTTGCTACTACTATTACCGCTTCTACTATTGCTACTACTGCTACTGCTATTACTACTACTACTACTACTGCTGCTGCTGCTACCACTGCTACTGCTACTATTGCAACTACTACTCCTACTGCTGCTGCTGCAGCTATTACTGCTACTGCTACTATTGCAACTACTACTACTACTAGTGCATTGTTGCTACTTTTACTGATACTACTGCTGCTGCTATTACCACTATTGCTACTACTACTATTATTACTACTAATATTGCTACTACTACGACGACTACTACTACAACAACAACTTCTATTACTATTGTTACAACTACTACTATGGCCGCTACAACAGTAGCTACTAATGATGCTTGCATAATAAGAACAGCTACAACTTTGGCTATGCCCATTGTTGTTGCTGCTACTACTGCAACTACTATTAATACTACTACTACTTCTGCTACTACTACTATTGCCATGACTACTTCTTCAACTTCTGCTACTACTACTACTATTATTGCTACTGCTGCTGTTGTTGCTGCAACTTCTACTAGAACTTCTGCTACTACTACTGATGCTGCTACTACTATTACCACCACCATTATCATTGCAGCAATTACTACTACTACTACAACAACAACAACTACTAGTACTACTACTAATACCTCTACTACTACTATTGCTGCTATTGCAACTGTTGCTCCTGCTGTTACTACTACTACTACATCTTCTACTACTACTACTATTGCTAAAGCTACAGTAGCTACTAAAGCCTCCGCTGCTGCTACTACTACACTACTACTAGTACTCTAGCTGCTACTGCTCCTACCATAGTTGTTGCTGCTACTACTACTATAGCTACCCCTACTACTACTACTACTATTAGCACTACTATTACTACTACTACTTTTAGTACTAGTACAATTGCTACTATTCCAACCAGTACTACCACTACTAATACTATAACAATCACAACAATGACTACTATAGCTACTGCTAATACTACTACTTTAACTACTGCTGCTGTTACTACTACTCTTCCTCCTCCTCCTACTGCTACTCCTATCACTGCTACTACTACTGCTACTGCTGCTACTGCTGCTACTACTACTACTACAACTACTGCTACTACTACTACTGCTACTACTACCACTACCACTCTCAAAACTACAACTATTACAACTACTACTGCTATTACTACTACTTTAGCTGCTGCTACTCTTACTACTATTATTACACCTACTATTACTATTACTTCTGCTACTACTACTACTACTAACCCCGTTCTTACAACAACTATGACTACTACTACTACCACCACCACTACTACTCCTGCTCCTACTATGACTGCTCCAACTGCTACTACTACTAGTATCACTACTATTACTACTCTTGCTCCTACAAGTACTATGACTAATACAACTACTACTACCACTACTACTCCTCCAGCTCCTACTATGACTACTACTACAACAACTACTACTACTACTTCTGCTGCTACTACTACTTGTACTACTACTACTGTAACTACTTCACCTAAAACTACTACTATTGCTTATACTTCTACTGCTATGACTCTAGCTGCTACTACTACTACAACCACTTTTACTATTACTAGTACTACCACTGCTACTGTTGTAACTACACCTACCAATCCTTCTATCACTTCTACATCTACTACTTTTACTAATACTACTATTACTATTGTTGATTCCTCTAATATTACTGCTACAATGTCTACTACTACTACTACAACAACTACTGCTACTGCTACTACTATTACACCTCATACAACTTCTACTTCTAATACTACTGCAACAACTAATACAACTTCTCTTACTAGTGCTACTACCACTATTACTACTACTACTACCACTACTACCGGTGCTCGTGCTGCTACTGCTACTCCTACTACTACTACTAATTTTACTCCTACTAATATTTCTACTACTATTCCTACACCTACTACTATGACTTGGACCACTACAACTCCGACTACTACTCCTTCTCCAACTCCTACCCGTACCACTACTTTGACTACTACAACTACTACGGCTAGAACAACAACTACAACTCCCACTACTGCTCCTACTACTGCTAATCCTATTGTTACTACTACTACTATTGCTACTCTTAGTACTCTAACTACTATCGCTTCTTTTACTACTACTGCTGCTACTACTGCTACTTGTGCTATAATAACTACTTCTATTACTAGTACAATTGCTACTACTACTAGTACTAGTACTACTAATACTACTATTACTAATAGTACTGCAGCCAATACTTCTGCTGTTGCTGCTACTACTACCACCACCACTACTATTACTACACCTGCTACTATAACTACTATATCTACAACTACTGCTATTACTACTACTACCACTACTAGCACTACTAAATCTACTACTACAACCACCACCACCATTGCTACAATAACATCTACTACTACGACTACTACTCTTGTTATTGCTACTACATTTGCTACTATAGCCACTACTACTACAACAACTATTACTAATAATACTATGGCTGCTTCTACTAGTACTAAAACAATAACAACTAGTTCTACGGCTACTACTAGAACAACAACTACTGCTACAACCTCTACTACTACTAATGCTACTAATACTACATACTACTACACTGCTACAACAACTACTACTATTTTTATTGCTACTACTCCTATTAGTACTGGTATTGCTAGTACTAGCACTACTACTACTACTACTATTGCTACTACTACTACCCCTGCTACAACTACTACTACAACTAATACTAATACTACAACTACGACTACTAATAGTAATGCTACTACTATTACTGTTGCTACTGCTACAGGTACTACTACTATTACTTTTTCTTCTACTTCTACTACTACTACTATTGCTTCTTCCTATGGTACGAATACTACCAGTTCCACTTCTTATACAACTACTACTACTTCTACTCCTATTTCTGCTACTAGTACTACTATTGCTGCTGCTAATACTACTATTTCAACAACTACAATTAGTTTTCCTACTACTACTATTGTTGTTGTTGCTGTTACTACTAGTAGTACTACTACTATTACTTCTACAACAACAACAACTACTCCTTCTAGTCCTACTATGATGACTACTATTACTATAGCAACTATGAATTCTTCTATTACCACTACTAATGTTGCTAATACTGCTACTCCGACTACTACTACAACAACAACAACTACTACTACTACTACTACTACAATGACTCCTACAACTCCTACTTGTATTTCTACTAGTACTACTTGTACAACTAGTACTACTAGAACTACTGCCACTACTACAACTACTACTACTGCTACTGCTACTACTACTTCGACTATTACTACTACTACTACTTCTTCTGCGAATACTACTACAACTTCTACAACCACTCCTACCACCACTACCTCTACAACTACAAGTCCAACAACAACAACTACTACAGCTACTACTACAATTTCTACTGCTACAAGTACTACTACCGCTTCTACTACAACTACTACTACCTGCACTACACCTGCTACTATTGCTACTGCTACTAGTACTACGACTACTATAGCTTCAACTACCACTACTACTGCTATAACGGCTCCTGCTCTTACTACTGCAACCACAAATACATCTACTACTACTAGTACTACTCCAACTACTACTACTAGAATTACTACTGCTAGCATCTACTGCTACTACTACACCTATTACTACTACAATAACTACTACTCCTCGTAGTACTACTACTACAACAACTACTACTTCTACTCTTACTACAACTACTTCTATTACTACAACTACTACTCCTACTCCTTTTACTATTACCACTACTACTATGCTCCAGCCCCTATTACTGCTACGATTACAAGTAATACTACTGTTGTTGTTGCTGCCATAGCTACTGCCACTACTACTACAACTAATATTATTAATATTGCTGCTATCACTATTGCTTCTGCTACGCTTAGAACATCGCCTACTATTACTACTACTGCTACTAATACTACGACTACTTCTACTAGTATGACAACTAATACTACCACTACTACCATTACTACTATTGTTGCTGCAATTGGTATGACAAATGCTACTGCTAAAACTGCTACTACTACTACTATTCTTCTTGCTGCTAAGCTAATACTACTACTACACCTACCACTACAACTTCTCTGACACCTATTCTTGCTAGTACTCCTCCTCCTCATCCTCCTACTGCTACTGCTATTACTACTACAACTCCTTTTGTCACTATTACAACTCCTCCTATTACTATTACTACTACTAGTAGTACTACAACCACTACTGCTACTACCACTACTACGGCTACTACTGCTACTACAACAACAACTACCCCTACTACTATTATTACTACTACATATACTTTTGCTACTTCTGCTACTACGACTACTACTACTACTATTGCTACTGCTACTACTCCAATAGAAGCTACCACTACTTCTACTACTATTACTACAACTACTACTACTCCAACTGATGCTACTACTACAACTGTTTCTATGACTACTTCTACTGCTAGCACTACTACTACTACTACTACTATTGCAACTACTGCAACTACTACAACTACTGCTACTATGATTAATTCTATAACTCATGTTGCTACTTACTACTACTACTACTACTACTACTCCATATGCTACTACTGCTGCTGCTACTACAACCACCACTCCTACTGCTGCTATTACTACTACTACAACTACTATTACTATTATACGACTACTCCTCCTCCTCCTCCTCCTGCTGCTGCTGCTGCTGTTGCTGCTATTAATGTTTCTAGAACCACAGCTACATCTATTTCTACAACTTCTACTACTACTCCTTCCAATACAACCTTTACTACCACTACTACTACTGCTGCCAATACTACCACCACTACTACAACTACAATAACTACTACTACTACTAATTTTACTACTAACACTATTACAGTTACAACTACTGCAACCACTACCACTACTGCTATTATTAGTACCACTACTACTACAACTTCTCCTATTGCTGTAATTACTACTGCCACTACCACTACTACTACTACCACCATGACTATTACAACAACAACAACTGCTACTACTATTATTACTACTACTATTGTTGCTGCTGCTACTACTACTTCTGTTGTTGCTGCTGTTGCTGCTACTACGACTACTACAACAACTACTACCACTACCACTAACAATAGTACAACTATTACAACTACTAATGCTATTACTACTGCTTCTGTTGGTGCTACTACTATTGCTACTACCCCTGCTCCTACCACTACTATGACTACTACTATTACTACTGCTACTACTACTACTCCTGCTCCTGCTATGACTACTACAACTACTACTATTGCTGTTGCTGCTACTACTACCACTCTTGTTCCTACTAGTACTATGACTACTATAACTACTCCTGCTCCTACTATGACAACTTGTACAACAATAACTTCTACTTCTGCTACTACTACTACTACTACTACACCTAAAACTTCTACTACTGTTTCTACTCCTACTACTACAACTGCTGCTGTTGCTGCTACTACTACAACCACTTACTATTACTTCTACTACTGTTGTTGCTGTTGCTGTAACTACACATACCAATCCTTCTATCACTACTATTGATACTACTTTTACTAGTACCGATATTATTATTCCTACTTCGTCTAAAATCATAGTTACTACATCTACTACTACTACCACTACTACTACTTCTATTACAACTCCTACAACTTCTACTTTTACTGCTATTGCTACAACTAATAGAACTTCTACTACTAGTGCTACTACTACTACTACTATTACTGCAACTACGACAACAGCTCCTGCTCTGCAGCTATTGCTACTATTACTGCTACTACTACTTCATCTGTGGCTGCTACTGCTGCTATTACTACTACTACTAATAACAATAATAATAATAATAATAATAATAATAATAATAATAATATGGCTACTACTTCTCCTACACTTATGACTACGACTACGACCACCACAACTCCTACTACAACTCCTGCTCCAACTACTACCCCTATCAGTAGTCTGACTACTATAACTACTACTGCTAGAACAACTACTACTACTCCTAGTACTACTGCAACTACTGCTGCTCCTTGACTACTATGACTCCTTTAACTACTACTACTACTACTGTTGCTGCTACTGTTACTTCTGCTACTACTACTTCTTCTATTACTAGTACAACTGCTACTACTACTACTAGTACTACTACTACTATTACTACTATTACTAATACTACTACAGCAAATACTGCTGCTACTACTACCACCACCACCACCACTACTACTGCTACTATAACTACTACATCTACAACTACTACTATAACTACTACTATTACTACTACTACTACTACTAGCACTACTACATCCACTTCTACTAGTACTACTACTACGACTACCATTGCTACAATAACATCTACTACTACCACCACTCTTATTACCACTACTACATCTGCTACTACTACCACTACTACTACTACAACTACAACTACTACAACTACAACTACTATTACTACTATGGCTACTACTACTACTACTACTACTACTACTACTACTACTACAACTACTGCTACTTCTACGACTACTACTAACAAAATGACTACTGCTTCTACTGCTACTGCTACAACCTCTACTACTACTAATGCTACTACTACTACATAATACTACACTACTACTACAACTACTACTATTTCTATTGCTACTACTTCTATTACTACAGGTATTGCTACTACTAGTAGTTGTACTACTACTACTAGTATTACTACTACTACTACTCCCGCTACTACTACTACTACTAATACTAATACTATAACTGCTACTACTAATACTAATGCTACTACTAACTACTACTGCTATTGCTACTGCTACTATTACTGCTACTGCTACAGCTACTATTACTACTACTACTACTAATACTGCTACTCTTACAACTAGTAGTAGTACTACTACTAATACTAACACTACAACAACTACTATTGCTACTACTACTACTACTAATACTACTATTACCACTACTACTTCTAGCACTACAACTGTTGTTGCTGCTATTCATACTAAGACTACCACTTCAACTTCTTGTACAACTACTACTACTTCTACTCCTATTGCTACTATTAGTATTACTGTTGCTGCTGCTACTCGTACTACAACTGCAACTACTAGAATTATTTTTACTACTACTATTGCTGCTGCTATTGTTGTTACTACTACCAGTACTATTACTACTACACCAACTACAAGAACAACAACTACCGCTCCTGCTTGTACTACTACGATGACTACTATTACTATAGCCACTACGAATTACACTATTAGTACTACTACTATTGCTGATGATGCTACTCTGACTACAACAACAACAGCTACTACTACTACCACTATTACACTACAACAACATCTACTACTACAATGACGCCTACAACTCCTACTGCTACTTCTACTAGTACTACTTTTACAACTAGCACTACTAGTACTACTACCACTACTACAACTACTGCTAGTACTACTACTACTTTGACTATTGCTACTACTACTGCTACTACTGCGAATGTGGCTATAACTTCTACAACCATTCCTACTACCGCTACCACCACATCTACAAGTCCAACAACTACTACTACTATAGCTACTACTACAACTTCTACTACTACGAGTACTACTACCATTTCTACTACAACAACTACTACTACCACTACTACAACTACCGACACTAGACCTTCTACTACTACTGCTACTACTAGTACTACAACTACTACAGCTTAGACTATCGCTACTACAACTACTACGGCTCCTGCTCTTACTACAACTGCTAATACAACTACTACTACTATTATTACAACAACTACTACTACAATTACTACTGCTAGCAACTACTGCTACTACTACACCTTCTACTACTACTGCTACTACTTCTACTCCTACTACTACTACTACAACTACTACTACTTATACTCGTACTACTATAACTTCTATTACTATAGCTGCTACTCCTACTCCTTTTACTAATACCACCACCACTACTGCTCCAGCTCCTATTGCTACTACTCTTACTATTAATACTACTATTGTTGCTGCTGCTACAGCTACAACCACTACTATTACAACAAATACTATTAGATTTGTTGCTACCATTACTACTTACTACTACTCCTACAACTTCACCTACAACTACTACTACAGCTACTAATACTACTACTGCTTCTGCTACTATGACTACTACTACTACTACGACTGTCACTATTTATGATGGTACAGCAATTGGTATGGCTGCTGCTACTTCTACGGCTTCAACTACTACTACTATTGTTGTTTCTGCTAAGCTAATACTCCTACTAGACCTACTACTACAACTTCTCCAACAACTATTACTGCTAATACTCCGCCTCCTCCTCCTCCTACTACTACTCCTTCTGCCACAACTACTACTACTCCTATGATTATTACTACTACTAGTACTACTATAGTTACTACTATTACTACCACTACTACTACTACAAAAACTTCCTCTACTACTATTATTCTTACTACATATACTTCTGCTACTTTTGCTACTATGACTACAACTGCTACTACTCCAACTGATGCTTCTACTACTACTGCTGCTACTACTACAACTACTACGACTGCTACCACTACTACTACTATGACTACTTCTACTACTAGTACTACTACTACTACGACTACTGCTACTACTACAACAACAACTACTGCTACTACTACTACCGCTACTACTATTACTTCTACTACTCCAGTTACTACAAGTACTACTTCTACTACTACTATTGTTTCTACTACTACTGCTACTACTACTACTACAACCACCACTCCTACTGCTACTATTATTACTGCTACTACTATTATTAATACTACTACTACTATTACTACTACTACTGCATCTACTAATACTGCTTCTATTACTACTACAAGCACAACTACTACTACGATTACACCAACATCTAGTACTACTATTACTTCTTTTACTCCAACTTCTGCTAATACTACTACAATTAGTCCGACTACTAGTAGTGCTACACTACCACTCTACTTCTGCTATTATTGCTCTGATTGCTATGACTGCTATGACTGCTTCTGCTGCTACTACAGGCACTACTACTATAACTACTTATACTACTACTACTTCTACCATTGAAACTACTACTTCTGCCATTACTACTACTATTACTACTACTATTACTACTACTATTACTACTACTGCTACAACTACTACTGCTACTACTGTGCTGCTACTACTACTATGACTACTACTACTTTTGCGACTACTACTACAACTACTAGTACTTGTATTACTACTACTAATAATAATAATAATAATTCTACTATCACTACTGCTATAGTTGCAACTGCAGCTGCTACTGCTACTACTGCTTCTACTACTACAACTACAACTGCTACTATTGCTACTTCAACTGCTACTACTACTACTACAACTATTAAAACTACTGCCAATACAATTGTTGTTGTTGCTACAACTACTACAACTATGACTACTACTACTAATACAACAACCACTACGACTGTGGCTACTATTGCTAATGCTACTACTGCTGCTACTACAACTGCTGCTAGCCATACTACTACTGCTACCACTACTGCCATTATGACTACCGCTACAACTACTGCTACCATTGCTGCAGCTATTGCTACTGCTACTACTACTACTTATACTACCACTACTACTTGTACTACTAGTATTACTACTCATACTAATACAACTACTACAACTATTGTTGAAGTTGCTGCTACTACTATTACCACTATTACATCTTTTCCAACTACTACTGCTGCTACTACTACTACACTACTACTACTACTCCAACTACTAATACTATCACTAGCAATACTACTACTACTATGACTGTTGATGTTGCTACTACTACTATGGCTGCTACTACTACTGCTGTTACAACTGATGCCATTACTGCTGCAGCTGCTGCCACTACTACTTTTGTTGTTATTGTTGCTGCTACTGCTTCTACAACAATACCTCCACCACCACTACTACTATTATTGTTACTACTACTATTACTACTATTGTGCTACTGCTACTACTGTTATTGCTACTACTGCTACTACTACTCCTCCTACTATTACTACTGCTTCTCCAACTACTGCTACTACAGCTGTTATTGCTTCTACTAGCACTCCTACCTCAATTACTACTTTAACAATAACTACTACAACTACTACTGCTTCTACAACCATTACTACCATTCCTAAAACAATTGCTACTACAACTGCGACTGCTACTACTACCATTACTCATACAGTTGTTACTACTCCTACAACTACTAATATTAATACTACTTCTACTAAGACTACTGCTGTGACTATGACAAATGCTACTACTACTACTATTACTACTAATACTACTACTACTGCTGCTTCTACTACTATTACTACTTCTATTCCAACTACTACCACAATAGCTAATACTACTATTACTACTACTACTACTACAACTGCTATTGTTACAACAACTACTACTACTTCTGCTACTGCCACAAATACTACTACCACTGCTACTACTCCTACGACTATTGCTACAACTACAACTACTACTACCACCGCCACTTCTACTACTTCTATAATTCTACTACTGCTGCTACTACAGCTTCTATAACTGCTAGTACTATTTTTACTGCTACCACTAATACTGCTACTACTGCTACTAATAATATTCCTACTACAACTGCTTCTACTTTTGCTAACATTTCTACGTCAGCTACTAGTATGACTATTGCTACCGCTTATGCTACAACTACTAATGCTACCGCCACTACTGCTACTACTAGGACAATGGCTACTACTACTGCTTCTGCTACTATTGCTACTACTACTACTACTATTAATACTACTATTGTTGCTGCTACTACTGTTGCTACTACTGTTGCTGCTGCGACTACTACTATTTCTACTACTACTATTACCACTAGTACTACTGCCACCTTTACTATAGCAACTTCTACAACTACTACTACAGCTTCTGCTACAAATACTACTACTAGAACTTCTTTTGCTACTATTATTGCAACTCCTACAAATACTACTACTGCTACTACTTTTATTACTGCCACTATTAATACTACTATTACTACTTCTAGTACTACATTCACTACTATTAGTACTACTTCTAGTACTACAACTACAACTCTTATTGCAACTATAGCTACTATAACTACTACTCTTACTACTACTACCATCACTGCGATTACTGCTAACGCTACTACTATTACTATTACTACAAGTACTACTGCCACTTATACCCCTACTACTACTACTACTGCTTATAGTGCTACTACTACTACTACAACTTCTACTACTACTACTACTACAACAACAACAACAACAATCACTACTACTACTAGTACAACTACTACTACTTCAACAACTTTTACTAGTACTAATACCACTACGACTACTATTACTATTGCCACTACAACTACATCTACTACTACTGATACCACTACTCCTGCTACTACTACTCGTACCACTACTACTACTACTATTACTTCTACCACTACCATTACTACTACTATTACTATAACTATTACTAATGCTTCTCCTACTCCTATTACTACTCCAACTACTACTCCTACTACAAGTACAACTACTATTACTACTAGTACGACTATTACTAATACTATTATCACTATTACTACTAGTACCTCTACTACAATTACTACTACTTCGACTACAAATACTACTGCTGCTCCTACTGCTACTACTACTACAACTACTGCTGCTGCTACTACTACTTCATTTACTTTTCTTCGTACTAATACCATACTACTACTATTACTACTGCCACTACTACTACATCTACCGCTACTCCTACCACGACTCCTACTACAACTCCTACTCGTACTACTACTACTATTACTACTACTACAATTAGTTATGCTTCTACTACAACTCCTACTCGTACTACTACTACTATTACATCTACTACTGCTATTACTACTACTACCAATACTACTACAATTAGTTATGCTTCTACTACTCCAAATACTAGCCCTACTAATATTGCTACTACTAGTACAACTACTATTACTACTACTACTATTACTACGACTATTACAACAGCTACTTCTATGCCTCTACTACTCCTCCTCCTACTATTACCACCACAACCACTACTACTACTACTACTTCTACTACTACTTCTAGTGCTTCAAGTGCAACTACAATAATGACAACTACTACTACTTCTGCTACTCCAAATAGGACTACTGCAACTACCAAAACTACTACTCCTTCTACAACTACTATTCCTCTTCCTCCCCATCCTCCTACTGCTACTATAACTACTACTACTACTTATACTCCTACTGCTAGTATTGCACCACTGTAGCCGCTCATATAGCTTCCGTTGCTACTATTACACTACTACTTGTACTCCTGCCCTTGCTGCTACTACTACAACTATTGCTACTACTACTACTACAGTTAAAGCTACTACTACTATTATTACAACTACTACTACTAATACTGCTACTTTTCATGCTAGTATAATTTCTACAATTCCTACGACTACTACCACACCTACTACTACAACAACAACTACAACTACTACTACGACAACTACTACTACTACAACTACTACTACAACTACCACAACTTCTAGTACTACTCCTAAAGCTACTACAACTATTACTACTGCTGTTGCAGCTACTGCTACTACTACTGCTATCGCTACAACTATTACTACTTTACAACTACCGCTACTACTACGACTTCTAGTACTACTCCTTCTAGTACTTCTTGCACTGATCCTTCTACTGCTACTCCTGCCAGTACCACCACCACTACTACAACAACACTAACTACTACTACTACCATTACTAGTAGCACTACTACTGCTACTACTACTACAACTACTTCCACTGCCACTACTACTCCTACTTCTGCTTCTGCTACTACCACTAGCACTACTACTACAATGACTACTACTTATACTACTACTATTGCTTCTGCTGCTGCTGCTGCTACTATTCCTACTGCTGCTGCTGCTACTACTGCTCGTACTACTATTACTACAACTTCAACTACTGTTACTACTGTTGTTCCTTCTTTTACTACCACTCCTAATACTACAAATATTACTGCTACTACTACTACCACAACAACAACTACTACTACTACTCCTGCTCCTACTACTATGACTAATACAACTATTACTACCACTACTACTACTCTTGCTCCTACTATGACTACTACAACTACTACTACTGCTGCTACGCCAACTACTAGCACTCGTGCTCTTACTACTACTATGACTACTACAACTACAACTACAACTACTACTACCACTACTACTACTCCTACTCCTACTATGATTACTACAACCACTACTACTACTTCACCTAAAACTACTACTACTGCTTCTACTTCTACTAATACAACTGTTGCTACTACTACAACTCCAACTACTTTTACTATTACTACTACTATTCCAGTTACTGTTGTTACTACACCTACCAATCCTTCTACCCCTACTATTGCTATTACTTTTATTAGTACCACTACTACTATTTCTACTCTCTTTAATATTATTGCTACAATGTCTACTACAACAAAAACTACTACAATTTGTATGACAACTCCTAAAATATCCACTACTAATATTATTGTTATATCTAATACAACTTCTACTACTAGTGCTTCTACAACTACTACTATTACCACCACCACTACGGCGGCTATAGCTAATGCTGCTACTACTACTTCTGTGGTAGCTCCTACTACTACTGCCATAACTACAACTACTAATACTATTACTCCTCCTCCTACTACTACTACTATGACTTTGACTACTACAACTCCTACTAGTACTTCTACTCCAACCCATACCCCCACCACTACCCTAACTACTACAACTACTACTACTAGAAAAACTACTACTACTCTGACTGCTGCAACTATAGCTACTACTACTATTACTACTAATACTATTGCTATTATTACTACTCAAACTACTACCACTCCTTTTACAACAACTACTACTATTGTTGTTGCTGCTGCTACTGATACTACTACTACTTCTATTACTTTTACAACTGCTACTACTACTACTAATACTACTACTAATAATACTATTGCTACTATTACTACTACTACTACGACTACCGCTACCACTACTACTCATACTACTATAACTACTACTTCTACAACTACTGCTGTTACTACTACTACAACTACTTGTACTACTACATCTACTGCTATTACTACTACTACTACTACAACAACAACAACAACAACTACTACTACTACTACTATGATTGCTACAACAACATCTGCTACTTCTACTACTTTTCCTGTTACTACTATTCATTTACTACTACTTCCACTACTACAACTATAACTGCTACTACTGTTACTACTACGACTGCTAGTACTGTGACAACAACATCAACAATAACTAGAGCTACTCTGGCTACTACTACTATGATTATGACTATGACTACTTCTACTACTACTACAAGAACTACGACTACTGCTACAACCTCTACGACTACTGCTACTACTACTACACTACTACTACACTACTACTCCAACTACTACTATTTCTACCACCACGACTCCGATTATTACTAGTATAGCTACTAGTACTTGTACTAGTACTAGTCTTGCTACTACTACTACTGTTGTTGCTGCTACTATTGCTGCTGTTGCTACTACTACTAGTACTACTAATGCTACTATTGCTACTACAACTACTGCCACTACTACAACTATTACCACTACTACTACTCCTGCAACTACCACTAGTAATACTACTACTATTGCTATGCCTACTATGACTAATACTACTGCTACTACTACTACCACTGCTACTACAACAACTTCTACTACCACTCCTACCACTACTCCACTACTACTACAAGTCCAACTATTAAAATTACTACAGCTACTACTACTAATTCTACTACTACGAGTACTACTACCACTTCTACTACAACTACTACTACAACTACTACTATAACCACTACTAATATCACCACCACTACACCTGCTGCTACTGCTGCTACTACTAGTACTACAACTACTATAGCTTAGACTACCACAACTACTACTACTATAACTCTGGCTCTTACTACTACTACCAATACAACAACTACTAATAGTACTACTCCTACTGCTACTACTCCAAGTACTACTACTACAATTACTATTGCTAGCTACTTTTGCAACTACAACAACTACAAATGCAAAAACTACTACCACTACTACGACTGCAGCTATGACAACAACAACTACTACAACTACTACTACTTCTACTCCTACTAAAACTATGAGCACTACTACTGCTACAGCTGCTACTACTATGGCTACTACAACTACTACTACTGTTACCGTTGCTATAGGTAATACTACAACTACACCTACTACTACACCTTCTCCTACACCTATGCCTACTACTACTCCTACTCCTCCTACCGCTACTAGTACTACTACTGCAACTACTATGACAACTACTACTACTGCTACTACTACTACTATTGCTACTATTATTACTACTGGAGCTACTAATATTGCTTCTGCTACTACTACAAGCACAACAACTACAATGACTATTCCAACTTCTAGTACTACTATTACTTCCTTTGCTACTACATCTGCTTGTACTACTACTATTGCTAAAATAGTTTTTTCTACTTCTGCTAATACTACAACTATTACTTCTATAGTTATTAGTGCTACACTACCACCACTACTTCCTCTACTACTGCTCTGACAGCTACGATTCCTATAACTGCGTCTGCTACTACTACAGGAAATACTACTGTAATTGTTAATACTCCTACTACTACGACCACTACTACCACTACTACCATAGTTGCTGCTACTACCTCTACTACCACCACCACCACCAGTAATACTTCTACTACTACTGATACTACTTGTACTACTAAAACTTCTAAAATTATTATTGCAACAGCTTCAACAACTACTACCACTATTACTTATTTTCCAATTACTACTACAATGGCTACTACTACAACTATTACTAACACTATTACTAGTAATACTACTACTACTATGACCACTCCTATGGCTACTACTGCTACTGCTACAACTGTTGCCACTACAGCTGTAGCTGCTACTACTACTACTACCTCCACTATTTTTTCTACTACTGCTGCCACTACTTCTACAAATAATACCACCACTATTGACACTACTACTATTATTGCTACTACAACTATTACTACTATTGCTGCTACTACTACTACTACTGTTATTGCTACTGCTACAATTACTACTACTACTGCTGCTGCTACAACTACTATTACTACTACTGCTATTACTGCTACTACTGCTACTAGTTCTACTACTACAACTGTTACTAGTTCTACTACTACTACTAGCACAACTGCTACTTCTACAATAATTACTATAACTATAACTACTTGTACAACCATTACTACTATTCCTAATACTATTATTGCTACTACAGCTATGACTGCTACTACTACTTCTATTAATATTGTTGCTGTTACTACTATAACTACTAATATTATTAATACTGCTACTAAGACTACTATTGTGGCTGCAACAAATGCTACTACTAATACTAGTACTGCTACTACTACGACTTTTCCAACTACTACCATAAGTTCTAATACTAGTACTATTACTTCTACTAATGTTACTACTACTATTATTGCTGCATCCCTTACAACTACAGGTACTTCTGCTACTGCTACAAAAACTAGTACTACTACTACTAATGCTTCTACTATTGCTACTACAGCTTCTATAATTGTGAGTACTACTTTCACTGCTGCTACTGCTGCTGCTACTACTAATATTAATACTACAAGCACTTCTACTTCTGCTACTACTTAACATTCTCCAACTAGTATTAATATTGCTACTACTTATGCTACAACTAATACTTCTACTGCTACAACTACTACTACTAGAACAACGGCTACTACTGTTACATCTGCTACTATAATAGCTACTACTAGTGGCACTAGTACTACTCCTGCTACTGATATTGCTACTATTACAGCTGCTACTACTATTGCTGCTGCTCCTCTTACAACCCCTACTATTATTGTCATTGCCACTGGTACTACTGCTACTACTACAGATACTACTATTACTACTACTACCACTACAACTAGTGCAACTACTACTTCTGATACTACTATTACAACTGCTACTACTACAATTGATACTACATTGCTACTACCTCTACTACAACAACTTCTACTACTACCACTATAAGTTCTGCAAAAAGTACTACTGCTAGTATTTTTGCTGCTACAACAATTGCAACTCCTGCTACTATTACTACTACTACTTTTTTTTTGTTATGACAATTACTACTACTATTTCTAGTACAACATCTCCTACTATTACTACTACTTTCGCAACTACAACTACTAGTCTTATTGGAACTACTACAACTCAACTACTATTACTACTACTTCTACTCCTACAAGTATAACTACTACTCCTACTACTACTAATACTACTCCAACTACTACTACTACTACTACCACTACCAATACTACTACTACTAGTAGTTATCAATATAATAGTACTAGCAAGAGTAGTAGTTATATTAGTGGTAGTAGTAGTAGCTATTGTAGAAGAGGTAGTTATAGTAGTAGTAGTAACAGTAGTAGTAGAAGTAGTAGTAGTACTAGTAGTAGTAGGAGTAGTAACAGCAGTAGCTATAGAATTAGTATTTGTTGAAGTAGTAGTAGTAGCAGTATTAGTTGTAGTTATAGTTAAAGGAGTAGTAGCAGTTGTAGCAGTACTAGTAGCAATAATAATAGCAGTAGTACTAGTAGTAGTAGCAGTTATTTTTGTTATTGTTGTTTTTATTATAGTTGTAGTAGTATTAGTAGTAGTCATAGCAGTGCTAGTACTATAGTAGAAGTAGTAGTAGTAGTAGTAGTAATAGGGGTAGGAGTAGTAGTAGTAGTAGCAACAGTTGTAGTAGTATTTTTAACTACAATAGTTGTTACAGTAGTTGTAATATTTGTAGAACTAGTAGCAACAGGAGTAGGATTTGGAGTAGGAGTAGTACTAGTAGTAGAAATAGTAGTGATAGTAGTAGTAGTAACAGTAGCAGTAGTAGCGGCAATAATAGCAATAGCAGTAGCAGTAACAGTAGTAGTAGAATTTGTAGCTATAGTTACAGTAATAGTTGCAGAAGTAGTAGTAGGCGTAGAAGTAGGAGTAGGAGTACTAGTAGTAGCAGCAGTAATAGTAGTTGTAGTAGAAGAAGTAGTAGTAGTAGTAGTAGTAGAAGAAGCAGTTGTAGTAGTGGTAGTAGTAGTAGCTGTTGTTATAATAGTAGTAGTTATCAATATAATAATACTAATAGGAGTAGTAGTTGTATTATTATTATTAGTAGTAGTAGTAGATATAGTAGAAGTAGTTATAGTAGTAGTCAGAGTAGCAACAGCAGTTGTCGCAGTATTAGTACTAGTTAAAGTTAGTAGTCGTGGTTGTACTAGAAGTAGTAGCAGTTCTTTTTGTTGTACTACTAGTAGTAGTAGTGCGAGTAATATAATGGAAGTAGTAGCAGTAGTGGTAGTAATAGTAGTAATAGTGGTGGTAGTAATAATAGTAGTAATAGTAGTAGTAGTTGTTGTTGTAGTAGTAGTAGTAGTAATAGTAATAGTGGTAGGAGTAGTAGTTGTAGTAGTAGCAAAAGTTGAAGTAGTATTCGTAACTGCAACAATTATTTTTGTAGTTGTAATAGTTGTAGCACTAGTAGAAATAGGGGTAGGAGTTTGAGTAGGAGGAGTAGTAGTAGTAATAGTAGTGAGAGCAACATCAGTAGTGATAGTAATAGTAGTGATAGTAGTAATAGCATAAGTAGCAGTTACAATAGCAGGATTAGTTGCAAAAGTAGCAGTGGGCGTAGAAGTAGGAGGAGTTAGATAGGAATACTACTAGTGGTAGTAGCTGTAGCAATAGTAGTAGTAGTATTAGCAGGAGGAGTAGTAGTTGTTGTAACAGTAGCAGTTGTAGTTGTAGTGGTAGTAGTAGTTGCAATAGTAGGAGCAGTACTTGTAGAAGTGGAAGTACTAGTAGTAAAAGAAGTAGCAGCAACATTGTTTGTAGTAGTAGCAGCAGCAGTAGTAGTAGTAGTATTAGTAGTGAGAGCAATAGTAGTAGGAGGCATAATAGTAGTAGTAGTAGTTGTTGTTGTAGTGGTAGTTGTAGTAGTAGAGGTAGTAGTCGGATTAGTAATAGGAGTAGGAGTTAGACTGGTAGTGGTAGTAGTAGTAGTTACAGTAGTAGTAATAATAGCAGTAGTAGTTGTTGTTGTTGCTATTGCAGTAGTTACAGAAAAATTTGTAGTAGCAATAGTTGCAATAGTAGTAGCTGTAGTTGTAGCAGTTGTAGTAGTAGTATCAGCAACAATATGATTAGGACTAGTAGTAGTTGAAGCAGTAGTAGTAGCATTAGTTGTAATAGTAATAGCAAGAATAGTAGTATTAGCAATAGTAGTAGTTATTGTGTGGGAGTAGTGGTAGTAGAGATAACTGTAGCGGTAGTAACTGTAGTAATAGTAGTAGTCACAGTAGTAGCGTTAATCGCTGTAGTAGTAGTAGAAGTAGTCATAGTTGTAGTAGCAGTAGGAAAATTGTAGTAGTAGTAGTTGTAGTTGTTGTTGTTGTTGTAGTAGTAATAGTTGCAGTTATAGCAATCGTAGTAGTAGCAGGAGTAGTAATAGTAGGAGAGGTAGTAGTACTTGCTATTGTTGAAAAAGTAGTTGTTGAAGTAGTTATAGTTGTAGTAGTAGTAGTCATAGTTGTCCTAGTAATGGTAGTAGTAGTAGTGGTAGTAGTATGAGAAGTAGCGAAAGTAGTAGTAATAGTAGTTGTAGAAGCAGTAGTAGTATAGTTGTTGTAGTAGAGGCAGTAGGAGTGTAGTAGTAGTAGTAGTAGAAGTAGTAGGAGTTGAAATGGCAACAGTAGTAGTAGTAGTAGTTGTTGCTATTGTATTAGTAGAAGTATTAATAGCTACAATACTAGTAACAGTAGTAGCATTAGTAGTAGTAGTAGTAGCAGTAGCAGTAGTAGAAGTAGTAGCAGTACAAGTAGCAGCAGCAATAGTAGTACTAGCAGTAGCAATAGTCATAGCAGTAGCAGCTATAATAGTAGTAGTAGTAGTAGTAGAAGTAGTTCCAGTAGTAGTAGCAGTAGCATTTGCTGAAGTAGAAGTAGTAGAAGTTGTAGCAACAACAGTAGTAGTAGCAGTCATAGGAGTTGTAGTAGCAGTAGTTACAACAGCTATAGTAGTGATAGCATTAGTGGTGATAGTAGTTTTTGTAATAGTAGTAGTAGCAGCTGAAGTTGTAGTAGTAGTAATAGTAGTAGTTGTTGTTGTTGTTGTAGCAGCAGTAGTAGTAGTAGGAGTAGCAGCAACAATAGTAGGAGAAGTAGTTATAGTGTAGCCGCAATAGTAGTTGTTGTAGTAGTAGTAGTAACAGCAGAAGTAATAGCTATTGTACTAGTAGAAGTTGTAGTAGTAGCAGTAGGAGCCATAGTTGTAGTAGTAACAGAAGAAGCAGTGGAAGTGGTAGCAATTATAGTAGTAGTTGTTGTAGCTCTAGTAGCAACAGCAACATTAGCTGTAGTAGTAGTAGTAACAATAGCAGGGGTCGTAGTAGCATTAGTAGTAGCAACCGCAACAGTTGTAGTACTAGTAGGAGTAGTAGTACTAGCTATAGAAACAGCCGCACTATTAGTAGTAGTTGTTGTTGTATTAGTAATAGTAGCAGCATCAGTAGTATTAGTAGTAGCAGAAGTCATAGTTATAGTAGTCTGACCAGCAACAGTAGATCCAGTTGTAGTTGTAGTAGTTGTCACAAAAGCATTAGCAGCAGGTGTAGTAGTAGTAGTAGTAGTCTTGCTAGAAGTTGTAGTAGCCTTAATAATAGTAATAGTAGAAATAGTAGCAGCAACGGTAGTAACAGTAGGAAAAGTTGTTGCAGTAGTGGTAGTAGTAGTAGCAGTAGTAGTAGCAGAAGCATTATTAGCAGTAACAAAAGTAGCAGAAGTAGCAGTAGTATTAGCAATAGTAGCAATAGTACGAGCAGTAGTAGCAGTAGTACTACCAGTAGTAGTAGATGTAGTAGTAGTAGCAGCAACAGTAATAGCAATAGTAGCGATAATAGCAGTAGTAGCAACATCAATAATAGTAGCTGCAGTGACCGTAGTAGTAGTAGTAGTAGTAATTGAAGCTATCACAGTAGTAGCAACTATAATAGTAGTAGTAGTAGCGATAATAGTAGTAGTAGCTATAGTAGCAGTAGTGGAAGTCATAGTAGTAGGTTTAGTAGTCAAGGTAGTAGTAGTTGCTATAGTAGCAGCAGTAGAAGAAGTAATATCAATAGTAGTAGTTGTTGTCTTAGTTGTTGCAATATTAGAAGCAGGTGAGGTAGCAATAGTTGTAGTAATAATAGTAGAAATAGTAGGAGAAGTTGTACTAGTAGATGTAGTGGCAGTATTAGTAGCAATTGTAGCAGTAGTAATAGTAGTCATAGTAATATATGTTGTAGTGGTAGTAGCAGTAGCAGTAGTAGTAACAACAATAGTACTATTAGTTACAGTAGTAGTATTGTTAGCAGCACCATCAGCAACAGTAGCAGCAATAGCAGTACTAATAGTAGTTGTAGGAGAAGTTATAGTAGTGGCAATAATAGTGATTGTGTTAGTAGTAGTAGCTGCAGTAGTAGTAGTCATTATGGTAGTTGTAGTAGTAGCAGTAGTAGCAGTAGTTGCAATAGTAGCAGTAGCAGTAGTAGTAGCAGTAACAGTAGTAGTAGCAGTAGTACTAGCAGTAGTTGCAATATTAGTAGTAGTAGTATTAGTAGTTGCAGTAGTAGTAGTTGTAGCAGTAGTTGTAGTGGTAGTAGTAGTTATAGTAGTAGTAGGAGGAGGAGAAGTTTGAGTAGTAGTAGTAGATGTAGCAATAGTAGTAGTTGTAGTAATAATAGTAGTAATAATACTAGTAGAAGTAGTAGTAATAGCAAAAGTAGTAGCAGTAGTAGTTGTACTAGAAGTAATAGTAATAGATATAGCAGTAGCAATAATAGTAATAGTAGTGGCAGCAATAGTATTAGTAGGAGGAGTAGTAGTATGAGTAGTAGCTGTAGTAGTAGTAGTAGTAGTAGCTGTGGTAGTAATTAGAACAGCAGTAGCAGCAGTAGCGATACCATCAGTAGTTGTAGTAGCAGTAGCATTACTAGCAATAGTAGCAAAAATTACGGTAGTTGCAATAGTGGTAGTATGAGTGGTCGAAGTAGTAGCAGTAGTAGTAGTAGTAATAGCAGTAGTAGTACCAGTAGCACAAGCAGTAGCAATAGTAGCAATTGTAGAAGCTATAGTAGTTGTATTAGTAGTAGGAGCAGCAGTAGTGGCGGTAGTAGTAGTAGTAGAAGTAGTAGTAGTAGTAGTAGCGATTATAGCAGTAGTAGCAATAGTAACTGTCATTGTAGTTGTAGTAGTAGTTTAAGTAGTAGTAATAGTAAAAGTAGTAGTAATAATAGTGGTTGTAGTAGAAGTAGCAATAGTAGTAGCAATAGTAGCAGAACAAGTAGTCGTAGTAGTAGTCATGGCAGCCATAGTAGCAGTAGCAGTTTTTGTACTACTAGTAGTAGTAAATGTTGTTGTTGTAGTAATAGTCATAGCAGTAGTTGCAGAAGTAGCAGTAGTTATAGTAGTACTAGTAGTAGAAGCAGTATTTGCAGAAGTAGCAGTTGTTGTAGAACTGGTTGGAGGAGTAGTAGTAGCCATAGCAGTTGCAGTGGTAGTAGTTTTATTAGAAGAAGTAGTAGTAGCAGTAGTAGCAGTAGAAATAGTAGTCGTAGTTGTAGTAGTAGTAGTATTAGTAGTAATAGTAGTAGTAATATTAGTGATACTAGTAGCAACAACAGTTGGAATAGTAATAATAGCAGCAGTAGTAGCAAAAGTAGTAGTATTGGTAGTAGCAGTAGTCGTAGTAGTAGTTAAAGTAGTAGTAGTAGTTGTTGTTGTTGTTGTAGTAGTAGTAGTAGAAGTAGTAGCACTAGTAGTAATTGTAGCAGAAGTAGTAATAGTAATAGTAGTAGTCTCTATATTCGTAGTAGTGGTGTTAGTAGTAGCGGTAGTAGATGGAGCAGGAGCAGGAGAAGTCAGAGTAGCAGTTGCAGTTGCTGTAATATTAGTAGTAGTAGGAGTAGTTGCAATAGTATTAGTAGTAGTATTATCACAGGTAAAAAGAATAGTAGCTGTAGTTGTAGCAGAAGTAGTAGAAATAGTAGCAGTAGGTACAGAAGAAATTGTAGCAATAGTAATAGTAGTAGACCTGCTATAGTAGTAGTTATAGTAGCTAAAGTAGTTGTAGTAGTAGCAGTAGTGGTTGTAGGAGCTATAGTAGTATTAATAATACTAGTTGCAGTAGTAGTAGTAGTAGTAGTAGTCGTTGTACTAGTTATAGTATTAGTTATTGTAGTCATAGCAATTGTAGTAGTAATATTAGTTGTAGCAGTCATTATAGTAGATGTAGTAGTAGTAGTCTTAGAAGTAGGAGAAGCAATAGTAGTAGTAGCAACATCCGTAAGGATAGCAGCCGTTGCAATAGCAGAAATAGTAGTGGAAGTTATAGTAGTCATTGACGCAGTAGTAGTAAAAGTAGTAGTAGCAAAAATTGTAGTAGTAGTAGTAGGGGTAGTAGAAGTAGTAGTAGCAGGAGTAGAAGTTGGAGTAACAATATTAGGGGTAGCAGCATCCGCAATTGTATTTGTAGTAGTAGTTGTTGTAGTAGTAGCAGTATTGGAAGTTGTAGCAATAATTGCAGTAGTAGCTATAGCAGCAGCAGTAGAAATAGTAGTAGTAGTTTTAGTTGTCGGGGTACTAGTAGTAGTTGTTGTAGCAGCAACAGTAGTAGTAGTCACTGTCGTAGTGGTTGCTGTTGCTGTTGTAGTAGTAGTAGTAGCAGTTGATGTAGTGGCCGCATTAGTAGTAGTGGTAGTAGCAGGAGCAGTAGAAGTTGCAGTAGTAGTAGTTATAGTTATAGTCGTAGTAGTATTAGCTGCAGCCTCAGCAGTAGCAACTGTAGTAGTATTAGTAGGAGACGTTTTAGTAGTGGTTGTATTAGTAGTAGCAGTAGTAGCTATTATAGTAGCAGTGGTTGCAGTAGTAGCGGTGGTAGTATTAGTAGGAGCAGTAGTAATAGCAGTAAAGCTATAGTAATAGTAGCAGTAGTAGTAGCAGTAGCAGTAGTCTTAGTAGTAGTGGTGGTTATTGTAATAGTAGTAGTTAAAGTTGCAGTAGTAATAGTAGTGGTAGTAGTGATTTTAGTAGTAGTTGTTGTTATTGTAGCAGCAATAACAGTTGTAGCAGTAGTAGTTGTTGTTATAGTAGTAGTCGTAATAGTAGTCGGAGTAGTAGTAGTCATAGTAGTTGTTGATGTAATAGAAATAATAATAGTAGAAGTAGCAGCGATAGTAATAGTTGTAGTAGTGGCAACAACTTATTAGTAGCAATAGAAGGTTTAGTAGTAGTAGTAGTAATAAGAGCACTAGTAGTAGTTGAAGCAGTAGTATTAGTAGTAGCAGTAGTAGCAGAAGTAGCGGTAGCATCAGTACTAATAATAGCAGTAGTATCAATAGGAGTAGTAGTAGTAGCAGTAGTGGGAGTAGTAGGAGTAGTTGAAGTAGTAGTAGAAGTAGCAGTAGCAGTAGTAGTAGTAGTAGTAGTAGTAGTAGTAGTAGTGGCAGTAGCAATAGTAGCAGTAGTGGAAGGTATAGTAGTAGTTGTAGTAGCAGTAATAGACTTAGTAGTTGTAATCACAACAGTAGTTGTGGCATAGTAGTTGTAATAGTATCAACAATAATAGTAGCTGGAATAGTAGTAGCAATTGTGGGAGTAGTAGTAGCAACATTAGCTATAGCAAAAATAGTCATTTAGTAAGACTAATACTAGTAGTAGTCATAGTAGTAGCAGTAGCAGCAGTAGTACCAATAGTAGTATTAGCAGAAGTAGTAGCAGTATTACTAGTAGTTGTAGTAGTCGTAGTTGTAGTAGTATTAGCAAGCAGAGGTAGTTGTTGTAGTACTTTTTCTAGTAGTAGTTGAAGCAGTAGTGGTAGTAGTAGATGTAATACAAGTAGCAATAGTAATAGTGGCACAAGAAGTTGGATTAGTAGTTATTATAGCAATAATTGCCGCAATAGTAGTAGTAGTAGCAGTAGTGGTAGTAGTTATTGATGTAGTAGTAGTGGTAGTAGTGTTGGTGGTATTAATAGCAGTAGTAGTAGTCGAAGTACGAGCAGCATTAGTACTAGTAGAAATAGTAGTAGTTATTGTTGTAGTAGTATTAGTAGTAGTATAACTAGTAGTTGCAGTTGTAGTAGCATTAGTAGTAATTATAGCAAATTTAGTGTCGGTAGTAGTAGTAGTAGCAACAGTAGCAGCAGCAACAATAGTACTAGTAGTAGTAGTATTAGCTATAGTAGTATTAGTTGTAATAGTAGTAGTAGCAATAGTAGTAGATGGAGGAAGAAGTAGTAGCAGTAGTAGTAATAGTAGCTATAGCAGCAACAACAACGAAGCAGCAGCAGTAGAGCAGTAATAGTAGTAGTAGTTATAGTAGTAGTTGTTGTTGTAGTAGTTGTTGTCGTAGTAGTTGTTGTAGTAGTAGCAGAAGCAACAGCATCAATAGCAGTAGCAGCAGTAGGCACAGTAGTTGTAGTAGCAGCAGCAGTTGTAGTAATAGTAGTAGTTGTAGCAGTTGTAGTAGTAGTAGTAGAAGTAGTAGTAGCAGCAGTAGGAGTAGCAGAAGTAGTGGAAGTAGTAGTAGTATTAGTTTTGGTAGCTACAGTAGTTGTAGTAGTAGTTGTTGCACCAGTAGCAGAAGCAGCGACATTAGTGCCAGTCTTAGTATTACTAGAAATAGCAGTAGGACCAGCAACATTAGTGGAAGCAGTAGTAGTAGTAGTTGTAGATGGAATTCACAAGTAGTAGTAGCAGTAGTAGTAGCAGAAGCAGTAGTAGGGGTAGCAGAGGTAGTAGCAGTAGTATTAGTTGTGGTTGTTGAGGAAGCAGTAGTAGCAGCAACATCAGCAGTAGTAGTTGTGTGGTTGTTGAGGAAGTAGTTGCAGTAGCAACAGCAGCAGTAGTAGTTGTAGTAGCAATAACAATTGTAGTTATAGTAGCTGTAGCAACAACAACAACAACAACAATAGTGGTAGTAGTAGCAGAAGTAGTTGCAGTAGTACTTGTAGTTGTTATAGTAGAAGTAGTAGTAGTATTAGCAATAGTGGTGGTAATGGCAATAGTAGTAGTAGTCGTAGAAGTAGTATTAATAGCAGTAGTAGCGATAGAAGTAGTTGTAGTAGTAGTAGCAGCAGCAGTAGCAGAAGTAGTAAGAGGAGTAGTAGTAGTTATTGTTATAGGTGAAGTTGTAGTAGTGTGGTAGTTGTAGTTGTTTGTTGTTTTTGTAGTAGTATTAGTAGTAGTAGTCTTAGTAGTAGTAATAGTAGTAGTTGTAGTTGTAGTAGTAACAATTTTCGTAGTAGTAGTACTAGCGGCAACAACAATAGTTGTATTAGTGTACCAGTAGTCTTGGTAGTAGTAGTAGCGATAGTAGTAGTTGTAGTAATTGTAGTAGTAATAATAGTAGTAACTGTTGTAGTAGTAGTAGCAGTAGCAGTAGTACTAGTAGCTATAGTTGTAGTTGTAGTAGTAGTAGCAATAGTAGTTGCAGTAGTAGTAGTAGCAGAAGTAGTAGTAGAAGTAGTAGCAGTAGTTGAAGTAGCAGTAGAAGTTAAAGTAATTGCAAAAGTAGTTGTAGCAGTAGTAGGAGCAATAATATCAGTAGTCGCAGTAGCAGTAGTAGCCGTAATAGTACCAGTAGGAGTAGTCATAGTGGCCGAAGTAGTAGCAGTAGGAGAAGTAGTAGCAGTAGTAGTAGAAGTAGTAGTAGTAGTAGTAGTAGTGATGGTTGTAGTAGCAGCAATAACACTAGTATTAATAGTAGTAGTGATAGTAGTAGCAACAAAAGTATTAGTAGTAGTAGTAGTAGCAATAGTAGTAGGAGTAGTAGTAGTAGCAAAAGTAGTAGTAGTAGGACAAGTAGTAGTTGTAGCAGAAGCAGTAATAGTTGCAGCTGAAGTAGTAGTAATGGTAGTAGTACTCGTCATAGTATTTGTAGCAGCAATAGCAGTATTAGTAGTTGCAATAGTGGTAGTTGCAATAGTAGTAGAAGAAGTAGTAGTAGAAGCAGTAGAAGTAATTGAAGTAGAAGTTGTAGTAGTTGTAGTAGTAGTTGTACTAGCAACAATCATAGTAATAGTCGTAGCAATAGTAGCAATAGAAGCAGTAGTGGTTGTAGTACTTGTAGTAGTCGTAGCCACCATAGCATCCGTAGTAGTAGTAGAAGTAGTAGTAGAAATCATAGTGGGAGCTGAAGTAGTAGAAGTACTAGTAAGCGCCTCAGTAGTAAACACTGTAGTCATAGTAGCAGTAACAGTAGTAGCAGTAGTAGAAGTAGTTGTAGTAGTTGGAGTAACATCAGCCATAGTAGTAGGAGTATCTGTAGTAGTAGTAGTAGCAAGAGTTGTAGTAGTTGTGGTTGTAGTAGTCATAGTAGTAGGATAAATAGTCGTTGTTGTCCTTGTAGTAGTCGCAGTGAAAGTTCTAGCAGCAATTGTTGGAGCGGTATTAGTAGAAGTTGTAGTAGCAGTATTCGTACTAGTTGCCGAAGAAGCAGTAGTAGAAGTAGCAGTAGAAGAAGTAGTAGGAGTAGTTGTTGCAGAAGCAAAAGCGAAAGTAGTGGTAGTAGCCGCAGTAGTTATAAAAGAAGCAATAGATGTAGTAGTCATTGTCAAAGTTAGAAAAGTAGCATAGTAGTAAAAATAGTAGAAGCAAAAATGGTAATAGTAGTCAAAGTAGTAGTAGCAGGAGTAGTGGTTGTAGTAGTAATAGCAGTTGAAGCAGCATGCGTAGTACTAGAAGTAGTAGTGGTAGTAGCAGTACTAGCAATAGTAGCAGTAGCAGCAGTAGTAGATATAATAGTAGTAATAATAGTAGTAGTAGTAGTACCAGTTTTACTAGTCGAGGTAATAGTAGCAGTTATTGTAATAGCAGTAGTAGTAGAAGTAGTAGCAGTGGTAGTAGTAGCTATTATAGTAGAAGCAGTAGTAGAAGTAGGAGAAGTTGTGGTAGTAGCAGTAGCGGCAGTAGTAGCTATAGTAGTACGGTAGTAGTAGTAGCAGAAGCAATAGTAGTAACAATAGTAAAAGTAGTAGCAGAAGCAGTAGTACTAGCAGTAGATGTAGTCTCAATATTAGTCGCAGTCGTTGTAGTAGTAGTGGTGGTTGTTGTTTTCGTTGTAGCAGTGGTAGTAGAAGTAGCAGTAACTGTAGCAGCAATAGTAGTATTAGTATTAACAACAGTAGTAGTAGTAGTAATTTTTGTTGTTGTAGTAGTAGTAGGAGAATTAGTAGTAGTGGTAATAATATTAAAACTATTAGTTGTAATAGTAGTAGCAGTACTAGTAGTAGTTATTGTTGTTGTAGTACTAGTAGTACTAGTCATAGTAGTAATAGTAGCAGTAGATATAGTAGTAGTAGTAGAAATAGTAGCTGAAGTTGTTGTTGTAGTAGTAGTACTAGTAGTCATTATAGTCGTAGCAGTCGTGGTAGCAGTTGAATTAGTAGTAGCATTAGTAGTAGCAGTAGTAGTAGTAGTAGCAGTAGTAGTAATATTAGTTGTTATAGTCGTAGCAGTCGTAGTAGCAGTAGAAGTAGTAGCAGCAGTGGTAGTAGTAGTAGCAGCAATAGTAGTAGTTGCAATAGCAACAGAAGCAGCCACAGTGGAAGTAGAAGTAGTAGTACTAGTTGTAGCAGGAGTATCAGTAGTAGCAGCAATGGTTGTAGTAGAAGTAGTAGTTGGTGTTGTAGTACTAATAGGAGTAGGAAAAGTAGTAGTATAAGTCATAGCAAAAGTAGTAGTAGTTGTAGTAGTTGTAGTAGTTGCAGCAACAGCAGCAGCAATAGTAATTGTAGTGGAAGAAATAGTAGTTGTAGTAGTCGTAGTAGTAGTAGTAGAAGTTGTAAATGTAGCGGTCATAGAAGCCATAGTAGCAGTAGAAATAGTAGCAATACTTGTAGTAGTAGCAGTTATAGTAGCAGAAGTAGTAATTGCAAATGTGGTAGTTGCAGTATTAGTAGTAGTAGTGATAGTAGTAGTAGGAGAAGTAGTAGTAGAACAAGGAGTAGCGATAGCGGCCACTGAAGTAGTTGTTCTAGTAGCAGTAGTGGTTACAGTAGTAATATTAGTTGCAGTAGTTATAGTAGTAGCTGGTACAGTAGTAGCAGTAGTAAGACTCGTAATAGTAATAGTAGTTGTAGTAGTAGTTGCAGGAGAAGTAGTAATAGCATTAGGAGTAGAACAAATAGTAGCACCAATAATAGTAGAAGGACCAGTTATAGTAGTATTTGTAGCAGTAGCAGTAGCTGTAGTAGTAACTATTTTGGTAGAAGTAGCAGTAGTAGTAGTATTAGTAGTAGCAGCGGTAGTACTAGTAGTTGCAACAATAGTAGCAGTTGTAGTACTAGTAGCTGTTGTAGTAGTTGCAGTAGTAATAGCGGTTGTAGTAGTAGCAGTTGTCATAGAAGTAGGAGAAGTAGTTGTAGTAGTAGTGGCAACAGCAGTAGTACTTGTAGTTGTAGTAATAGTAAAATTGGTAGTTGTAGAAATAGTAGTAGTAGTAGTAGTTGTAGTAGTAGCAGCAGCAACAGTAGCAGCAGCAATAGTAGTAGTTGCAGTAGTAGCAATAGTAGTAGTAGTAGTAGTAGCAGCCATAGAGGTAGTAGTCATAGTTTTAGTAGTTGGGGGAGTTGTAGTAGTTGTCGTAGCAGTAGTAGTAGTGGTAGGAGTAGTAGTAGTAGGAGTTGTAGCAGTAGAAGTAGCAATAGTAGTAGCAGTAGTAATAGTAGTTGTAGTAGTAATAGTTGTTGTAGCAGCAGTTGTAGTAGCACTAGTAGTAGTAATAGCAATAGTAGTAGCGGTAGTAGTAGTGAAAATACTTGTAGTAGGAGTAGTAGTAGCAATCGTATTAGTAGTTGTAGTAGTAGTATTAGTAGTAGTGGTAGCAATCACAGTAGTAGTAGTAGCTACAGCAGCAGTTGGAGTACCAATAGTAGCAGTAGTAGCAATAACAGCAACAACAACAGTAGTGGTAGTAGAAGTAGTAGTAGTAGTTGGAGAAGCAGTAGCAGTTATAGTAGTAGTAGGAGCAGTAGTTGTTGTAGTAGTACTTGGAGCAATACTAGTAGTAGGAGTACTAGTTGTAATAGTAGTAGTACAAGCAATGGCCACGGTAGTAGTAGTAGTCGTAGTTGTAGTTCTCGCATTAGTAATAGTACAAGTTGTAGTAGTAGAAGAACTTGTTGTAGGAGTAATAGCAATAGTAGTAGTATAAGTAGTAGTAGTAGTAGAAGTAATAGTAGTAATAGTAGTAGTTATAGTAGTAGCAATAGTAGTAGTAGTTGTTGTTGTTATTGTTGTTGCAGTAGTAGCCCTAAAAGTAGTAATAGTTACTGTTGTTGTAACAGCAGTTGTAGTAGTACTTGTAGCAGCAGCAGTAGAAGTAATTGTAAGTCATAGAAGAAGTAGTAGTCGTAAGAGTAGTAGACGTAGTAGGAGTAGTTGTAGCAGAAGTAATAGTAGTAGAAGTTGTAGTAGTAGTACCATTAGTAGTAGTTGTAGTAGTAGTTGTTATAGTAGTAGTAGTTGTAGTAGCAATATCAGCAGTAGCTTCACCATTAGTCGTTGCAATAATTACAATAGTAGCACTAGTAGTAGTAGGTGCAGTGGAACTAGTAATTGAAGAAGTAGTAGTAGCAGTAGCAGTAGTAGTAGTAGCCGTAGTAGAAACTTTAGTAGTAGTAGCAGTAGTAGTACTAGTAGTGGAAGTACTAGTAGTTGTAGCAGTAGTAGTACGAGTTGGGGATGTACTAGTAGTTGTAGTAGTAGCTATAGTAGTAGTGGTAATAGGAGTCGTAGCAGTAGCGATTGTAGTAGCTGTAGCGGTAGTACTGGTAGAAGTTGTAGGGGTAGTAGTAGAACTAGTTGTAGGACTAGTAGCTGTAGTAGCAATAGTAGAAACATTAGTAGTAGTAGCCGTTATAGTAGTAGTAGTAGTAGTGGCAGCAGTAGTAGTAGTAGTAGCAGGAGTAAAAATAGCGGTAGCAGTAACTACAGTAGTACTAGTAGCAAATTAAAAAATTATAGTAGTAGTAGTATTACTACCCACACTAGTAGTTGTCGTAGTAGTAGCAGTTGTGGTGAGAATTATAGTAGTACTAGCAGTAGATGTCGTAATATTAATAATATTCGTAGTAGGTGTAGTAGTAGTTGCAGTAGTAGTAGCAGTAGCTACATTAGTTGTAGTAGCAGTAGTAGTTGTAGTTGCAATAGTAGCTGCAACAACAGTAGTAGTAGTTGTTGCAGTAATAGTCGTAGTAGTAATAGTAGTAGCAGCAATAGTAGCAGTTAGAGTAGCAACAGTGGCAATAGTAGCAATTGGAAGTTGCAGTAGTTGTAGTAGATCAGTAGAAGAAGTAGTATGAGAACAACAATAACTACTATTACTATAACTACTACTCCTCCTCCTCCTACTACCACTACTACTACTACAACAATAACAACAACTACTATTACTCCTACTCCGACATCCACTTCAATTATTTCTACTACTACTAATGCTACTGCTACTAATACTCCTACCACCACAATCATGACTACTGCAACCACTACTAATACCACTAGTACTACTGCTGCTGCTGCTGCTGCTACTACTACCATTTCTAGTACTATTACTACTATAATTACTACTACTACAATTAATACTATCCCACTACGACAACTACTGCTACAATAACTACTACTACTACAATAACTACTATCATTTCTACAATAACTACTAGTAGTACAACTAATACTACCACCACTACGACAACTACTACTACAATAACTACTACCATTTCTACTACTACTACTTCTACTCCTACTCCTACTACCCTCAATCCCAACTCCTACTCCTACTACTACTGGTAGTACTAGTACTACTACTACAACTACAACTACCACTAGTACTACAACAACAACTACTACTACAATAGTTACTACTGCTACTAGAATAACAACAACAACTACCACTGCTACTACTACTATTATTCCTACTCCCACCACCTCTACTACTGCTACTATTATTATTACTACCACTACTACAATTAGCCCTACTCCAACGAATACTACTTCTACTTGTACTACTACTACTCTTGCTACTGCTGCTACCTCTGTTACTTCTACAACTGCTACTACTGCGACTAATGCTACTAGTATAAATATTACTACACTGCTACTGTTGCTACAAGTGCTACTACTACTACTGCTACTGCTATTACTACTATAATTGCTACTGCTACAAATAATACTTCTCCCACTACTTTTGCTGTTGCCACTACTACTTCCACTACTACTGCTGCTGCTACTACTACTACTGTCTCTATTACTTCTGCTGCTACAACTTTTACTACAACAACTACAAGTGCTACTGCCACAGATGCTACTACCACTACTATTACATCACCTACTACAACTACAACTGCTACAACTATTACTACAACTACTACTACTTCTACTACTGCTACTAGTATTATTACTATTGGTACTACTTGTACTACTACTACTTCTTCTTCTTCTTCTTCTTCTTCTACTACTACAACTGCTGCTAGTACTATTACTACTACTACTACAATTGCTACTACTACTACAATAACTACTACTATCACTACTACATCTACTACTGCAACAACTGCAACAACAATAATTACTATTACTTTCTACTACTATTACTGTAACAACTCCAACTACTTTTACTATTACTATTACTGCAACTTCTACTTCCACACCTACTACACCTACTAGTACTTCTGCCACAAGTACTACAACTAATACTACTACTACTACTTTTACAACTACTATTACCACCTACTGCTACTACTTCTGCTACAACTACTACAATTTCTACAACTATTACGACAACTACACCTACTACTACTACTACTATTACTACTACTACTACTACTATTACTACTACCACTACTACTACTATTGCCCCTACTGCTGCTACTACTGCCACTACCACTAGTACTTTTGTAGCTGCGGCTGCAACTACAACAACTGTTGCTTCTACCTCTAGCTCTACTGCTGCTATTACTACTGTTGTTATTGCTGCTACTACTAAATCTACTACAAATATAAGTACTCCTACGAGCACTACCTCTACTACTGCAATAACAACAACAACAATAACAACTACCAATGCTACAACCACTACTGCTACTACTACTGCTACAGTTATGTTTGCTACTACTGCAACTACCACTACCACTACTTCTACTACTGCTACAACACCTACTACTACCACTATTGCTACTGCTACTACTGCTACTACGACTCCAATTGCTGCTACTGCTTCTACTACTACTGCTGCTACTTCTACAACAACTCCTAGTACTACTTCTACTATTGCTGCTACTACTACTAGCACTGCTACTATTGCAACTTCTGCAACTCCTACTACTGCTGCTACTGCAGTTACTACTACCACTACTATTGCTATTGCAATTGCTACTACTGCTACTACTATTACCACAACTACTATTGCTACTACTGCTACTGCTATTATTACTACCACTACTACTACTGCTGCTACTACTGCTATGGCTACTACTACTACTTCTACTAGCACTACCACTACCGCTACTACTACAACTTCTGCTACTGCTAGTACTCTGCCGCTACTACTCAGACTTCTACAACCTTACTACTACTCCCACCAATACTACCACAACTACGATAACAACAATCATTACTACTACAACTACTACTATAACTACCACTACTACTACTAATACCACTACTACTACAACTACTACCACCACCACCACTACTACTACAACTACCACTACTACTACTACTCCTGCAACTAGTACCACTACTACCACAAGTACCGCTACTACTACTACTACAACTATTAGTTCTAGTTCTCCTAGAACTACTCCTACTACTACAACTACCACTACGACCGCTACCACCACTACTACTCCAACTACTTTTACTTTTACTACTACAACTACTACAACTACTACAACTACTACAACTACCACTACTACTACACCCACTAATACGACTCGCACTACTACTGCAACATCTTCTACTAATACTACTACCACTACTCCTACTCCTTCTAATATTACTACTACTGCTACAACTATTAAAATTAAAACTACTTCCACTTCTAGTACTACGAGTACAAACAACTTCTAATTCTACTACTATTGCTACTCTATCTATGACTACTACTATGGTTGCTGCCGTTGGTATTAAAACTACTGATGTAGCTACTAGTACTACTACTGCTATTGTTGTCGCTAGCTCTACGCTGACTACTACTACTATTACAAATACTGCTACTACTACTACTCCTCCTCCTCCTCCTCCTAATACTACTACCACAACAAAAACAACAACAACAACAACTACTACTACTCCTCCTGCTTCTGCTGCTGCTGCTGTTGCTGCTACAGCTACTGCTGCTATTTCTACTACTGCTACAATGCTTGCTTCTGCTTCTTCTACTACTAATTCTACTAGTGCTCCTTTTGCCACTACTACTGCTGCTACTACTACCGCAACTACGGGCACTACTACTACTTCTAATACTGTTATTATTACTACTACCATGGCTACTAATAATTCTATTTCTAGTACTTGTTAGACTACTACAACTACTATTGGTACTACTACTTCTACTACAACTACAACAACAACAACAACTACTACTTCTGCTGCTACAACTACTACTACTCCTATGAACACTACTCCAACTCCCACTCCTACTACTACTACTAATAATCCAACTCCCACTCCTACTACTACTAATAATAATAATGCTATTACTACAACTGCTGCTAATGCTACTACTACCACAACCACAACTACTACTATTATTACTACTACTGCTGCTGTCGTTGCTGTTGCTGCTGCTACAATATCTACTACTACCTCACCTACTACTACTATTTCACCTACTACTACTACTGCAAGTACTACTTCTGCCACTACTACTGCTACTGCTTCTACTACTATCATTACTAGAACTATGGGTACTACTTTCGCTACTACTACTACGGCTACTACTTCACTTACTACTACTTTTACCAGTACTATTGCAACTACTACGGCTATTACTACTACTACTACTACCACAGGTCCTACTACTACTACTACTACGACTGCTACTATTGAGTCTACTGCTTCTACTACTACTACTATTGTTGCTACTATTGCTACTACTACAACTACTACAGCTACAATTACTGTTGCTACTACTGCTATTACAACCCCTAGTATAGCTACTACTACAACTACTACTCCTATTACTGATCCTACTGCTACTACTACTACTGCTGCTGCTAGTATAGCATCTACCACTACTGCTGCTTCTACTACAACTATTATTAGTACAACTACTGCTTCTTCTGCAACTATATCTACTAGTACTACTAGTACTACAAATACAACTTTTCTTCTACTACTACTACTACGTTTGGTAATACTCCTCCTCCTCCTCCAACTCCTCCTCCTCCAACTACTACTGCTACTGCTGCTACTCATACTCCTACTACTAGTACAACAACAACAACAACTACAACAACTACTACTATTACTACTACTGCTTTTGCTGCTGCTGCTATTACTGCTACAACACCTGCTTCTACTTACTACTACTATTAATTCTACTAGTTCTACTTTCTCCACTACTACTGCTGCTGCTTCTACTACAGCTACTACTGCTGCTACTACTACAACTACAACTAAGTGCACTGCTACTACTTCTAATACTGTTACTATTGCTACTACAATCACGACTACTAAAAATTCTATTTCTAGTACTTGTCCAACTACTACAACTACTATTTGTATTACTACTTCTACTACTACATACTATTACTACAACTATTACTAATGCTACTACTACCACAACTACAACTACTACTATTATTTCTATTACTGCTGCTGTTGTTGCTATTGTTGCTGCTACTATAACTACTACTACTGCAAGTACTACTTCTGTCACTACTACTACTGCTTCTACTGCTACCACTACCAGAACTATGTGTACTACTTTTGCTACTACTACTACGACTACTACTTCTACCACTACTACTGCTACTACTACGGCTATTACTACTACTACCACTACCACAGGTACTACTACTACTACTACAACTACTGTTGTTTTGTCTACTGCTTCTACTATCACTACAACTGCTATTACTACTACTACTATTGTTGCTATTGTTGCTACTAATACAATAACTACTGCTACAATTACTTCTGCTATTACAACTCCTAGTATAGCTACTACTACAACTACTACTCCTATTAGTGCTCCTTCAGCTATTACTACTACTACTGCTAGTGTAGCATCTACAATTACTGCTGCTTCTACTACAACTACTATTATTACAACTAGTGCTACTTCTACAACTATAACTAGAAGTACTACTAATACTACTGCTACAAATTTGCTTCTACTGCTACTACTACTTTTGTCCAACTACTACTACTATTACCACAACTAGTAGTACTACTACTCCTACTCCTACTACTACTACAACAACAACAACAACAACTACTACTACTACAACTACTATTCCTGCTTCTGCTACTGCTGTTATTGCTGCTACTACTAGTACAACGCTTGCTTCTGCTTCTACTATTACTAATTCTACTAGTGCTCCTTTTGCCACTAGTACTGCTGCTGCTAGTGCTACTACTACTACTGCTGCTACTACTACTACCACCACAACTACAGGCACTGCTACTACTTCTAATACTGCTACAATTGCTACTACAATCACGAGTACTAAAAATTCTACTTCTAGTACTTGTCAGACTACTACAACTACTATTGGTACTACTACTTCTACTAAAACTACAACAACAACTACTGCTACTGCTACTGCTATTCCGACTACTACTACTCCTATTAATACTACTCTGACGCCCACTCCTACTACTACTACTACTACGACGACTACTACTACTACTACTAATAATAATAATAATAATAATAATAATAACAATAATAATAATAATAAAGATACTACTGCGACTACTACTATTAATAATAATAATAATGGTATTACTACAACTGCTGCTAATGCTACTACTTCCACAACTATAACTACTACAATTATTACTGCTATTGTTGCTGTCGTTGTTGTTGCTACTATTACAATAACTACTACTACTTCACTTACTACTACTACTGGAAGTACTACTTCCACCACTACTACTGCTACTACTTCTACTACTACCACTACTAGAACTATGGGTACTACTTTTGCTACTATTCCTACGGCTACTACTACACCTACTACTACTACTTCTACCACTACTACTACTATGGCTATTATTACTACTAATACTACCACCATAGGTACTACTACTACTACTACTACTACGACTGCTGCTATTGCGGCTACTGCTTCTACTACCAATACTGCTGCTGCTCCTACTACTACTATTGTTGCTATTGTTGCTACTACTACAACTACTACTGCTTCAATTACTACTGCTACTGTTGCTATTACAACTCCTAGTATAGCTACTACTACAACTACTACTCCTATTACTGCTCGTACTACTGCGAGTATAGCATCTACAACTACTGATGCTTCTTCTACAACAACTATTAGTAAAACTACTGCTACTTCTGCTACTATAACTACTAGTACTAGTAATACTACTGCTACAACTTTTCTTCTACTGCTAATACTACTACTGCTCCTACTACTAATACAACAACAACAACAATAACATCTACTCCTCCTCATCCTCCTCCTCCTCCTCCTACTCCTACTACTACTACTACGACAACAACAACAACTATTGCTACTAGTACTACTACTACTCCTGCTTCCGCTGCTTCTGCTATTGCTACTGCTACTATTGCTGCAACACTTGCTTCAGCTTCTACTACTACTACTAATTCTACTAGTGCTACTTTTGCCACAACTACTGCTGTTGCTACTACTAGTATCGCAACTATGGGCACTACTAGTACTTCTAATACTACTACTATTGCTACTACAAATATGGCTTCTAAAAATTCTATTTCTGGTACTTGTCCAACTATTACAACTACTATTGGTACTACTATTTCTACTACAACTACAACAACAACTATTACTACAATTGCTGCTACTCCAACTACTACTACTCCTATTAATACTACTTGAACTCCCACTCCTACTACTACTACTACTACTACTACTACGAATAAAGATACTACTGCGACTACTACTACTGCTACTACTAATAATAATACTATTACTACAACTGATGCTAATGCTATTACTACCACAACTACAACTACTACTATTATTACTGCTACTGATGCTGTTGTTGCTGTTGCTGCTGCTACAATAACTACTACTACTTCGCCTACTACTACTACTGCAAGTACAACTTCTGCCACTACTACTGCTACTGCTTCTACTACTACTGCTACACTATGGTTACTACATTTGCTACTACCACTATGGCTGCTACTTCACATACTACTACTACTTCTACCACTAAAACTGCTACTACTACGACTATTACTACTACTACTGCTACCACAAGTACTACTGCTACTAGTCCGACTACTGTTATTGCATCTACTACTTCTACTACTACTACTGCTACTGTTGCTACTGCTACAACGACTATTGCTACAATTACTGCTACTACTGCTGCTATTACAACTCCCAGTATAGCTACTACTACAACTACTACTCCTATTACTGCTCCTACTGCTATTACTACTACTACTACTAGTATAGCATCTACAACTACTGTTGCTTCTACTACAACTACTATTAGTACAACTACTGCTACTTCTGCGACTACAACTACTAGCACTACTAATACTACTGCTACACCTTTGCTTCTACTGCTACTACTACTTCTGCTCCAACTACTACTACTGCTGCTGCTACTACTACTACTACTACCACCACCACCACCACCACCACCACCACCACCACTACTATTACTACTACTCCTCCTCCTCCTCCTACTACTACTACAACAATAACAATAGCAACAACAACAACTACTACTACTGTTGCTTATGCTATTACTGCTGTTGCTGTTGCTACTACTGCTACAACGCCTTCTTCTGCTTCTACTACTACTAATTCTACAAGTGCTACTTTTGCCACTACTACTCCTGTTGCAGCTACTATAGCTACTACTGCTACTACTACTACCGCAACTACGGGCACTGCTACTACTTCTAATACTACTACTATTGCTACTACAATCATGGCTACTAATAATTCTATTTCTAGCACTTGTCTGACTACTACAACTACTATTGGTACTACTACTTCTACTACAACTACAACAACTACTACTACTACTATTGCTCTAAATACTACTACTCCTACTAATACTACTCCAACTCCCGCTCCTACTACTACTGCTACTACTACTACTACTACTACTACTACTAACTAATAAAGCTACTACTGTGACTACTCCTACTACTATCATAATAATAATACTTTACTTACTGTGCTAAATGCTACTACTACTACAACTAAACTACTACTATTATTACTGCTACTGCAGTTGTTGTTGCTATTGCTATTGCTACAATAACTACTACTACTTCAACTACTACTACTACTTCAAGTCCTACTTCTGCCACTACTACTATTACTATTTCTACTACTACCACTACTAGAACTATGGGTAGTATTTTTGCTACTACTACTATGGCTACTACTTCACCTACTACTACTACTTCTGCCACTAATACTCCTACTACTACGGCTATTACTACTACTACCACCACCACCACAAGTACTACTACTACTAGGATGACTACTGCTATTGCGTCTACTGTTTCTACTACCACTACTGCTGCTACTACTACTATTACTATTGTAGCTACTGTTGCTACTACTACAATTACTACTGCTACAATTACAGCTGCTACTACTGCTATTACAACTCCTAGTATAGCTACTACTGTAACTACTACTCCTATTATTGCTCCTACTGCTACTACTGCTACTACTAATACTACTAGTATAGCATCTACAACTACTGCTGCTTCTACTACAACTACTATTAGTATAACTACTGCTACTTTTGTGACTACAACTTCTAGTACTACTAATTCTACTGCTAGAACATCGCTTCTACTGCTACTACTACTTCTATTCTTACTACTGCTTCCATTGCTACTAATACTGCTACGACTGCTACCATTACTACTACTTGCAATACTACTATTGCTAGTACTAGTACTACTACTGCTACTACTATTATCACTATTGCTTCTACTAATGCTACATTTGCTACTACTAGTACTGCTACTACTCCTATTGCTGCTACTGCTTTTGCTACTACTGCAACTACTACTGCTGCTGCAGCTACTACTGCTGATGCTATAATAACAACTACTACTACGGGCATTACTACTGCTGTTGCTACTGCTAGTACTACTACTATTATGGCTATTAATACTGCTTCTAGTACTACTACTAATACTTCTGCTACCCCTACTGCTAATACTACAATTACAACAACAACTACTACTACAGCTATTCCAACTCCTACTATTGCTGCTACAACAACAACTGCTACTCCTACTACTACTAGTCACACAACTGCTACTACTATAACTACAAGTACTAATATTAATGTGACTATTACTACTACGGTGGCTACTGTTACTTCTGCCACAACTACTGCTACTACTTCTGCTACTACCAATACTAGAACTACGGGTACTACTTTTGCAGCTACTACCACTACTACTACTATGGCTACAACAACTACTACTATTACTACTTCTACTACTACTACTAGTACTGCTTCTCCTACTACATCTACTACTACTTCTGCAATTTCTTGCTACAACAACAACAACAACAACAACTACTACTACTACTACTGTTACTACTGCTACTACTGCTACCACTACTACTATTGCTGCCACTATGACTACTACTCCTAATACTTTACGTACAACTGCTAAAACTACTGCAACTACTTCTACTACTACAAAGAATGCTATTGCTGCTGCTACTAGTACTACTACTATTTCTTGTGCTACCATTGCTACTACAGCTACTGCTATTGCTGCTATTACTGACACTTCTACTACTCCAAATGTAACAACCACTACTATTGGTGTTGCTGCTACTATTACTACTACTACTACTATTTTTGCACCTACTACTTCGACTATTACTACAGCTGCTATGACTACTACCACTATTACTATTATGGCTACTACAACACCTACGACCACGACTGCTACTTATAATGGTACTACTACTCTTACTACTGCTATTACTCCTCCTCCTACAACTACTATAGCTATTGCTACTAGCACTACTACTACTATTACTACTCAGACTCCTATATCCACTACAACTACTTCTACTGCTACTACTACTTCTACGACTTCTACCACTACTTCTACTAAAACTACTACTACTATAGTTGCTTCTACTATAATGATTACTACTTCAACTACTACTACAAATACTTTTGCCACTTCAACAACATCTAATGCTAATACTGCTGCAACAACTTCTCCTACTACTTCTTCTACTACTACTACTACTGCTACTAGTACTATTACTACTACTACTACTAGTACTATTACTACTACTACCACCACTTGCAATACCGCTATTGCTACTGCAACAACTACAACAATAACAACAACTACTGCTAGAACTCCCGATACTACTGCTACTCCTACTGCCACTACTACAACCACTACTACTACTATTACTATTACTACTACTACTTCTATTACTTATTCATCAACTAATAATACTACTTTTGCCACCACTTATTCTACTGCTACAACTACTATGACTATTTCAACTACAACTCCTACTACTACTTCTCCTCTTACTACTGCTACCAATACTACTATTGCTACTACTACTACTACTCTGAGCACTCCTACTCCTACTACTACCACTACTACTACTACTACTTCTACCACTGCTTTCATTATTACTACGACAACTACTACAACTACTAATACACTACGACTACTACTACTACTACTACTATGACGATGACGACGACTACTACTACTACTACTACTATGACTACTTTTTCTTCTACGACAAAAACAACAACAACAACCACCACTAGTGCTCCTGCTGCTGCTGCTACTATTCCAACTACTAGTACTACTACTACTACCACTACTACAACAACAACTAGTAACTACTACTACTGCAACTTCTTCTACAACTACTACTACTGCTGCTTTTGCAACTGCAACTACGACGACTACTACACTGTAACTCCCACTACCACTTCTAATACTTCACTACTACTACTACACCTACTACAATGGCTATTACTACTACCACTACTGTTGCTACTACTGTTGCTCCTACTACTTCTACCACTCCTTCTACTACTACACTACACTACTACTACTACTACTACTATTATAATTACTACTGCTACAACTACCATTACAACAACAACTACTACCATTGCTGCTACTCATACTACTACTACTACTACTACTACTACTATAACTATTGCTACTACTGCTACTACTACTGCTGCAATTATTACTACTACCTCAACTATTACACCGACTACTACTCCTTCTCCTTCTCCAACTCCTACTACTACTACTACTACTTCCACTACTACTCCTATGACTCCTGTTGCTGCTATTATTATTACTATTACAGCTACTACTACTATTATTACTACTACGAGTATGATTACTGCTACACTACGGCCACTATACCACTAGTACTACTCTTACTACTACTGCTACTACTCGAACAACCACTACTACAACTGTTGTCACAATTGCCGCTCATACTACTACTACTACTGCAACTTTTGTTGCTGTTGCTACTAATACTACTACTACTTTTCCTATTACTACTGCTAATCTACAGTTACTAATACTACTAAACTTCAACTATTTCGACTACTTCAACTAATACTATTACTGCTACTGCTAATACTATTACTACTACTGCTACTATTGCTAATACTATTACTACTACTACTTCTATTAATGCGGTTAGTGCAACTGCAACTACTATTACTACTATAATAACTGTTTTTACAACAACTACTGCTGCTACTATTACTATAACTACTACTGCCACTGTGGCTAATTTTACGACTACTACTTTTACTACAATAACAACTACGACTACTTGTCCTCCTCCTACTACTACTACTACTACCTGTCCTACTACTACTACTACTACTCCCACTACTACTACTATTACTATTTCTCCTACTACAACTACTGCCACTACTACATCTACAACCTCCACTTCTACTTCACCTCGTACTATAACTACTGCCACTACTACTACAACCTCCACTTCTACTTCGCATACTACTACTACTTCTAATACTAATATGTCTACTGTGACTACTGCTACTACTACTACTATTGCAACAACAACTACTTCTACTACCGGTAAATCTACTACAACTGCTACAATTACTGCTACTACCACTAGTACTACTAATACAACTACTATTACTACTACTACTATTACTACTTCTTTTGCTACTACTATTATTACTAATACTACTACTACTCCTGTTGCACTATTGCTACTACTGCTACAATAATTACTACTACTATGAAAGCTACTGCTGCTGTTACTACTACTACAACCACGACTACTACGACTACTATTGCCTCCACTACTACTAATACTACTGCTACTACTACAACTGCTACAGTTAGTACTAATACAACAACTACTACTCATACTTCTACTAGTACTACTACTACTATGACAACTATTGCCACTACTACTACTACTACAACTACTATTGCTCATACTACTACTAGTATTATTACTACTACAATAACTACTAGCACTACTGCTGCTGCTACTCCTACTACTTTGGAGACTGCCACTACTACTACTACAACTACTAGTACTGTGACTACTGCTGCTGCTGCTGCTGCTACTTTTATCACCACTGATACTACCACTGCTAGTTCTACTACTTCTAAAACTACTGCTACCGCTACTACTTTGGCTGCTACTAATGCAACTACTACTAGTACTATGACTGCTACTGCTACAACAACAACTATTTCTACTACTAGTAAATCTACTACTACTACTACAACTATTGCTACTACCACTACTATGACTAATACAACTACTACTGCTACTACAACTACTACTACTACTACTTCACCTTCTACTACTATTACTACTACTATTACTGCTGCTGCTATTACTACTGCTATTGCCACAACAATTACTGCTACTACTATGGCTACAACTGCTACTACTGCTACTACAACTACAAATATTACTACTACAACAATAACTACTCAAACTACTACTAGTATGTCTACTACTACGACAATGACAACCACTACTACTATGGCTACTACTACTAGTATTCCTACTACTTTGGCTAGTGCTACTACTACTACTACTACTACTACTACAATTGCTGCTATTGCTCCTACTACTATAACAACAACTACTACTACTAGTAGTTTTCACAACAACTTCAACTACTACTACTACTATTTACTACCACTCCTACTACTACTAATACTACAACAACTATGACAACTACTACTTATTACTGCCACTATTGCTACTACTGCTATTGCTACTACTACTTCTGCTACTACTACAGCTATTATTACTTCTATTACCACTAGTCCTCCGACTACTACAACAGTCACTACTACTACTACTATTGCTATCGCTCCAGTTGTGACTCCTAATACCATTACTGCTTCTGCTACAACTCCTACTATTACTACCAGTACTACTACTACTATTCTGCAACAACTATAGCTGTTTCTACTACTACTACTACTACTACTACTACTACTACTACCACACCACCACCACTACTACTACTACGACTAGTATTATTACTATCAACAATTGATACTTTTTCAATTGTTACAACTATTGCTGCAACTACTACTGCTACTACTACTACCACTATTACTCCTACTGCTACTATAAACACTACTAAAACTACTACTACTGCTGCTAATAGTACTACTATTGATTTTACTACAGCTGCTAATAGTACTGCTACTGCTACTACTACTACTACTACTACTATTGATACTACTATTTCTACAACTACTACTACATCTACTATTGCATTTGCTATTACGACTACTACTACTAATACCATTACTACTACCACTACTACTACTACAACTACTAATACTACTACAACAACAACTACTACTACAACTACTAATACTACAACTACTACTACAACAACAACTAATACTAATACTACTACTGCTACTATTTCTATCATTGCTACTGCTATTTCTACTACGACTTCTACTACTACTACTCCTACTACTACTCCTATTACAACTAATGCTAGTATGACTTCTCCTACTACTAACACAACTACCATTTCTTCGATTGCTACTACTACTACTCTTGCTGCAAGTCCTACTACAACTAATACAACTACTACTACTATTGCTGCTTCTGCTGCTGCTGCTACTACTACTACTATAACAACAACTAATGCTACTACTACCACTATAACTACTAATACTACTACATCTACTACTATGGCTGCAACAACTACTACCATTGCTGCTACTACTTCTACTACTACTGCTGCTTCTAATACTGCTACTACTACTGCCACTCCAACAACTACTACTATTACTACTACTAGTATAACTTCTCCCACAACTACAAAAGCTCCTACTACCACAACTACAATTCCTACTACTAGTACTACTCCTAGCACTGCTGCAAATGCTATTGCTGCAGCTCCTATTGCAACTCTACTGCTACTAGTCCTACTGCTGCTACCACAACTACTGCTGCTCCCCGTACTACAATAACTGCTAATACCACTACTACAACAATAACTACTACTACCACCACTACTACTGCCACTACTAAATACAATAACTAATGCTACACGAACTGCAACTTCTACTAATGCTACCGAAACTAATACTACTGCTACTACTACCAATACTACTGCATCTACAACTACCACTACTATAACTATTGCTGCTACTACTGTTCCTACTGGCACAACACCTTCTATGAGTGCTACTGCTACTACTATTAGTACTACTACTCCTCCTCTTGATACTCCCATTACTACTCCTCCTTCAACTACAACTACTACTAGTACTTGCTACTAGTACTACTAAAACTTTTGCAACTACTACTGCTGCTGCTGCTGCTACTGCTACAAATGCTGCTACCATAATTTCTACTCCTACTACCACAACTACTATTACTACTGCTACTACTACTACAACTGCGACTACTAGTACTTCTACTACAACTACCACTACAACTACTACTATTACTCCTACTAGAAGAGCTACTACTCTTACAGCTTCTACCAACACTACTCTTAATACTATTGCTAATACAACTACGAGTACTACTACTGTTGTTACTACTGCTACTAGTATTACTACTCCACCTCCTCCTACTACACTTCTATCGTTACTACTACTACTACTACTACTACTACTACTACTACTATTATAACTACTACTACTATTGCTACTAGTACAACTACTACTGCTACTATTATTAATGCTACTGTTACTACTGCTACTCCAACTACCATGACTACTATTGCTGCTACTACTACAACTACTACAACAACTGCAACAACTACTACTCCAATTACTACTACTAATACAATTACTACTATTACCACTCCTACTACAGCTCTCACTCCTACCACTACAACAACTACTGCTACTCCTACCGCTACTGCTTCCCATAATACTACTAATACTGTGGCTATTACTACTACTACTACTACGATGACTATTGTTACTATTGCTTTTACTACAACTATTACTACTTCTGCTAATACTACCACTACAACTACTACTCCTACTACTACTACAAATACTCCTACTACTACTAGTAATAATACTACTGCTACTGCTCCAACTACTACTTCTAATGCTACTACTACAACAACTACTAAAATTACTTCTACTACTAGTACAACTATTTCTACTACCACTACTACTACAACAGCAACTAATGCTACTACTACCCCTGTTACTGCTACTACTATTGCTACTACTTCTACTAGTACTTAGACTCCTATATCTCTAACTACTACAACTGTTGCAGGAACTTGTATTGCTTCTACTAGTACCATAACTCATACTACTACTACTACAACTACTATGAATGCTAATGCTATTACTACTATTGCTACTACTACTATAACTACTACGGCAATTGCTTTTGCGACCGCCACAACTGCTACCACTACTACTCCTACTGCTGATGCAGCTACAATTGCTACTACTACTACTATTGTTGTTGTTATTGCGGCTGCTGCTACTACTACTGCTACTGCTGCTGCTGCTGCTACTTCTACTACTACTCCTCCTACAGCTACTCCTCCTACTACTACTGCCACAACAACGGCAACAACAACTACTGCTAGTACTGTTACTATTGCTATAACTTTTGCTACTACTAATAGTGCTACTGCTATTGCAACCACTCCTACTAATGCTTCTGCTACTACAGCTATGACTGCTACTATAACCACTCCTACTGCAACAACAATAACAACAACAACTACTAGTACTACTACTACACTACTCCACCTCCTCCTACTACTACTGCTACTAATACTACGGCGACTACTATTACTACTACTACAATTATTACCGATACTACTACTACTGCTACTGCTTCCCTTACTATGCCTAGCACTACTGCTACTGCAACTACTCCAACGACTACTACTACCACCACCACCACTACTACTCCTACTACTACTACTGCTACTACTACTATTGTCACCGCTGCTACTACTAATATTGCTGCTACTATTGCTACTACAACTACTGTCACTGCTCCTACTGCTACTACTCCTACTACTGTTGTTGCTACTATTACTACTATTGTAACTTCTATTACTACTGCTACTATTCCTAGCACTACTGCTGTAGTAACTACTCCAACCACTACTTCTGCTACTACTCCTTCAACTACTACTACACCTACTCCTCCTACTACTACTACTACCGCAAATACTACTGCACGACTCCTCCTACTACTACTATTGCTACTACAGCTACTAGTACAAGTGCTACTACTACTACTATAATTGCTACTACCACTGCTATAATTACTTTTACTACTACTGCAACTACTACTACTACTGCCACTACTTCTACTACTATTCCTAACACAATTGCTATTGCAACTACTTCTACCACTACTTCTGCTACTGCTCGTACCACTACTACTACAACTACTGTTACAACTACTACTAGTGCTGCTACAACTACTACTATAGCAACTGCTACTGCACTACTACTCCTCCTACTACTAGTACTAATGCTACTAATACAATTGCTACTACTATTACTACTACTACCACTACTAATATTGCTACTACAACTACTCCCACCACTGCTTCTACTACTGCTCCTATGACAACTACTACGACTACTCCTACTCCTACTACTCCTACTATTACTACTACTACTACTATTGCTTTTGCTTCTACTACAACTACTAATACTTCTATTACTACTGCTACTACGACAACTACTGCTACTACTACTCCTACTGCTACTACTGTCACTATTGCTCCTACTACTATGGCTACTGCTGCTACTTCTACAACTACTACTGTTATTATCACTACTGCTATTCCTACTGCTACTTCTGCTCCTACTACACCTACTATAATTGCTAGTATAGCTACAACTGCTACTACTGCTACAACTAATGGTGGTACTACTACTGTTTATGCTTCTACTGCTATTTCTGCAACTACTGATAATGATACTACCACTACTAGTACTACGATTACATCTACTACTATTGCTACTACACCTACTACAATTGCTGCTGCTACTCCCCCTCTGCCCCCTTCTACTCCTACTACTACACGCTACTACTACTACTTTTCAACTACTACTACTCCTACTACTATTACTACTGCTGCTACCCCTACTGCTACATCAACTGCAATTGCTACTTCAACTGCCATTGCTAGTACTACTACAACTACTTCAACAACTACATTTGTAACTACGACTACCACTCCAACAACATCTACTACAACCACTCATACTACTACAACTACTATTACTAGTGCTATAACTACTGCTGTTACTATTGCTATTGGTTCTGCTACTTCCACTACTATTGCTACTACTGCTACAACAACAACAATAACAACAACCACTACTACTACTACAACTACTACTTCTACTACTGCTGCTGCTGCTACTATGGCAACAACAAGTCTTGCAACTACTACAACAACAACAACTATTACTACTACCACTACTACTACTATTACCACCAATACTAATTCTACTACTACGACTACTATTACTATTACAACTAATACTACTACTACTTCAACTACTGCTGCTTATACTACTATAGCTACTACTACGACTACTGCCACTATTACTTCTACAACTACTACTGCTGGTGCAACTTCTACTATGTCCGCTACTATGACTACTATTATTCCTAACAACAGCTATTGCTACTACTACTACAACAACAACTACTACCACTACTACTACTATAGCTTCTGCTACAACTGCTACTACTACTCTTAATACTACTGATACTACTACTACTACTTGTACAACTGCTACTACTGCAACTGCCGCTACTACTATTTCTTCTACTACTACTACTACTATCGCTACTGATACTACTCCTACCACTAGTACTACTATTGTGACTAATACTACTACTCCTCCCACTACTACTACTGCTGCTACAAGTACAACTACTGCTATAATTGCTACTACTGCTGCTACCTCTACAATAGCTACCACCCTTACTACTACTAATACTACTTCTACTATTTCTACCACTACTGCTGCTAGGACAGCTACTAACACCACTACTTTTGTGAATCTAATAACCACTACTACTACTCTGACTACTACATCTATGAATCCTACTTCTACTGCCAATACAATAACTACTATTAGTGCTACTACCGCAACTATCACTACTACCGCTACTTCTACTACGCATCTTACTACCACTGGTACTTCTACTACTACTACTGCTACTACTACTACTATTGCTATTACTGATACTACTACTACTACTACCACTACAACAACTACTACTACTACAATGCCCCCTACAACTACAATAACAACCACTACTACTATTGCTACAACTAGTACTACACCTAGCACTGGTACTACTGCTACTACCACTACAAAATACTAGGACTACTGCTTCGACTGCTACAACTACAGGTACTACTACTGCTACTTCTACTAATGCTATAGCTACTACTACAATAACTGCTATTACCACTATTACAACTTCTACAAATACTATTGCTACTGCTACTACTACTACTACAACTGCTACTACAACAACAACACCTTCTACTACTACTACTATGTTACTTGTACAACACCTACTACTACTGCTACTGCTACTACTCCAACCACAACAACTACTACTACTACAACAACTACTTCTACTACTATGGCTACTACTACTCCTACCACTATTCCTATAGCTACTACTCCAGCTACTGCTATTGTTACTACTACTACTCCATCAATTACTTCAACTATTACTACTACTATTACTGTTGCTGCTGCTGTTACTACTATTGCAACTACTGCTACTACTACTGCTATTACTAAAACTACTACTACAACAATAACTACTACTATTCCTTCTACTACGACTTGCTACTAGTACTACTCCCACTTTTGCAACTACTACTGCTACTACTACTCCTACTCCTCCAAATGCTGCTACAACAACTACTACTCCTACTACCATAACTGCTACTACTACTCTCACTCCTACTACTACAACAACAACTACTACTCCTTTTCCTACCACTACTCCAATACTACTGCAAATACTAGTAATACTACTACAACTGTTACTACTGCTACAATTACTACAACTCCTCCTCCTCCTACTGCTACTACTACTGCAATAAGTACTAGTATTGCTACTGGTAGTTCTACGACTACTTCTGCTACTAATGCTATTGTCACTACTGCTACTCCCACTACTACTAGTGCTACTACTAATACAACTACTACAACAACTACAACAACTACTCCTATTACTTCAACTACTACTACTACCACTGCTACTACTACTCTCACTCCTAGTACCACTACAACTACTAGTAGTCCTATTGCTACTATTACTATATGACTATTGCTCTTGCTGCTGCCACTACTGCTATTACTACATCCGCTAATACTACGATTTCTACTACTACAACACTACTACTTCTACAACTACAACTACCACTACTACTATCACTCCTAGTACTACTACTACTACTATGACTACTCTTATTGCTACTACTACTTATAATACTACTACTGCTGCTACAACTGCTACTGCTACTATAATTACTACTATTGCTCTTATAACTATTACTACTACCACTACTCCTACTACTACAACTACTGCTACAACTTGTCCCATTACTACTACTACAATTGCTACTACTACTACCAGTACCGTGACGCCTACAACTACTACTACTAGAACAATTACTACTGCCAGTACTACTATCATAGCACGTAGTACTACTGCCACAACTGCTGCAAATGCTAGCGCTACTGCTACTATTCCTACTGCTATAACAACTGCTACAACAACTACTACTATTGTCACTACTACTTCTACTACTACAACTAGTACTCCTACAGAGACTACAATTGCCACCGCTACCACTACTACACCTACTACTGGAACTCCTGCTGCCAATACTACTACTATTGCCGCTAGTACTACTACCATTGCTGCTGTTGCCGCAGCAGCTACTACTCCTAACACTACTCCTACTACTCCTACTGCTACTACTACTGTTCCTGCTACTACTACTACTTCTATTGCTCCTACTACTACTATAACTATTACTACTGCTCCTACTACTACTACTCGAACTACTACTACTACAACTGCTTTTGCCACTGCTACTATTGCTACAACTAGTACTACAACTACTACTACTCCTCCTCCTACTATGACTATTACTACTACTCCTCCTCCTACTCCTACAACTACTACTATTGCCGCTAGTCCTACCACTACTACTGTGACTACTACTGCCACTATTACCTCAATTGTTACTCCTCCTCCTACTGCTACTACTACTATTACTACTCCAACTACTACTACAACTACTACTCTTACTGCAACTACTATGACAAATACTACTACTACTGCAACTACTGCTACTACTACTGCGACTAATACTCTAACTACTACTACAGCTACTACTGCTACTGCTGCTATTTCTAAGACTGCAGCAGTATTGCTACTATTGTTGCTACTATGACAACCACTCCTACTACTTGTTCTACTACTTAGCTACTACTACTACTATTACAACTACTACTACAACTGCTGGTACTACTACTATTACTACTATTGCTATTATTGCTACCATAGCCACTATAGCTACTATTGCTACTATTGCTACTACTTTGTGCTACTAATACTAATGCCACTACTGCTATTACTTCGAGTCTTGTTACTAACATTGCTGCCACTACTACTTATCCAACTACTACTAATGCTACTACTACAACTACTTCTTCTACTACTGCTACCACGACTACTACTCCTACTATTACAACTACTTCTACCACTAATACTACTACTCCTTATGCTTGTACAACTACTACTACTTCTACTACTACTACTACTACTATTGCTACTCCTACTGCTACTACTACTCATAATACTAGTATTGCTAAAACAGCTACTCCTACTCCTGCAACTACTTCTTCCATGACTACTATTACTACTAAAACAGCTACTTCTGTCGAGGCTACTATTATATTACTATAGCTACAACAACTATTGCTGCTACTACAACTGTGGATAATACTACTACTAGTACTGCTACTCTTAGTACTACAACTACTGCTGCTACTACTACCACTACTACTATTACTACTATGACTACTACTACTACTGCTGCTGCTGCTATTACTCCTACTACTACAACAACTACTTCTACTACTACTATTATTCACAACAACAACTACTTACTACAACTACTAATTATACCACTTCTACTACTACTATTGCCACTTCTGCTACTACTATTGCAATAACTACTACTTGTACTTCAACTACTGTTACTCCTACTACTATTACTGCCACAACTATTGCCATTTGGACGACTTCTACTACAATTATTGCTACTACTACTGTTGTTGCTACCGCTACTACTACTAAAAATTGTGGCTACCATAGTTGCTATTACTACTTCGGCTTCTACAACTACTACTAGTACTACTACAACTTCTTCTACTCCTACTGCAGCTTCTACGACCGCTACAATTGCAATAATAACAACAACTACTACTACTTCTGCTACTACCGCTACTACTACTTCTCCTACTACTGCTACTACTACTTCTACTACTACATCTGCTCATATGGTTGCTACTACTACTACAACAACAACAACTACTACTACCAATACTAATACTACTACAACAACAACTACTACTACCCCTACTACTACGACTGCTAGTCCTAGCACTACTATGACTACTATTTCTTCTTCCACTTCAACTACTGCTGTTGCTGTTGCTACAACTACTACTAGTACTACTTTAGTTGTTGCTACTACTACTACTATAGCTTATACAAGTACTTGTCCTTGTCCTACTACTACTACTACTCCTACTACCATCTCTACTACAACCACTGCTACTACTACTGATACTCCTACTATAACAGCTACTACTACTACTTCTACTTCTTTTGCGGCTATGTCTATTGCTATTACTACTATGTCTACTATTGTTGCTACTACTACTACTACTGCTACTACTTCTACTGCTAATACAACGGCTACGACAACTATGACTACTAGTAATACAACTACTACTACTTCAGCCACTATTTATTCGATTACTACTACTACTACATCTACTGCTTCTACTATTACTACCACTTCTAGCACTACTGCTACTACTACTACTACAGCTACTATTGCTATGACTACTACTACTTCTTCTTTTCCTATTTCTATTACTATTGCTACTACTTTTGCAACTACAACTAGTGCAACTACTATTACTACAGCCACTACTACTACTCATACTGTTACTGTACTACTGTTACGACTAATACAACTACTAGAGCTACTACTACTCCTCCTCCTCCTACTACTACTCCTACAATACTAATTCTGCTACTACTACTACTACAACAACTGCTATTACTACTACTACAATGCCTACTTCGGCTGCAACTACCCCTTTGACTACTACTACAACTACAACCTTCACTACTACTAGTACAACAATTGCTGCAGTTGCTACTACTACCACCACCACTACTATTACTACTACTCCTACTTCTACTTCTACTACTAATACTACTACCACTACTACTGCTACTACTGCTTCTACTACTTCTATTGCTACTACTGCTATTTCTTCTACTTCTATTGCTACAACAACAACTACTATCGCTACTACTGCTACTAATGCAGCTACTACTACTAATACTACTAGTATTGCAATAACTAACACTACTACTTCTCCAACTACTACTACTTCTGGTACTACTACTACAACTTTTGTTACTACTACTATTACTACCACTTCTATTACTTTCACTGCAACTACTACTACTGTTATTGCTTCTGCTGATTCAATAGCAACTAAAGTTACCATTACTAGTACTACTTCTGCTACCATTGCTACAAATACTACCACTTCTACTACTACTACTTCTAATCCTACAACTACAACAACTACTACTATAGCTACTGCTGCTACTACTACTAATCCTCCCCCTCCAACTACTGCTTCTACAATTGCTACTACTACTTCTACCACTATGACTACTACTACTACTTTTGCTACTACTTCGACTATACCTAGTATTACTATTGCTACCATTACAATTATTGCTACTACTATTACTGATGCTACTACTACTATAGCTACTAATGCTACCACTACTACTACTCCTATTGCTCCAATGGCTACTACTACTGCTGCCGCTCCAACTACTACTAGTGCTATTATTACTACTACTTCTACTACTACTACTATAGCTACAACTGCCACTACTTCTACTACAACAACTTGTATAACTACCGCTACTACTATTACTAATGCTGTTGCAACTTCTACTATAGCAACTACTACAGCGACTTCTACTGCTAGAACTACTATTTATGCTGATACTATTACTCCTACTAACACAACTATAAGCATTACTACAACTACAACCACTATTATTGCTACAATAAAAATAATAACTACAACTATTGCTACTACTCCTACACTACTATAACTACTACTACTACTACTTCTAAGACTACTTCTACTTCTACTACAACTATAACTACTATTACTACTACTACTATTGCTACTACCGCTCCTACAGCTACTACTAATACTATTGCCGCTACTACTACTACTATTATGATCGCTATTAATAATATAACTGCTATTGCTTATGCTGCTGCTAATACTACTACTGGTATTGATGCTACTGCTACTGCTACTTCAACTACCACTACTACTGCTGGTGTTGCTACAACTGCGACTGCTACTAATGCAGCCACCATAGATACTGCTACTATAACTATTCTCCTACTACTTCTACTACTGTTATTGCTATTGCTTCTACTGCTATTGCTACTACTACTACTATAACAACTATTGCTACTACTGCTACTACTTCTCCTACTTATCCTACCACTGCTACTATGATAGCTACTACTACTGCTGCTGCTACAACAACTACTACTACTATCTTGACTATTGAAACTACTGCTACTTCAACTACCACTACTACTGCTGGTGTTGCTACAACTGCGACTGCTACTAATGCAGCCACCATAGATACTGCTACTATAACTATTCTCCTACTACTTCTACTACTGTTATTGCTATTGCTTCTACTGCTATTGCTACTACTACTACTATAACAACTATTGCTACTACTGCTACTACTTCTCCTACTTATCCTACCACTGCTACTATGATAGCTACTACTACTGCTGCTGCTACAACAACTACTACTACTATCTTGACTATTGAAACTACTGCTACTTCAACTACCACTACTACTGCTGGTGTTGCTACAACTGCGACTGCTACTAATGCAGCCACCATAGATACTGCTACTATAACTATTCTCCTACTACTTCTACTACTGTTATTGCTATTGCTTCTACTGCTATTGCTACTACTACTACTATAACAACTATTGCTACTACTGCTACTACTTCTCCTACTTATCCTACCACTGCTACTATGATAGCTACTACTACTGCTGCTGCTACAACAACTACTACTACTATCTTGACTATTGAAACTACTGCTACTTCAACTACCACTACTACTGCTGGTGTTGCTACAACTGCGACTGCTACTAATGCAGCCACCATAGATACTGCTACTATAACTATTCTCCTACTACTTCTACTACTGTTATTGCTATTGCTTCTACTGCTATTGCTACTACTACTACTATAACAACTATTGCTACTACTGCTACTACTTCTCCTACTTATCCTACCACTGCTACTATGATAGCTACTACTACTGCTGCTGCTACAACAACTACTACTACTATCTTGACTATTGAAACTACTGCTACTTCAACTACCACTACTACTGCTGGTGTTGCTACAACTGCGACTGCTACTAATGCAGCCACCATAGATACTGCTACTATAACTATTCTCCTACTACTTCTACTACTGTTATTGCTATTGCTTCTACTGCTATTGCTACTACTACTACTATAACAACTATTGCTACTACTGCTACTACTTCTCCTACTTATCCTACCACTGCTACTATGATAGCTACTACTACTGCTGCTGCTACAACAACTACTACTACTATCTTGACTATTGAAACTACTGCTACTTCAACTACCACTACTACTGCTGGTGTTGCTACAACTGCGACTGCTACTAATGCAGCCACCATAGATACTGCTACTATAACTATTCTCCTACTACTTCTACTACTGTTATTGCTATTGCTTCTACTGCTATTGCTACTACTACTACTATAACAACTATTGCTACTACTGCTACTACTTCTCCTACTTATCCTACCACTGCTACTATGATAGCTACTACTACTGCTGCTGCTACAACAACTACTACTACTATCTTGACTATTGAAACTACTGCTACTTCAACTACCACTACTACTGCTGGTGTTGCTACAACTGCGACTGCTACTAATGCAGCCACCATAGATACTGCTACTATAACTATTCTCCTACTACTTCTACTACTGTTATTGCTATTGCTTCTACTGCTACTACTACTACTACTACTACTATAACAACTATTGCTACTACTGTTACTACTTCTCCTACTTATCCTACCACTGCTAATATGATAGCTACTACTACTGCTGCTGCTACAACAACTACTACTACTATCTTGACTATTGAAACTACTACTACTACTTCTACTCCTACTACTTCGGCTACTGCTACTTTTGCTACATCTATGACTGCTACTACTGCAACTTCTACTAATACCGCTCCAACTACTACTGCTACTACTGCAACTTCTACTAATACCGCTCCAACTACTACTGCTACTACTACTATAACTCCCACTGCTACTGCTGCCATGACAACAACTACTTCTGCTCCTACTACTATGACTACTACTACGACAACTACTACAGCTCATGCTACTATGACTACTACCTTAATTGGTACTACTGATACTCCAACTACTACTACTACTTCATCTACTAACACTACTACTATTATTACTCCTACTACTATAACTATTGCTCAACTGCTGCTACTACTCCAACTACTACTACAACTTCTGCTGCTACTACCACTATGACTTCAGCTACTATTTCTCTTACCACTACTACTGCTACTACTAGTAGTAGTACTACTACTGCTGCTATAGTTACTACTACTTCAACAATAACAACAACTACTACTACAACTTCTACCACTACTACAACTACAACAACAACAATAACAACTAGTACTAGTAGTGCAAATACTACAACAACTAATAGTACTCCTACTACACCAAATACTACTACTATTGCGACTACTACTATTCCTTCTTCTACTGCTACTTCAGCTACTACTACTACACCTACTATTATTGCTTCTACCACTACCACTACTACTATGACAACTACTACTGCTACTCCTACTACTACCACTAATAGTACTGCTCTACTACTACTCATACAACTTCTACAACTACTTCTACAACTACTACTCATACCACTATTGCTACTCTACTACTACTGCTACTATGTATGCTAATACCACTACTACTTCTATTACTACTACTGCTATTGCAACTACTACTAACTCTCCTACTACTAGTACGACTACTACCACTACTACTATTACTACTACTACTACCACTACTACTCCTATCAATACTACTTCTCCGATGACTAGTACTTCTGCTACTTCTACTACCACTACTATAGCTACTAGTAGTAGTAGTACTACTACTACTACTACAACAACAACAGCTACTACTACTGTTGCTGCTGCTACTGCTACTACTTTTATTACTACTACGACTGGTACTAAACCTACTCCTACTACTATTGCTGCTATTGTTGTTACTATAGCTACTGCTGCTGCTGCTGCTATCACTTCTACTGCTACTACTACTACTTCTACTACAGCTACTACTACTACGGCTACTACTGCTACTACTGTTACTACCATGACTACCACTACACCTACTACTACTTCGCATTCTACTACTACTATTACTACTTCTATTACAATCTCAATAGCTACAACAAGTTCTCCAATTGCTACTACTAGTACGGATACTTCTACTACTATTATTAATACTATTACTACTGCAACTACTGCTATTATTGCAACAACTGCTACCACTACCACAACAGCAGCTACTACTACAACAATAACTACAACTACTACTGCGACTGCAACTACAGCTGCTTCTCTAACTACTATTATGACTATTACTACTACTGCTGCTGCTACTACTACTACTAGAACTACTATGTCCACTAGTACTACTACTATTACAACAACAACTACTACTACTGATACTACATCTATAGCTGCAACTACTCAACATCTCGTACTATGATTACTATTGCTTTTAAAACTACTACTACTACTGCAACTACTACTACAATTAGTACAACTAGTACTCCAACGACTACTACCGTAGCTGTTGCTACTATTGCTTCTACTCCTACTACTGCTGCTGCTCCCATTGCTGCTACTACTACCCCAACTATAGCAAATACTACTACTATCACCTCTACTACAACAACTAGCACTACAACTACTACTACAACAATAACAACAACTACTACTACTATAACTACTTTTGATACTACTACTACTACAACAACTATTATTACTATTATAACAACTGCTACTACTGCTACTACAACTATGACTACTACTACTACTACCACTACTATAGCTATCCCTGCGACCACTACTACTACCGCTAGTATAATAACTACTAATGCTACAACTACTACTGCTGCTACAGCAGCTACTACTACAACCACTACTACCACCACTGCTACTAATACTGCTACTGCTACTTCTAGTACTACTATGACAACTCCTACTACTTCTACCACTACTATTGCTATCGGTACTACTTCTGCAACTACTACAACCTCCAGTACTACTACAACAAATACTATTACTACTACTAATACTATTGCTTCTACTACCACCACTACTACTACTACTACTAATACTAATAAAAATACTATTTCTGCTATGGTTGCTACTCCTACTTCTATTACTACTACACTTGCAACTACTACATTGACTACTATTGCTACAACAACTACTACTAGTACTAATACTACTAATACTACTACTACTACTACTACTTCTACAACTAATAATATGACTACTACCACCAATTGTTCTGCTACTATAACTAATATGACTACATCTACTACAACTCCTACTTCTGCTTCTACTCCTACTACTACTGCTACCAATAGTTCTATTACCACCACCACCACCACTGCAACTACTACTATTATTGCTGCTAACAACAACAACAACAATAACAACTACTGCTACTAATGCTACTACTACTCCTCCTACTACTACTACAACAATAACTACTCCTACTACTCCTACTACTACTACTACTCCTGCATCTACTACTACTACTACCATGACACCTACTACTACTATTACAGCTACTTCTACAACTCCTCCTACTACTACTCATACAACTACTGCTATTGTTACTACCACTGCTAGCCCTATTACTACTACTACAACGAGTACTACTACTATTACTACTACCACCTCTAGTACTAGTACAACTACTACTACTCCTACTATTTCTCTACTACTACTTCTCCTACTCTACTCCTACCACTACTACTACCACTCCTACTGCTACTACTCCTACTACTACTCCAACCAAAATAACTATTACTACTACTGCTACTATTTCTGCTTCTAGTATGGCTGCTGCTCCTAATACTACAAATACTAGTGCTACTACTACTTCTACTGCTACTGCTACTACTGCTGCTACTAGTACTACTACTACGAAAACTGCTACTACTACTACTACTACGACTATAATAACTACTACTAATACTACCGCTACTACTGCTACTGCTACTGCAACTACTAATACAGATATTACTACTACGGCTACTCCTACTACTTCTACTACTAATACTTCTATAACTGCTACACCTACTACTCCTATTACTACCACTTTTGCAACAGCTACTACTACCACTAACCATACAGCTATTGCCACTTCTACTACCACTACTACTCATATTACTACTAAAACTATTACTACTACAACTAGTTGTTGTTGTTGCAGTAGTAGCCAGAGTAGTAGTTGTTTTAGTAATAGTAGTAGTAGCTATAGTAGTAGTAGTAGAAGTATTAGTTGTAGTAGTCATTGTAGTAGCAATAGCAATAGTAGTTGTAGTAGTAGTACCAGTAGCAATAGCAATTGTAATAGTAGTAGTAATAGTAGTAGTAGTAGCATTTGTAGTAGTAGCAGCAATAAGAGCGATCATACAAGTAGCAGTAGTAGAAGTTATTATTGTTATTGTAGCAGTAGTAGTTATCAATTGAATAGTACTAGCATGAATAGTAGTTGTATTAGTGGCGGTAGTAGTAGCTATTGTAGAAGAGGTAGTTATAGTAGTAGTAGTAGAAGTAGTACCAGAATTAGTAGTAGTAGTAGGAGTAGCAGTAGCAGTAGCTATAGAATTAGTATTTGCTGAAGTAGTAGTAGTAATAATAGTAGTAGTAGTTGTAGTTGTAGTACAATGAGTAGTAGCATTTGTAGTAGTACCAGTAGCAACAGTAGTAGTTGTAGTACTAGTACTAATAGTAGTAGTAGTTGTTGTTATTGTAATAGTAGTAGTAGTAGTATTAGTAGTAATAGTAGTGCTAGTACTATAGTAGAAGAAGAAGAAGTAGTAGTAGTAGTAATAATAGGGGTTGGAGCAGTAGTAGTAGCAACAGTTGTAGTAGTATTTGTAACCCATAGGAGTAGCAATTGCAGTTGCAGTAGTAGTAGTAGTAGGAGCAGTAGCAATAGCAGTAGGAGTGTCATTAGTAAAAATATTAATAGTTGTAGTTGTAGTAGGAGTAGTAGTAATAGTAGCTGTAGGAGTAGAAGAAATAGTAGCAATAGTGATAGTTGTATAGCAGCAGCAGTAGTTATAGTAGTAGTAGCAGTAGTAGTAGTATTAGTATCAGTAGTAGAAGTAGTAGTAGCCATAGCACTAGTTGCAGTAGTAGTTGTTGTATGAATCACAATTGTAGTAGTAATATTAGTTGTAGTAGTAGCAGTAGTAATAATAGTTGTAGTAGTAGCAGTAGTCATAGAGGTAGGAGAAATAGTAGTAGCAATAGCTACTTTCGCGGCTGCGGTAACAGCCGTAGGAATAGTTGTTGTTGTAGTAGTAGTTGTAGTAGTAATTGTAGTAATAGTAGTAGTAGCAGAAATTGTAGTGGTAGTATTATTAGGGGTAGTAGACATACTAGTAGCAGGAGTAGAAGTTTTAGTAGTAATAGTAGTTGTAGCACAATGGGTAGTCATAACAGTAGTAGTTGTAGTAGTCGTTGTAGGAATAGTAGCAGGAGTAGTAGCAGTAGCGATAATAGTAGTAGTAGCTATAGTAGCAATAGTGGAAGTCATAGTAGTAGTTTTAGTTGTCAGGGTAGTAGTAGTAGTTGCTATAGTAGTAGTAGTAGAAGTAGAACCAAAAGTAGTAGTAGCTGTCTTAGTCGCTACGATAGTAGAAGCAGGTGAAGTAGCAGCAATTATTGTAAGAGTGGTAGAAATAGCAGGAGAAGTAGTAGTAGTAGTCGTAGATGTAGTGGCAGCATTAGTAGCAATTGCAACAGTAGAAATAGTAGTCATAGTAGTAGCAGTTGTAGTGGTAGTAGCAGTAGCAGCAATAGTACTAATAGTTACAGTAGTAGTATTATTGGTAGTAGCATCAGCAGTAGCAGCAGGATCAGTAGTAGCAGTAGTTGGAGACGTTGTAGTAGTGGTAGTAAGAGTGGTTGTGTCAGTAGTAGTAGTCGCTGTGGTAGTTGTAGTAGTGGTAGTTGTTGCAATAGTAGCAGTAATAGTAGCAGCAATAGTAGCAACAGTAGTAGTAGTAGCAACAGCAGTAGTAGTAGTAGTTGCAGTAGTAGTTATTGTTGTTGTAGTAGTAGTGGTAGTAGTATTAGCAGTTGCAGTAATAGCAGTTGTAGTAGTAGTTGTTGTTGTAGTAGTAGCAGTAGCAGGAGTTGTTTTAGTAGTAGTGGTATTAGTTGTAGCAGTAGTAGTTGTTGTAGTAATAGTATTAGTAATAGTACTAGTAGCAGTACTTATAGCAAAAGTAGTAGCAGTAGTAGTTGTAATAGAAGTAACAGTAGTAGATGTAGCAGTAGCAATAATAGTGATAGCATTGACAGAAGTAGTAGTAGTAGTAGCAGCAGTAGTAGTTGTAGTAGTAATTAGAGCAGTAGTAGTAGTTGGAGCAGTACTAGCAATAGTAGCAGTAGCAGCAGTAGTAGCAGCAGTAGTGGTAGCATCAGTAGTAGTAATAGCAGTAGCATTAGTAGAAATAGTATAAAAAATTATGGTAGTTGCAGTAGTGGTAGAACGAGTGGTCGAAGTAGTAGCAGAAGTAGTACTAGTAGTACTAGTAGTAGTAGTTGTTGTGATATAGTTGTAGTAGTAGTAGTAGTTGTAGTAGTAGTGATAGTAGTAGTTGTAGTAGTAGTTGTAGTAGTAGTACTGATAGTAGTAGCAACAATAGTTGTAGTAGTAGTAAAAGTAGCAGTAGTAGCAGTAGTAATAGTAGCCGTAGTAGTAGTAGAAGTAGTAGTAGTAGTAGTACTAGTTGTTATTGTTTTAGTAGTAGTCATAGCAGCCGTAGTAGCAATAGAAGTAGTAGCAGTAGTAGTATTTGTAGCAAAAGTAGTAATAGCAATAGTAGTAGCCGCGATATTAATAGTAGTAGTAGCGGTAGTAGATGGAGCAAGAGCAGGAGAAGTGTCAGTAGCAGTTGCAGTTGCAGCAGCATTAGTAGTAGTAAGAGTAGTAGCAATGGTATCAATAGTAGTAGTAGTATCATAGGTAAAAAGAATAGTAGTTATAGTTGTAGCAGAAGTAGTAGAAATAGTAGCAGCAGGAGTAGAAGAAATAGTAGCAATAGTAATAGTAGCAGTTGTTGTAGCTGAAGTAGTTGTGGTAGTAGCAGTAGTAGTGGTAGGAGTAATAGTAGTAGTATTAGTACTTGTTGCAATAGTAGTAGCCGTTGTACTGGTTGTAGTAGTAGTTGTCGTAGAAGCAGTTGTAGTAGTAATATTAGTTGTAGTAGGAGTAGTGGTTGTAGAAGTAGTCTTAGAAGTAGGAGAAGTAGTAGTAATACCAGTAGCATCCATAGCGATAGCAGCCGCCGCAATAGTAAGAGTAGTAGTGGAAGTTATAGTAGTCATTGAAGTTGTAGTAGTAAAAGTAATAGTAGCAAAAATTGTAGAAGTAGTAGTAGAAGTAGGGGTTGTATAAGTAGTAGTAGCAGGAGTAGAAGTCATAATAGCAATAGTACATGTAGTAGCATTAGCAATTATAGCGGTAGTAGTTGTTGTAGCAATAGTAGCAATACTAGAAGTAGTAGCGATAATTGCAATAGTAGCTATATCAATAGCAGTAGAAGTGGTAGTAATAATTTTAGTTGTCAGGGTAGTAGTAGTTGTTGTTGTAGTAGCAGCAGTAGTAGTAGTCGCTGTAGTAGTCATTGTTGTTGTAGTAGCAGCATTAACAGCAGCAGTAGTAGAATCAGCAATAGCAGCAGTAGCAATAGTAGCAGTAGCAGTTGCAGTACTAGTAGCAGTTGTAGTAGTAGTAGCAGCAGTAGGAGTAGTAGTAGAGGCAATAGTAGTAACTGTAGTATAAGTAGTAGGAGAAGTAGTAGTAGCAGTTGATGTAGTGGTAGTAATAGTAGTAGTAGTAATAGTAGCAGTGGTAGTACTAGAAGGAGTAGAAGTTGGAGCAATAGCAGTTGTAGTTATAATCGTAGCAGTATTAGTAGCAGCATCAGTAGTCGTAGCTGTAGTAGTAGTAGTAGGAGATGTTATAGTAGTGGTTGTATTAGTCGTAGTAGTAGTAGCTATTCTAGTAGTAGTAGCAGCAGCAGTAGTAGTGGTAGTATTAGTTGGAGCAGTAGTAGAAGTAATAGTTGTAGTAGTAGTAGTAGCTGTAGTAATAGTAGTTATAGCAGTTGCAGTAGTCTTAGTAATAGTAGTAGTGGTTATTATAGTAGTAGTAGTTAAGAGTAGTAGTAGTAGTAGCAATAGTAGTGGTAGTAGTAGTGGTGGTGGTGGGGGTGGTGGTGGTGGTAGTAGAAGAAGAAGTTGTTGTATTAGTAGTAATAGTTGTTGTTGTAGCAGCAATAGCTGTTGTAGCAGTAGTAGTAGTCATCATAATAGTAGTGGCAGAAGTAGTAGTTGAAGGAGTAGTAGTCATAGTAGTAGTTGGTCTAATAGAAGTAATAGTAGTAGAAGTAGAAGCAACTGTATAGTTATAGTAGTGGCAACAACATATTTGTAGCAGTAGCTGTCGTAGTAGTAGCAGTAGTAATAAGAGCACTAGTAGTAGTTGGAGCAGCAGTATTACTAGTAACAGTAGTGGTGGTAGCATCAATGGGAGTAGTCACAGTAGTTGTAGTAGTAGCAGGAGTAGTTAAAGTAGTAGCAGTCGTAGTAGTTGTTGTGGCAATAGCAAAAGTAGCAGTAGTGGAAGCTGTACCATTAGTAGTAGTTGCAGCAGCTATAGTAGTAATAGAGTTAGTAGTTGTAGTAGTTGTAGTAGTCACTCTGGTAGCTGTGGCAGCAGTAGTTGCAGTAGTAGCAACAATAGTAGTAGTAGGAATAGTAGTAGCCGTTGTAGTAGTAGCAGCAGCAATAGTTATTTAGTAAGAGTAGTACTAGTAGCAATCATAGTAGTTGTAGTAGTAGTAGTAGTAGTACAAACATTAGTATTAGCAGAAGTTGTTGCAGTATTACTAGTAGTAGTAGTAGCAAGCAGAAGTAGTAGTAGTTAAAGTAGTAGCGGTAGTAGTAGATGTAATACAAGTAGCAATAGTAGTAGTAGCCCAAGAAGTTGTAAGAGTAGTAGTTGTAGCAACAGCTGCAGGAACAGTAGTAGTAGTAGTAGTAGTAGTGGTGGTGGTAGTAGTGGTAGTAGTGGTAGTAATAGTAGTAGTAGTAGTAGCCGCTATAGCAGTAGCATCAGTACTAGTAGAAACAGTAGTAGTAGTAATTGTAGTAGTAGTTGTTGTTGTTGTTATTGTTGTTATAGTAGTAGTAGTATTATTAGTAGTAGTAGAACTAGTAGTCACAGTTGTAGTGGGATCGGTAGTAATTGTAGCAGTTATAACATCTATAGTAGTAGTAGAAGCAACAGTAGTAGCAGCAGCAACAGTACTAGTAGTCATAGTACTAGCTATAGTAGTATTAGTTGTAGTTGTAGTAGTAATAATAGTAGTAGTAGGAGGAAGAAGTAGTAGCAGTAGTAGCAATAGTAGCTGCAGCAGTAACTTCAACAAAGCAGCAGCAACCAAGCAACAATAGAAGTAGCAGTAACAGTAGTAGTAGTTGTTGTAGTAGTTGTAGTAGTAGTAGCAGAAGCAACAACAACAACAGCAGTAGAAGTTGTAGCCACAGTAGTTGGAGTAGCAGTAGTAGTAATAGTAGTAACAGTAGTAGTTGTAGCGGCTGTAGTAGTAGTAGTGGAAGTAGTAGTAGTAGCAGCAGGAGTAGCAGAAGTAGTAGAAGAAGTAGCAGTAGCATTAGTAGTAATAGCTGCAGTAGTTGTAGTAGTAGTAGTTGCACCAGCAGCAAAAGCGGTAGCATTAGTGCGAGTCTTAGTGTTACTAGAAGTAGTAGTAGGAGCAGCAACATCAGTGGAAGCAGCAATAGTAGTTGTTGTAGAAGGAGTTGCACAAGTAGCAGTAATAGTAGTAGTAGGGGTAGCTGAGGTAGTAGCAGTAGTATTAGTAGTGGTTGTTGTAGAAGTAGCAGCAGTAGTAATATTAGTAGCAACAGGAGTAGTAGTAGTAATAGTAACAGTAATAGTAGTAGTAGTAGCTGTAGCAACAGCAGCAGCAGTATCAGTAGTAGTAATAGCAGAAGTAGTTTCAGTAGTATTTGTAGTTGTTGTAGTAGAAGTAGTAGCAGTATTAGCAGCAGCGGTGGTAGTGGCAGTAGTAGTAGTTGTTGTAGATGTAGTATTAGTAGTAGTAGTAGTAGTAGTAGCAATAGCAGTAGTTGTACTAGGAGAAGTAGTAGTAGTAGTAGTAGTAGCAGTAGCAGTAGTACTAGTAGCTGTAATTGTAGTTGTGGTAGTAGTAGTAGCAGTAGTAGTAGCAGCAGCAATAGTAGCAATGGTAGTAGTAGCAGAAGTAGTTGTAGAAGCTGTAGTAGTAGTTGAAGTAGTAGTAGAAGTTGTAGTAGTTGCAAAAGTAGCATTAGCAGTAGTAGGAGCAGTAGTATCAGTAGTCACAGCAGTAGTATTAGTTGTAATAGTACCAGTAGGAGTAGTCGTAATAGCAGAAGTAGAAGCAGTAGGATAAGTAGTAGTAGTAGTAGTGGTTGTAGTAGCAGCAGTAGTGGTAGTAGTAGTAGTCGAAGTATTAGTAGTAGTAGTAGTAGTAGTAATACTAGCAATAGTAGTAGTAGCAGTAGTAGTAGTGAAACTAGTAGTACTAGCAATAGTGGTAGTAGTAGTAGTAGCAATAGTAGTGAAAGTAGTAGTAATAGGACAAGTAGTTGTTGTAGCTGAAGCGGTAATAGTAGAAGCTATAGTAGTAATGGTAGTAGTACTCGCTGTAGTATCTGTAGCAGTAGTAGTGGCATTAATGGTAGCAATAGTGGTTGTTGCAGTAGTAGTAGCTATTGTAGTAGTGGTAGAAGTAGTAATAGAAGCAGTAGAAGTAGTTGAAATAGAAGTTGTAGTAGTAGTTGTTGTAGTAGAAGTTCCAATTATAGTACAACTTGCAGTACTTGTAGTAGTAATCCTTCTAGCAATAGTCGCAGTAATAGTAGTAGCAGCAGTAGCAAAAGAAGCAGTAGTGGATGTACTACTTGTAGTAGTAGTTGCCATAGCATACATAGTAGTAGTAGAAGTAGTAGCAAAAATCAAAGTGGAAGCCGAAGTAGTAGAAGTAGTGGTAAGAACATCGGTAGTAGCCGTAGTAATCGTAGTAGTAGTAGTAGTAGTAGCAGCAGCAGCAAAAGTAGTAGTAGTAGTTGGAGTACCAGTAGCAGTTGTAATAATAGTTGCAGTAGTAGGAGTAACATCAGCCGTAGTAGGAGCAGAAGTAGTAGTAGTAGCCATAGCAGTAAGGGTATCTGTAGTAGTAGTTTAGGTAGTAGTAGTAGTAGTAGCTGGAGCTGCAGTAGTTTTCATAGTAATAGGAGTAGTAACAGTTGTTGTCCTTGTAGCAGTAGTAGTGGGAGTTCTAATAGCTGTAGTAGCAGCAATAGGTAAAGCAGTATTAGTAGAAATTGTAGTAGCAGCAGTCATAGCAGTAGCAGAAGTAGCAGTAGCAAAAGTAGCAGTAGCAGAAGTAGTAGGAGTAGAAGTTGTAGTAGTAGTTGCAGAAGCAATAGCAAAAGTAGTGATAGTAGCTGCAGTAGTTATAGTAGCAACAATAGATGTAGCAGTGATTGTCAAAGTCAGAGAAGTAGCAGTAGTAGTAAAAATAGTAGAAGCAAAAATGGTAGTAGTAGTGGTAGTAGTAGTAGTCAAAATAGTAGTAGCTGGAGTAGTAGTTGTAGTAGCAATAGTAGTTGTAACAGCATGCGTAGTAGTAAAAGTAGTAGTGGTTGTAGCAGTAGTAGCAATAGTAGTAGTAGTAGTAGCGATAATATAGTAGTAGCACTAGTAGCAATAGTAGAAGTAGTAGCAGTAGTTTTACTAATTGGGGTAGTAGTAGCAGTTATTGTAGCTACAATAGTAGTAGAAGTAATAACAGTAGTAGTAGTAGCTATCGTAGTAGAAGCAGTAGTAGAAGTAGGAGAAGTTGGGATAGTAGCAGTAGCAATAGTAGTAGCTATAGTAGTAGCAGAAGCAATAGTAGTAACAATTGTAGAAATAGTAGGAGAAGCAGTAATACTAGCAGTAGATGTAGTGTCAACATTAGTCGCAGTCCCAGTAGGAGTAGTGGTAGTTGTTGTTATCGTTGCAGTAGTAGTATTAGAAGTAGCTATAGCAATAGCAACAATAGTAGTAGTATTATTAGCAGCAACAGTAGTAGTAATTGTTGTAGTCGAAGTAGTAGTAGGAGAATTAGTAGTAGTGGTATTAATATTAGTAGCATTAGTTGTATCAGTAGTAGCAACAGTAGTAGTAGTAGTTGTTGTTGTTGTTGTTCTTGTTCTTGTTGTTGCAGTACTAGTAGTGCTAGTTGTAGTAGTAATAGTAGAAGTAATAGATGTAGTAGTAGTAGTAGTAGAAATAGTAGCTGAAGTTGTTGTTGTGGTAGTAGAAATAGTAGTCATTGTAGTCGTAGCAGTCGTAGTAGCAGTAGTAGTAGTAGTAGAAATAGTAGTTGAAGTTGTTGTTGTAATAGTAGAAATAGTAGTCATTGTAGTCATAGCAGTCGTAGTAGCAGTAGAAGTAATAGCAATAGTGGTAGTAGAAGCAGTAGAAGTATCAGTAGTTGCAATAGCAATAGAAGCAGCCACAGTAGAAGTAGAAGTAGCAGTACCAGTTGTAGAAGGAGTATCAGTAGTTGCAACATTGGTTGTAGTAGAAGTAGTAGTTGGTGTAGTAGTACTAGTTGAAGTAGGAAAAGTAGCAATATAAGTTGTAGCAGTAGTAGTAGTAGTAGTAATAGTAGTAGTTGAAGTAGTAGTAGTAGTGGCAGTTGTAGTAGCAAAAATAGCTGTAGTTTTAGTAGTTGTAGCAACAACAGCAGCAGTAGTAACAACAATGGAAGAAATAGTAGTCGTAGTAGTGGTAGTAGTAGTCGTATTAGTAGTAGTAAGAGCAGTAGTATTAGTATTAGTAGTAGTAGTATTATTATTATTAGTAATAGTAGTAGTAGGAGGAGGAGTAGTAGTAGTAGCATAAGTAGTAGTAGAAGTAGTAGTAGCAATAGTAGCATTAGTTGCAAAAGTAGCAGAAGTAGTAGTAATAGTAGTAGTAGAAGTTATAATTGCAGCGATCATAGCAGCCATAGTAGTAGTAGAATTAGTAGTAGTAGTTGTAGTAGTAGCAGTTATAGCAGTAGAAGTAGCAATAGCAACTGTGGTAGCTATAGTATTAGTAGTAACAGCGGTAGCAATAGCAGTAGTAGTCGTGTTTGTAATAGGAGTAGTAGAAGCAGTTATAGCACAAGTAGTAGTAGGAGAAGTAGTAGTAGTAGTAGTAGTAGTAGGAGTAGCAACCATTCTAATAGTAGTTCTAAAGCAATAGTAGTATGGGTATTAGTAGTAGCAGTAGTGGTTGCAGTAGTAATAGTAGCTAGAGTAGTTATAGTAGTAGCGGGTGCAGTAGTAGTAGCAGTATCACTCGTAATAATAATAATAGCAGTAGTAGTAGTAGCAGCAGGAGTAGTAGTAATAGTAGCATTAGGAGTAGAACAAATAGTAGCACTAGCGATAGTAGTAGGAGCAGTTATAGTAGTACTTGTAGTAGTAGTAGTAGTAGCTGTAGTAGTAGTAGGAGAAGTAGTAGTAGTACTAGTAGTAGTAGCAATAGTAGTAGTAGCTGTAGCAGTAGTAGTAGTTATTGTAGTAGTAGTAGTCATAGTAGTTATAGTAGTAATAGCAGTTGTAGTAGTAGTAGTTGTCGTATAAGTAAGAGTAGTAGTTGTAGTAGTAGTGGCAACAGTAGCAGAAGTAGCAGTAGCAGTAGTACTTGTAGTTGAAGTAGTAGTAAAAGTGGTAGTTGGAGAAATAATAGTAGTAGTCGCAGCAGCAGCAGTAGTTGCAGTAGTAGTAATAACAGTAGTAGTAGCGATAATGGCAGTAGTCGTAGTACTAACAGCCGTAGCGGTAGTAGTCGCAGTTTTAGTAGTTGGGGGAGTTGTTGTACTTGTTGTAGCAATAGTAGTGGTGGTAGGAGTAGAAAATTAGTAGTAGTAGTAGTAGTAGCAGGAGTTGTAGTAGTAGTAGTTGTAAAAGTTATGGTAGTAGTAATAGTACTAGTTGTAGTTGTAGTTATTATTATTGTAGCCGCAGTAGTAGTAGCATTAGTAGTATTAGCAATAGTAGTAGGAGGAGTAGTAGTAGTGGAAGTACTTATAATAGGAATAATAGTAATCGTATTAGCAGTTGTAGTAGTAGTATTGGTAGTAGTGGTAGCAATTGCAGTAGTAGCTATAGCCGCAGCAGCAGTTGGAGTACCAGTAGTAGCAGTAGCAGCAACAACAACAATAACAACAGTAGTGGTAGTTGAAGAAGTAGTAGTAGTAGTAGGAGAAGTAATAGCAGTTGTAGCAGCAGTTGGAGCAGTAGTTGTTGTAGTAGTACTTGGAGCAATACTAGTAGTAGGAGTACTAGTTGTAGTAGTAGAAGAACTTTGTAGGAGTAGCAGCAATAGTAGCGGTATAAGTAGTAGCAGTAGTAGCAGTAATAGTTGTTGTAGTAGTAGTTATAGTAGTATTCACAGTAGTAGCAGCAGTAACAGTAGTTGTTGTTGTTGTTGTTGTAGTAGCCCTACTAGCAGTAATAGTCATTGTTGTTGTAACAGTAGTTGCAGTAGTAGTGGTAGCAACAGCAGTATAAGTAGTTGTAATAGTCATAGTAGAAGTAGTAGTCATAGTAGTAATAGGCGAAGTAGCAGTAGTTGTAGTAGAAGTAATAGTAGTAGAAGTTGTAGTAGTAGTAGTAGTAGTTCTAGTAGTAGTAGTTGTAGTAGTAGTAGTAGCAGTAGTAGCAGTAGAAGCAATATCAGCCGTAGCTTCAACATTAGTCGTTGCAATAATTACAGTAGTAGCAGCAGTAGTAGGAGTAGTGAAAGTAGTGGCAGAAGTAGTAGTCATAGAAGTAGCAGTAGTAGTAGCTATAGTAGAAACTTTAGTAGTAGTAGCTGTAGTAGAAACTTTAGTAGTAGTCAGAGTAGGAGTACTAGTAGTAGTAGTAGTAGTAGTAGTAGTAGTAGTGATAGTAGGAGTCGCAACAATAGTGATTGTAGTAGCTGTAGCAGTTGTAGTAGTGGTAGTAGGAGTCGTAGCAGTAGTGATTGTAGTAGCTGTAGTAGTAGCACTGATAGAAGTTGTAGTAGTAGTAAAATTAGTTGTCGGACTAGTAACAATAGTAGCAGTAATAGTAGTACTAGTAGAAGTAGAAATATTAGTGGTTGTAGTAGTCATTATAGTAGTATTAGCAATAGTAGTAGTAGTAGTAGCAGAAGTAAAAATAGCAATAACAACAACTACAGTAGCAATAGTAGCAAATTAAAAAATTATAGTAGTAGTAGTATTAGTACCTGCAGAAGTAGTTGTCGTAGTAGTAGCAGTTGTGGTAATAGTTGTCGTAGTAGTAGTAGCAGTAGATGTCGTAGTATTAGCAGTATTCATAGTAGCTACAGTAGTAGTAGAAGCAGTAGAAGCAGTAGCTATAGTAGTTGTAGTAGCAGTAGCTATAGTAGTTGTGGTAGCAATAGCGGTTGTAGTTGTAATAGTTGTTGCAACAGGAATAGTAGTAGTAGCAGTAGTTGTAATAGTAGTCATAGTAGTAGTAGTAGTAGTACCAATAGTCGTAATAAAAATAGTAGTAGTTGTAGTAGTAATGGTAGTAGATCAGTAGCAGAAGTAGCACGACAATTGCTACTCCTCCTCCTCCGTCTACTGCTACTACGACTACCACTACTACTACAACAAAAACAACAACAACTACTACTACTACTACTCCTACGTCCACTTCAATTACTTCTACTACTACTAATTCTACTGCTACTAAAACTCCTACCACCACCACCACGACTACTGCTACCACTACTAATACTACTACCACTACGAATCCTTCTTCTACTACTACTGCTTCTACTTCCATTTCTACTACTATTACTACTACTACTACTACAAAAACTACTACTACAACTAATACTACCACCACTATGACAACTACTGCTACTACAATAACTACTACCATTTCTACTATTACTACGTCTACTACTTCTGCTTCTACCCCCACTCCCAACTCTGACTCCTACTACTACTACCACTACAACAACAACTACTACTACCACTATTACCACTATTACAACTACCACTAATACTACAACAACAACAACTACTACTAAAACAACAACAACAACTACCACTGTTGTTGCTACTACTACTACTACTATTCCTACTCCCACCACCCCTAATAATACTGCTACAATTGCTATTATTACTACTACTACTTCTACTACTGCCACTACTACTACTACCAGCCATACTCCAATGACTACTACTACTGCTACTACAACTACTACTCCTACTACTCCTGTTGCCTCTGTTACTTCTACAATGGCTACTACTGCCACTAATGATACTAGTGTCACTATTACTACTATCGTTATTATTGCTACAAGTGCTAATACTACTACTGCTGCTATTACTACTATAACTGCTACTGCTACAAAAAATACTTCTCCCACTACTATTGCTACTGCCACTACTGCTATTCCTACTACTGCTGCTTCTTCCATTACAGCAACAACAACTACCACTCCTATTGTAGTTGCAATTGTTACTACTGCTACTACTATTACCACTACTACTGTTGCTACTACTGTTACTGATGCTACTACTGCTACTACTACTACTACTACTTCTACTGCTACTACAATAACTACGACTACCATTGCTACATCTACTATTGCAACAACTACAATAACAATAACTACTACTACTAATTCAACTACTGCTACTGCTACAACTCCAACAACTTTTACTATTACTATTACTGCTACTTCTACTTCCACAACTACTATACCTACTAGTTCTTCTACCACTACTACTACAACTAATACTACTCCTATTACTTCTAATACTACTACTTTTACAACTACTATTACCACCTACTACTACTACTTCTGTTACAACTATTACAACTTCAACAACAACAACTACTACTACACCTACTACTACTACTACTACTACTACTACTATTGCCCCTACTGCTGCTGCTCCTATTGCTACTACTGCTACTAGTTCAGCCACTACCACTAGTACTCTTGCGGTAGCTACTACTACAACAACAACTATGGCTGCTACCTCAAGCTCTATTGCTGCTATTACTATTGCTACTATTGCTACTACTACATCTACAACAAATACTACTACTCCTACGAGAACTAGCACTACTACCACTGTTTCAACCACTAATGCTACTACTACTACTACAACTATGTTTGCTCCTACTGCTACAACTACTACTACTACTTCTACTTCTGCTACTGCTACAACACCTACTACTACCACTATTGCTACTGCTACTACTGCTACTACCACCCCTACTACTGCTCCTGCTTCTACTACTACTGCTACTACTTCTACAACAACTCCTAGTACTACTTCTATTGTTGTTGCTACAACCTCTACTACTGCTACTACTACTACTAGCACTGCTACTATTGCAACTTCTGCAATTCCTACTACTGCTGCTTTTGCCATTACTACAACTACTGCTACTACTACTATTGTAGTTGCAATTGCTGCTACTGCTACTACTATTACCGCTACTACTGTCGCTATTAGTGCTACTGATGCTATTACTACCACAATTACTACTACTGCTGCTACTGCTACGGCTACTATTGCTACTTCTACTAGTACTAAAACTACTGCTAATAGTACAACTTCTGCTATAGCTAGTATTGCTGCTACTACTCTGACTTGTACTACCTATACTACTACTCCCACCAATACTACCATAACTACAATTACAACAACTACTACTACAACTACCACTACTACTACTACTACAATGACTCCTACCATCACCATCACCACTACTACCACTACAACTACTACAACTACCACCACTACTACTACTACAACTACTAGTACTACTACCACAAGTACTACTACCATCACCACCACCACCACCACCACCACCGCTACTACCACTATTATTGCTACTACTATTACAACTACTACCACTTCTAATACTACTACTACCTCTACTCCTACTTACTCCTACTACTACTCTTCTACTACAACTACTAGTACTATTACTACTACTTCTCCTAATATCCCCATTACTACTACTTCTTATTCTTCTTCTTCTTCTTCTACTACTACTACTACTACTATTACTGCTATTACGACTACCACTCCCGATACTACAACTATTACCACAATCACTACTATTACTACTACTACTACTACTTCCACCACCACCACACTTGCTCCAACTACTACTACGACTACTGCATCTATTACTACCACTACTTCTACTACAACTATTACTACTTCTATGACTTCTACTACTACTCCCACTGCTAACTACTACAACTGCTACTACTACAACTACTATTACTCCTACTACAACTACTATAACAACTACTACTACATGTGCTAGTACTACTACTTCTTGTTCTCCTAAAACTACAGCTACTACTACAACTACGACTACGACCGCTACCACTCCTACCACAACTACTTTTACTATTACTACTATAACTATTACATCTACCATTGCTACTACACCCACTAATACAACTCCCACTACTACTGCAACAACTTCTACTAATACTACTACCACTACTCCTACTCCTAATATTCCTACTGTTGCAACAACTATTACAATTACTACTACTTCTACTTCTACTACTACTAGTACAAACAACTTCTACTTCTACTACTACCGCTACTCCTTCTACTACTACTGCTACTGTAGCTCCCGCTGCTATTACGACGACTGATGTAGCTACTAGTAATACTACTGCTATTGTTGTCGCTAGCTCAACGGCTATTACTACTATTACTACTATTACAAATACTACTACTACTAATACTACTACTACTACTACTCCTCCTCCTCCTCCTCCCCGTACAAAAGCAATAATAACTACTACTCCTCCTCCTCCTCCTCCTCTATCTACTACTACCGCTGCTGCTGCTTCTTCTACTACTACTCCTAGAACACCTGCTTCTGCTTCTACTACTACTTCAACTAATTCTACTAGTGCCACTTTTGCTACTACTACTGCTACTGCTACTGCTACTATTACTACTACCACAACTACGGGCACTGCTACTACTTCTAATACTGCTACTACTGCTACTACAATCACAACTACTAATACTTCTACTTCTAGTACTTATCCGACTACTACAACTACTATTGGTACTACTACTTCTACGACTACTACTGCGACTACAACTACTATCACTCCTATTAATACTACTCCAACTCCTACTACTAATACTACTACTACTACTAGTACTACTACTACTACTATGACTAATAAAAATACTACTATGACCACTACGACTACTATTAATAATAATAATAATAATACTATTACTACTACTGTCGCTAATGCCACTACTACCACAACTACAACTACTACTATTATTACTGCTACAACAACAACTACTACTACTTCACCTACTACTTTCTACTACTACAAGTACTACTTCTGCCACCACTACCTACTACTTCTACTACTACCACTACTAGAACTATGGGTACTACTTTTGCTACTACTACTACTTCTGCCACTACTACTGCTACTACTATGGCTATTGCTACTACTACTACCACCACCACCACCATTGCAACTACTACTATTACGACTACTTTTGTTGTGTCTACTACTTCTACAACCACTACTACTGCTACTACTACCATTGTTGCTACTGTTGCTACTACTACTGCTATAACTACTATTGCTAATGTTGCTATTACAACTCCTATTATAACTACTACTACAACTACTGCTCCAATTACTGCTCCCAGTGCTACTACTACTGCTACTACTACTATAGCATCTACAACTACTTCGGCTTCTACAATAACTACTATTAGTACAACTACTTCTACTTCTGCGACTACAACTACAAGTACTAATACTACTATTACAACTACTGCTTCTACTACTACTACTACTTCTGCTCCTACTACCGCTTCCATTGCTACTAATGTTGTTACGATCGCTACCACTACTACTACTACTTTAATACTACTATTACTATTACTAGCACTACTACTGCTACTGCTACTACTGCTACGACTATTGCTTCGACTACTGCTACTGCTACTACTATTGCTTCTACTACTGCTATATTTGTTGCTACTACAGTTGCTACTACTACTGCTGCTACTACTTTTACTAGTACTGCAACAACAACAACTACTACTACTACTATTATTACTACTATTGGTACTAATATTACTTCTACGGCTACTGCTTCTACTATTGCTGCTACTATAACTACTACTACTATGGGCACTACTACTGCGACTGCTACTACTAATACTACTACTACTATTGCAACTACTAATACTGAAACAACTCCATGATGGACTACAACTACTACTACTGGTACTGCTGCTTCTTCTACTACTACTACTAGTACTGCTGCTTCTTCTTCTACTACTACTGTTGCTACTACAACTATTACTAATACTTCTGCTACTACTGCTAATACTACAACTACTCTAACTACTACTACTCCTACTACAACTATTCCAACTCCCACTGTTGCTGCTACAACAACTGCTACTATTCCTACTGCTACTATTCCTACTACTACTAGTCACACTACTACTACTACTACTATTACTACTAGTACTAATAATAATGCGACTATTACTACTACAACAACTACGTTGCTTCTACCACAACAAAAACTACTACTGCAACTACTACAACAATAACAACAACTTCTACTACTTGCATTCCCAGTACTGCTGCTACTCCTACTGCCACTACCGCTACTACTATTACAACTACTACTTCTTCTACTACTACTACTACTTCTTCTTCTACAACTAATAATACGACTATAATCACCACTTCTTCTACTGCTACAACTACTACGACTACTTCTACTACAACTCCTACTACTACTTCTACACCTACTACTACTGCAACCAATGCTAATATTGCTACTACTACTAGTACTACCAACACTACTGCTACTCCAAGCACTCCTACTACTACTACTACTACTGCTCCTACTACTACTACTTCTACCACCGCTTCGACTACTACGACAACAACTACTACAACTACTAATACTGCTATTCCTATTTCAACTACTACTACTACAACAACAACAACAACAACAATGACAACAACAACAACAACAACAAAAGCAACCACTAGTGCTCCTCCTCCTGCTGCTGCTATTCCAACTACTACTAATATTACTACTACTACTACTACTACTACTACTACTACTACTACTACTACTACTACAACTACTACTACTACAACTTCTTCTACAGCTATTGCAACTAGTACTACTACTGCTTTTGCTACTACAACTACGACGACTACCATACTGCAGCTCCCACTACCACTTCCAATACTACAACTACTGCTGCTACTACTACTTCCACCACTCCTTCTACTACTACTACTACTACTATTACTACAACTGCTACTACTACTACTACTATTACTACTACTATTACAACAACTACTACTACGACTACCATTACAACAACAACTACTACCGCTGCTACTGCTCATACTACTACTACTCCCACCACCACTACTACTGCTACCACTACTACACCTACTACAATGGCTACTACTACTACTATAACTGCTGCTGCAACTACTGCTGCTACTACTACTTCTACCACTCCTTCTACTACTACTACTACTATTACTACAACTGTTACTACTACTACTACTATTACTACTACTATTACAACAACTACTACTATGACTACCATTACAACAACAACTACTATCGCTGCTACTGCTCATACTACTACTACTCCCACCACCACTACTACAATTATTACATCTACTACTACTGCTACTACTATTACTACTATTGCTACAACTATTGCTAGTACTACAACTATTACACCAACTGCTACTCTTACTTCTTTTCCAACTCCTATTACTACTCCTCCTCCTCCTATGACTCCTGAAGCGGCTATTATTATTACTACTATAGCTACTACTACTATTACTACAACTAGTATGACTACTGCTACACTACAGCTACTACAGCTACTACAATGGCTAATATTACTACTACTACTACTCCAACAACCACAACTACAACTGCTGTTGTTGTTGCCGCTCATACTACTACTACTACTGCAATGTTTGTTGTTGTTGCTACTATTACTGCTAACAACTACTTTTCTTATTACTACTACTAATACTACTGTTACTACTGCTACTATTTTGACTACTTCAACTAATGCTATTGCTACTACTACTTCTGCTATTGTTGCTACTACTAATACTATTACTACTACCACTACCACTACTGCTAATACTATTACTACTACTGCTTCTATTAATGCTTCTAGTGCTACTGCAACTACAACTACTACTACTATAATAACCATTTTTATAACTATTGCTACTTCTCCTACTACTATAACTACAACTGCCACTATGACTAATTTTATGACTACTACTTCTTCTACTATCAATTATACTATAATAACAACTACGGCTACTTGTGCCACTACTACTCCTCCCACTACTACTACTACTATGACTACTTCTCCTACTACAACTACTGCCACTACTACTACTACCTCCACTTCAACTTCGCCTACTACTACTTCTTCTACTACTAATACGTCTACTGCAACTATAGCTACTGCTGCTGCTACTACAACAACAACTACTTCTACAACTAGTAAATCTACTACAACTACTACAACTACTGCTACTATCACTACTACTACCAATACAACTACTATTACGACAACAACAACAACTACTTCTGCTACTACTATTATTACTAATACTACTACTACTCTTATTGCCACTACTGCTGCTACTGCTACAACAACTACTACTACTACAACAGCTACTGCTGCTACTATTGCTACTACAACTACCACTACTACAACTACTATTACCGCTACTACTAATATTGCTACTGCTACAACAACTACTATTGCTACTACTGCTACTGCTACTCCTACAACTACTACTGTTACTACTACTACAACAACTACTACTACTCATACTACTACTAGCACTACTACTATTATGACTACTGCTGCTACAACTCCTACTACTTTGGATACTACCACTACTACTACTACAACAACTACTACTACTCTGACTATTACTACTACTGCTACTACTTTTATTATCACTGATACTACCACTGCTTGTTCAACTACTACTACTGCTACTACTTTGGCCGCTACTAATGCGACTACTACTGCTACTACAGCTGCTACTGCCACAACTACTACTAATATAACTAATATTGCTACTATAACTACTACTATTATTACTACTACTACTATTGCTGGTATTACTACTACTATTGCTACAATAATTACTACTACTACTATAGCTACAACTCCTACTACTACGACTACAACTATGAATATTACTACTACTACTACAACTACTCATATTGGTACTAGTACTACTACTGCTACGACAACTACAACCACTACTACTATGACTACTACTGCTAGTACTCCTGCTACTTTGGCTAATGCTGCTGCTACTACTACTACTGTTACTATAGTTGTTGCTATTACTCCTACTATTATAATAACAACTACTACTACTAGTTCTCACAACAACTGCAACAACTACTACTACTTACTATCACTCCTACTATTACAAGTACTAAAACAACTACGACAACTACTACTTATTATTACTACTACTACTATTGCTGCTATTGCTACTACTACTTCTACTACTACTACTATCATTACTACTATTAGTACTAGTCCTCCGACTACTACAGTAGCCACTACTACTACTACTTTTGTTGTTGCTCCAGTTGTGACTCCTAATACTACTATTGCTACAGCTACAACTGCTACTATTACTACTAGTACTACTACTACTATTGCTGCAACAACTACAGCTACTTCTTCTACTACTACCACCACTACTACTGCTACGAATAGTAGTATTACTATTTAGCGACTAATACTTCTTCAACTGCTACAAATACTGCTGCAACTCCTACTGGTACTACTACTACTACTACTATTACTACTACTACTGCTATTACAAACACTACTACAACTACTGCTACTACTGCTAATAGCACTACTATTGCTTTTTCTACTATTGCTAATAGTATTGCTACTGTGACTACTATTATTGCTGCTACTATTGATACTACTACTTTTACAACTGTGACTACATCTACTGTTGTTACTGCTATTATGACTACTACTATTAATATGACAGCTACTACCACTACTATTACTACAACTGCTAATACTAATACTACTACTACTACTACTACATCTGCTAATACTACAACAACTACTACTACAACTGCTAATACTAATACTACTACTACTGCTATTTCTGCTACTACTTCTACTACTACTCCTCCTATTACAAATAATGCTTGTATGACTTCTCCAACCAATAACACAACTACCATTTCTTCAATTGCTACTACTACTACCCCTGCTGCTAGTCCTACTACAACTAATACGACTACTACTACTATTGCTGCTGTTGCTGCTACTACTACAATAACAACTACTACAACTAATGCTACTACTGTTACTATGACTATTGATACTTCCACTACTACTACTATGGTTGCAGCAACTACTGCCACCGCTGCTGCTTCTACTACTACTGTTGCTGCTAATACTGCTACCACTACTATTGCTACTATTACTACTGCTGTTGCTACTGCTACTGCTACTACTACTGCTGTTGCTATTACTGCTATGGCTACTACGACTACTACTTCTATTGCCACTCCAACTACTACTACTATTACTATTACCTGTATAACTCCTCCTACAACTACAGTATCTACTACTACCACAACTACAATTCCTATTACTATTACTACTCCTAGCACTAGTACTAATACTATTGCTCCTACTACTGTTACAACTGCTACTGCTACTAGTATTACTGCTGCTACAACGACAACTACTACTCCTCATACTACAATAACTGCTACTACCACTAATACTACAACAACAACTACTACCACTGCTACTAGTGCCACTACTAAATACTACAACTAATGCTACAACAACTGCAACTTCTACTAATGCTACTGCTACTAATACTACTGCTATTACTACTACTAATACTACAACATCTACTACTACCACTACAATAACTATTGCTACTACTACTGCTACTATTGGCACAACACCTTCTATGAATGCTTCTGCTGCTACTACTAGTACTACCAATACTACTACTACCCTTGCTACTCCTACTACTACTCCTCCTACAACTACAACTGCTACTAGTACACTTTTACAACTACTAGTAGTACTTATTGCTAGTACTATTGCCATTTTGCAACTACTACTACCACTACTACTTCTATTAATTCTACTCCTACTACTGCCACATCTGCTACAACTGCTACTACTACTACTGCTACTACTATTGCTATTGCCACTACTGCAGCAACTGCTCCTTCTACCACTTCTCCAACTACTACGACTACCTCTAATTCTACTACTCCCACTGTTACAACTACTAATACTACTAACTATTGTTGTCGCCACTACTATTTATTCTCCTAATTCAACTATTACTACAACAACTACTACTGTTACAATGACTATAGCTACTACTACAACAACTATAGCTACGACTACTTTTATTACAATTTCTACACTACTACTAATGCTATTATTGCCGAAACTACTACTACTACTACTATTGCAACTTTTAGTGCTAGAACTATTACTATTGCTGCTAGAACTACTGGTGCGGCTGCTATTACTATTATTACTATTACCACTACTATTACTACTGCTACTACTGTTGCTACTTTTGTAACTAATACTACTGCTATTACTACTACTAATTCCACAACTATTACTACAGCTACTACTATTGCCACTGCAGCTGCTATGGTAGCTACTTCTAATACTATTACTACCACAACTGCTACTGCCACTACTATTGCCATAGCTACTACTAGTTTTACTACTGCTACTGCTCCTAGTACTACTACTTCTACTACTACTATTGCTCCAAGTACTACTACTACTGCTACTTCTACCAGTGCTACTACTATTACATCTGCAGCTACTACTTCTACTATTACTGCTACCAACTGCTATTGCTACTACTACTACAACAACTACGAGAACAACAACTATTACTACTACTATAGCTTCTGCTATAAATGCTACTACTACTACTACTACTCTTCTTAATACTACTGATATTACTACTACTACTTCTACAACTGCTACAACTACGGCTACTACTGCTTTTACATCAACTACTACTACAATTGCTACTAATACTACTCCTACCACTAGTACTACTACTGCTACTAATACTACTTCTACTCCCACTACTACTACTACCACTACTAGTACAACTACTGCTATAATTGCTACTACCGCTGCTACCGCTACAACAGCTATCACCCATACTACTACTAATACTACTACTATTTCTAGTACTACTACTACTGCTACTGCTACTACTGCTACTACCGCCACTACTTCCGTGACTCTGACAACCACTACCACTAATCTAACTACTACAGCTATGAATGCTACTTCTACTGCTAATACAATGACTGCTATTAGTGCTACTACCGCTACTACCGCTACTTCTACTACCACTCTTACTACCACTAGTACTTCTACTACTTCTACTGCTACTGATGCTACTATTGCTATTACTGTTACTACTACTACTACTACAACAACTATTACTACTAGTACTACAATGCCCGCTACAACCACAATTGCTACTACTACCACTACTACTAATGCTACAACTAGTACTACACCTAGCACTGATACTACTACTACTATTATTGCTACCACTACAAAATACTACAATTACTTCTTCTGCTACTACAACTACTAGCACTACTACTGCAACTTCTACTAATGCTACAGCTACTACTACTATAGCTGCTATTACTACTACTACAACTTCTACAACTACTATTGTTGTTGCTGCTACTACTACAACAACAACACCTTCTACTACTACTACTATGTTACTGGTACAACACCTACTACTACTGCTACTGCTACTACTCGTACCACAATAACTACTACTACTATAACTAACAATGGTTGCTGCTACTCCTACCACTATTGCCAATGCTACTACTCCAACCACTACTATTATCACTACTACTGATAGTACTACTCCATCAACTACTTCAACTAGTACTACTGCTGCTGCTGCTACTATTGCTACTACTGCTACTACTCCTACCATTATTGCTGCTACAACTACTACTCCTCCTACTACGACTACAACTGCTACTGCTACTACTATTCCTACTACAACTACTACTTGCTACTAGTATTACTGTCACTTCTGCAACTACTACTGCTACTACTACTCCTACTCCTCCAAATGCTGCTGCCATAACTACTACTACTAGCACCACAACTGCTACTACCGCAAGTGCTACTACTACTACAACTACCCATACTACTACCACTCTCACTCCTACTGCAACAACTACTACTACTACTCCGAACACTACACCAATACTTCTGCTAATACTACTACTAACCTACTGCAACAGCTACTACTACTCCTCCTAACACTACTCCAATACTTCTGCTAATACTACTACTACTACTACTACTGTTACTACTATTATAACTACTACAACTCCTCCTCCTCCTACTGCTACTACTACTGCTACTGCTACAGCTATAAGTATTACTACTATTGCTACTAGTATTTCTACTATTGCTACTGCTACAGCTATAAGTATTACTACTATTGCTACTAGTATTTCTACTATTGCTACTACTACTAACGCTACTTTCACTACTGCTATAAGTACTACTACTACTACTACTGCTTCTACTACTAGTGCTACTACTAATACAACTACTACAACAACTGCTACAACTACTCCTAGTACTTCAAGTACTACTACTACTACCACTGCTACTATTATCTCACACCTACTACCACTACAAATACTAGTAGTCCTACTGCTACTACTACACATAATACTACTAATATTGCAGCTATTATTACTACTACTACTAGTACTATATGACTATTGCTCTTGCTATCGCCACTACTGCTATTAATACTTAAGCTACTACCACGACTTCTACTACTGCAACACTACTACTACTACTACAGCTACCACTACTACTACTCTCACTCCTACTACTATTACTACTACTATGACTACTCCTATTGCTACTACTACTCATAATACTTTGCTGCTGCTCCAACTACTACTACTACAATAATTACAATACTATAATTACTACTTCTATTACTGTTAGAACTATTACTACTACCACTACAACTACTGCTCCAACTACTGCTACAATTGCTACTACTGCTACCGGTATCGCGACACCTATAACTACTATTTCTGGGATAACTACTACTGCCACTACTACTACCATAGCATGTAGTACTACTGCCACAACTGCTACAAATGCTAGCTCTATTGCTACTATTACTATAACTACTTCTATTCCTACTACTACTAATACTACCAATCGTACTACTGCTACTACTGCCACTATTACTACTTCTACCACTAGTACCACAACTACTACAACTATTAGGACTATCACTACTACTTATACTACTACAACTACTACTACAAGGACTGCAATTGCCACCACTACTACTGCTACACCAACTACTAGAACTCCTGCTGCTAATACTACTACTATTGCTGCTAGTATTAATGCTGCTTTTGCTGCTGCTGCAGTAGCTACTACTATGAACACTACTCCTACTACTACTACTACTGTTGTTGCTTCTACTACTACCACTATTGCTCCTACTACTGCTACTCCAACTTCTACTGCTCCTGCTACTACTCCAACTACTACAACTACAACTACTTTTACCACTGCTACTACTACTACTACTAGTATTACTACAACTACTGCTACTACTACTCCTACTACAACTACTACTACTCCTCCTACTCCTACAACTACTACTACTGCCGCTAGTCCTACTACTACTACTACGACTCCTACTGCCACTACTTCCTCAACTGTTACTCCATCTACTGCTACTAATACTACTCCAACTACTACTATGACTATTACTCCTACTACAGCTGCTACTATAGCTACTACTGCTATTGCAACTGCTGCTACTACTTTTGTGACTACGGCTCCAACTACTACCATAGCTACTGCTACTATTGCTACTGTTGCTACTATTGCTACAATTATAGAAATACTACTACAGCTGCTACTACTACTACAGCCACTTCTACTACTTGTTGTACTACTGTAGATACTACTACTACTATTACAACAACTACTACAACTGTTGGTACACTACTATTCCTACTATTGCTATCACTGATACTACTACTACTATTGTTACTACTTCTAGTATTGCTACAACTATGTGCTACTAATACTAATGCCACTACTGTTAATGCTGCTGCTACAACTTTGAGTCTTGCTACTAATGTTACTGCCACTACTACTTCTCAAACTATTACTAATGCTACTACTACATCTACTACTACCAGTACTGCTACCGCGACTACTATTCCTTCTACTACAACTACTTCTGCCACTAATACTACTACAACTACTACTCCTCCTCCTCCTCCTTATGCTTGTACAGCTACTGCTACTTCTACCACTACTACTATAACTCTCACTCATATTGCTACTACTACTCATAATACTAGTACTGCAACTTTTGCTACAACTTCTATGACTACTTCTACTACTACTACTACTATTGCTCCTGCAACTACTTCTTCCGCGACTATAACTACTGCTACAACTGCTGCTACTGCTGCAGCTACTACTTCTATTACTACAACTACAGTTACTACTATTGCTACTACAACTACGATTACTACTGCTACTATCACCACCACCACCACCACTACTGTTATTACGACAACTACTGCTGCTACTACTACCACTACTACTACTACTACTCTGACTACTACTACTACTACTGCAGCTGCTATGACTCCTACTCCTACAACAACTACTACTATTGCTACTATTACTCAAAACAACAACTACGACAACAACTACTACTTACTACTACTCCTTCTACTACTACTAATACAAACTACGACTACTATTGTTGCTCTTGCTACTACTGCTACTACTACTATGGTTGTTACTACTGCTACTACTACTACTACTACTGAGACTACTCCTACTAATACTACTACTATTATTATTACTACTATTACTACTACTTCAACTACTATAGCTACCACTACTACAACTACTACTGGTGCTTCTCCAGCTCCAACTACTGCTACTACTACTACTACTACTCCTCCTACTTTTACTACTAGTATTGTTGCTATTGCAACAACAACTGCAACTACTCCTACTGCTACAAGAAGTACTACTACAATAGCTTCTACTACAACCGCTACTACAAATACTACTACAACCGCTACTACAAATACTACTACAACAAATGCTATGACTACTGCTACGACTACAACTGCTAATGATATAACTATTGCTCTCACTATTAATAGTACTGCTATTGCGACTACTACTACTGATACTACTATTATTACGACTACTACTACAACTACTACTACTTCAGCTACTACTAGTGCTACTAATGACTATTGCAACTACAACTATTACTACTACTGCTGCTACTACTACTACTACTGGGGCTTCAACTACTACTACTACTACTACTACTACTATACTAGTACTACGACTACTATTGCTTCTATTACAGCTTCTACTACTTCTGTTGCTAGTACTACTACTGCTATTGCTACTACTGCTACTACTGCTACTACTATTGCAACTACTACTACTTGTACTTCTACTACTGTTACTCCAACTACTATTACTACTACTGCTACTGCTACTTGGACGACTTCTACTACCACTACTGCTACTCCTATTGCTACTACAACTGCTATTGCTACCAGTACTACTACTAAAACTGTGGTTACCATGGTTGCTATTACTACTTCGGCTTCTACAACTGCTACTAGTACTACTAATACTTCTTTTACTACTACTGCGGCTGGTCTGACCGCTACAATTGCAACAACAGCAACTACTACTACTACTTCTCCTACTACAGCTACTACTACAACAACTACTACTACTACAACAACTACTACTACTACTTCTACTTCTACTACTACTGCTAGTAGTGCTACTACTGCTACTACTACTAATACTGCTACTATAATACTAATCTAATATAGTACTACTACTACAACAACAACTACTACTACCCCTACCACTACGACTGCTACTACTACCACTACTATGACTACCATTTCTTCATCCACTTCTATTACTACTACTGCTGCTGCTACTTTTACTACAACAACTACTAGTACTACTTCAGCTGTTGCTACTACTGGTACTACTACTACTGCTACAACTTATACAATAACTTATCCTTGTCCCACTACTACTACTCCTCCTACTACCATTTCTACTACAACCACTGCTGCTACTACTGATACTCCTACTACAATAGCTACTACTACTACTTCTACTTCTTCTGCGGCTATGTCTATTGCTATTACTACTACGTCTACTATAATTGCTGCTGCTACTACTACTACTACTACTACTACTTCTACTTCTACTACAACTACTGTGACCATTATGACTAGTAATACAACTACTACTACTTCAACCACTATTTATTTGACTACTACTACTACTGCGTCTACTACTTCTACTATTACTACTACTACTAACACGACTACTACTACAACTACTATTGCTATGACTACTACTACTTTTTCTATCTCTATTACTACTACTACTACTTTTGCAACTACAACTACTGCTACTGGGACTACTACTGCTACTACTACTACAACCACTACTACTGCTCATACTATTATTTCTACTATTATTGCAATTAATACAACTACTAGAGCTACTACAACTACTGCTACTGCTGCTACTCCTACAACACTAATTCTGCTACTACTACTACTATGCGTACTATGACTATAACTACCCCTGTGACTACTACTACAGCTACGACCTTCACTACTACTAGTACTACGACCTCTGCTTCTACAATAGCTATTGCTGCAACTGCTACTACTACTACCACCACCACTACTAATACTACTACTCCTACTTCTATTGCTACTACTAATACTACTACCACTACTGTGGCTACCACTTCTACTACTACTTCTATTGCTTCTACTACTACTGCTACAACAACAACTACTACTACTACTGCTGCTAATGCGGCTACTACTACTAATACTACTAGTACTGCAATAACTACCATTACTACTTCTCCAACTACTGCTACCTCTGGTACTACTAATGCAACTTTTGCTGATGCTACTACTATTACTACTACCACCACTTTTATTGCTTTCACTGCTACTACTGCTACTACTACTCCTACTGCTGACTCAATAGCAACTATAGGTACCATTACTAGTACTACTTCTGCTACCACTGTGGCAACTTCTGCTACTTCTATTACGACTACAACTTCTACTACTACTACATCTACTCCTACAACTACAACAACTACTACTACAACCACTACTACTACTACTACTAATCCTCCTCCTCCAACTACTACCACATCTACACCTATCGGTATGGTATATACTGCTACTATAGCTTCTACAATTGCTACTACTACTTCTGCTACTACGACTACTGCTACTACTATTACTACTACTACATTTGCTACTACTTCGACTACACCTACTATTACAACTGCTACTACTACAATTATTTCTACTACTACTACTGATGCTACCACTACTATGGCTACTAATGCTACCACTACTATTGCTCCAACTGCTCCTACTGCTACTACTACTCCAACTATTACTAGTGCTACTATTATTATTACTACTAGTACTACTACAACTACAACTGCCACTACTTCTACTGCTACAACCTATATAACTACTACTACTACTATTATTACTAATGTTGTTGCTACTTCTACTACAATTACTTCTACTATAGAAACTACTACTATGACTTCTACTGCTATGAATACTACTTTTGCTGCTACTATTACTACTACTACCACAACTACAACCACTACTACAGCAACAACCACTACTTTTGCTACAACAAAAATAATAACTACTACTAATACTACTACTACTACTACAATTACTATAACTACTACTACTACTTCTAAGACTACTTCTACTACTACTATAACTATAACTACCATTAGCACTAATACTACTATAACTATTGCTACTACTGCTCCTACTGCTGCTACTAATACTACTACTGCTACTACTGCTACTACTGCTACTATTATAACTACTACCACTACTACTGCCACTAGAAATACTTCTAGTATTATTACCACTATTACTAATATAACTGCTGCTGCTGCTGCTACTACTGATGTTGCTGCTAATACTACTGCTGCTGTTGATTCTACTGCTACTACTACTTCTACTTCCACTACTACTATAACTTCAACTGCTGCTGCTACTCAAACTACTACTATAACTTCTGCTGCTACTACCACTATTACTTTAGCTACTATTTCTAAAACAACAATGGATGCTATGGCTGCTACAATTACTACAATGACTACTTCTACTACTACTTTTGCTGCTACTGCTGCATCTACTATTACTGCTACTTCTTCAACTATAGCAACTTGTGCTATAACTGCAACCTCTACTACAAGTACAACTACTACTACTTCTACTTCAACTATTGCTACTACTTCCACTACTACTTCTCCTACTACTACTGCTTCTACTACTGCTACTACCACTACTGCTACTATTGCTGCTACTGCTGCTGTTAATGCTACTACTACTACCACTACTACTACTACAGATGCTACTATTACTGTTTCTGCTACAACTACAACTTTTGCTACCACTAATACTTTTGCTACTACTGTTGTTGCTGCTACGACTACTTCTCCTACTACTCCTACGTATACTACTACAACTACGGCTACTGGTACTACTATGGCAACTACTGCTGCAATTACTATTATTTTGACTACTAATACTACTCCTCCAACTACTACTACTGCTACTTCTATCACTACTTCAACTACTATTGCTGCTTCCACTACTACTTGAACTACTACTACCACTTTTGCTACTACTAACACAACTATAACTATTGCAAATACTACTACTACTTCCACAACAACAACAACAACAACTACAACTACTGCTACTACTACTAAAATAGTTACTACTATAACTACTACTATAATTACTACTACTACTATTACCGCTACTATTACTACTACAACTTCAGCTACACTAATACTCCTATTGTTGTTGAGGCTACTAGTACTACTACTATAATTACTGCTGCTACTATTACAACTACTACTATTACTACTACTAAGACTACTACTACTACAACTACAACAACTACTACTACCATGACTACTACTACTTCTCCTACTACAACAACAATAATTGCAACTACTACTTCTCCTACTACAACAACTACTTCTGCTACTACTACTATTACAACTATTGCTATTACAACAACAACTACTACTATTAATACTACTTCTATTACTACTACTACTACTACCACTATCAGTACTACTGCTCCTACTGCTACTGCTTCTACTATAACAACTACAAGTACTACTGTGACTTCTTTTACTACTACTCGTTCTGCAAATACTACCACTACTACTACTACTATTGCTATTGCTGCTGCTGTTATCGCTACTACTACTACTACTACTATCACTACAGCTACCATTGCTTTTACTATGGCTTCTACTACAATGACCACTAGTGCTACTGCTACTACTTCTGCTACCCTAACTACTGCTACTACTATTATTGCTACTACTACTACTAATACTACATGTGCTACTATTATTGCTACTACTACTACTACTATAACTACTACTGCTACAACAACTACTATTACTTATACTAATGTTGTTGCTACTACTACTACTTCTAGTAATACTAAGATAGGCGCTAATGCTGCTGCTTCTACTGGAACTACTACTGCTACTTCTTATTCTACTTCTGCAACTGCTGCTACTACTACTACAACAACAACTACTGCTACTACTACTACTGATGCTACTATTACTACTTCTACTACTACTACCATTGCAGCTACTACTACAACAACTACTGCTATTATTACTGCTACTGCTATGGCTTTGTTGCTATTGCTGCTCCAGCAACTATTACTACTTTTGCTACTTTTTCTTCCTCCTCCTACTACTATTACTACTACTACTACTACAACTACTAATACCACTGCTACTACTACTAGTAGTAGTATTGTTACTGCTACTGTTGCTACTGCTACTATTGTAGATGTTATAACTGCTACAATTACTATTGCTGCTACTACTAGTAGTAGTTCTACTATAACTAATACTACTACTACTACAACTACAACTACAAATGCCCCCACGACAACTTCTATTACTGTTGCGGCTACTACTACTACTACATCAACTACTACTACTACGAGTACTACTAATATTGATGCTACTGCTGCTGCTACTACTCCTACTGCTGCTGCTACTACTACTACGACTACTACTATGCCTATTACTACTGCTACTACTACTGCTACAACTACTACACTTATTACTATTACTACTACTACTGCTACTACTAGGTTTGTTATAACTAATACTACTACTACTACGGCTACAACTATAAATGCCCCCACTACAACTTCTATTACTACTGTAGCTACTACTACTACAATAACAACAACAACTACTACTACTACTACTACGAGTACTACTAGTACTGATGCTACTGCTGCTACTACTTCTGCTACTACTACTACTACGACTACTACTACACCTATTACTACTACTACTGCTGCTGCTACAACTACTACAATTATTACTATTGCTACTCCTATCGCTACTAATGCACCTATAATTATTACCGCTACTACTGCTACTACTATAACTACTCTGGCTACTACTACATGAACAATGACTATCACCACTACAATAACTGCTACTACACCAACTATTACGCCTACTCCTACCACTACTATAACGACTATAGCTACTGCTACGACTTTTCCTATTGCTACTACTAATAGTTCCACTATTACTACAAATGTTGCTAATGCTACTACTACTATAGCTATTACAACTTCTCATACTACTACTCCTCCTGCTACTACTATTGCTACAACTACAACTGGGGCAACCACTACTGCTACTACTACAAATACAACTACTATAACTATTACTATAGCTACTTCGGGTACTACTACTACTACTAGAACCACTCCAACAACTGAGACATCTGCCACTTTGAGTACTACTAGCACTACTACTACTACTATTACTACTACTTCTGCTGCTCCCACTGCTACTACCGCTATTGGCAGGAAAACTACTACTGCTGCTACAATTGCTACTACTGTTGCGACTATTGCTACTACTACTCCTCCTACAACTACAACTACAACTATTAGTGCTATTGTACTATTACTACTACTAAAAGTACTACTACTATGACTACTACTACTACTACCATTACTACTATAGCTACTACAACTACGACTACTTCTTCTAATACTAGTACCACTACTGCTACTACTACTACTACTTCTTCTAATAATACTATTACTACTACTACACTATTACTGTTACTACTTTTATTACATCTAGTACTACTGCTGCTACAACTATTGTTGATGCTACTACTACTACAAGTACTTCTATGACTACTACTGCTACCACTACAACTATGATTGTTGTAGCTACCACTTCTACAAATACCACAACTACTATAGCTACCATGGCTACTACAGCCACTACTACTACTATGGTTAACACTACTACAAATACTGCTACTTCTAGTACTACTTCTGCAACAACAACAACAATAACTACTACTACTACTACTTCTTCTACTAATATTGCCGCTACTACAACAACTATTACTACTACTACTATGGCTACTACTACTATTGCTACTAGTGCTATGAAAGCTACGACTACTATAACAACAACAACTGCTACTACTGTTGCTGCTCTTGCTACTACAACTGCTAGTACTACCACTACTGCTGCTGCTACTTATACTACTACTGCTGCTGCTACTACTTATAATGCTACTTCTTCTACATCTGCTATAGCTACAAAAAGTACTACTATTACTCTTACCACTACTACTGCTACTAGTAGTAGTAGTAGTACTGCTACTGCTACTACTACTAGTAGTAGTACTACTGCTGCTACTCCTACTGCTACTACTGCTATAGCTACTACTACTTCCACAATAACTTCTACCACTACTACAACTTCTACCACTACTACAACTACTACAACAACAATAATAACAACTACTACTACTGCACATACTATAACAACTAATAGTACTCCTACTACTCCTAATACTACTACTACTGCAACTACTACTACTACTACTTTTGCTTTTGCTACTACACCTACTAAAGTTGCTTCTACTACTACCACTACTACTACGACAATTGCTACTACTACTCCTACAACTACCACTAATACTGTTGCTCTACTAGTACTCATACTACTTCTACATCTACTACTACAACAACTACTACTTCTACAACTGCTAGCACTACTACTATTGCTACTTTGTTGCTACTTCTATTACGTATATTAATACTTCTACTACTTCTTCTATTACTACTACCACTACCACAAATACAACTACTTCTCCTCCTACTACTCTTACTTCTGCTACAACTACTACAACAACTGCTGCCACTACTACTGTTACCACTACTACTAGAGGTAGTACTACTACTGCTACTCCTACCAATAGTACTTCTCTGATGACTACTACTTCTGCTACTACTACTACCACTACTATCACTGCTAGTAGTAGTAGTAGTAGTACTACTACTACTACTAATACTATAGCTACTACTACTACTACTACTACTTCTTCTGCTACTATACTTATATTACTACTATGGCTAGTACTACAGCTACTCCAGCTACTACTACTACTATTGTTACTATAACTACTGTTGTTGCTGCTATCAAAGCTATTGCTACTATTGCTACAACTGCTACTTCTATTACGGTTACTACTCCTAATGCTGTTACTACTGCTACAACTATTACTACCATGACTACTACTACTGCTATTCATTCTACTACTACTACTACTTCTATTACTATTGCAATAACTACAACAAGTTCTCCTACTACTACTAGTATGAATACTTCTACTACTACTACTAGTAATGCTACTACTGCAACTACTGCTACTACTATAATAAGAACTACAACTGCTACTACGACTACAACTACTATTGCTTCTCCTACTGCTGTTATAACTACTACTACTAGAACTACTATAACCACTAGTATGACTACTACTACTGGTACTATTACTACTACCGACACTACTACTACTATAGCTGCAACTGGTCAACATCTCGTACTATGACTACTATTGCTTTTACAACTGCTACTACTACTGTTGCTACTACTACTGCTACTACTACTACAACTATTACTACAATTACTATAACAAATACTTCCATGACTACTTTCTTAGCTATTGCTACTATTGCTTCAACTGCAACTACTACTAAAATAACTACTACTGTAGCTCCCATTGCTGATGCTATTACTGCTGATACTACTACTCCTACCACGGCAACTACTACTACTATCACCTCTGCTACAACAATTAGCACTAATATTACAACAACTACTACTACTACTATAACTACTTCTGCTGCTACTACTACTACAACTACTATTACTACTATTAGAACTGCTACTACTGCTACTACAGCTATAGCTACTAATACTACTACTATGGCTATCCCTGCTACTACTACTGCTGCTAGTATAATAACTACTACTACAATGATGACAACAACTGCTACAATAGCAACTATAATACTACTATTGCTACTAATGTTACAACTACTACTGTTGCTACAGCTGCTACTACTACCACCACCACCACTATAGCTACTACTAGTACTACTACGATAACTTTACTACTATTGCTACTACTTCTGCAACTATTAGGACCACTACTACTACTACTGCTACTAATACTATTGCTACTATTAACACTATTGCTTCTATTACTACTGGTACTACTACTGCTACTACTACTACTACTAATAATAAAACTATTTCTACTATGGTTGTCACTCCTACTTCTATTACTACTACAATTACAACTACTACATTGACTACTACTGCTACAGCTACTACTACTCCTACTATTACTACTACTACTGCTAGTACTACTAGTACTACTACTACTATTATACAAAAACTACTGCTACCATAACTACTACTACTACTACAATAATAACAACAACTACTACTACTATTGCTGCTGCTGCTGCTACTACTACTACTACTAGTACTACTCCTACTACTAGTAGCAGTAGTAGTAATTGTTGTTGCTATTATAGCAGTAGTAGTTATCAATATAATAGTACTAGCAGGAGTAGTAGTTGTATTAGTGGTAGTAGTAGTAGCTATAGTAGAAGAGGTAGTTATAGTAGTAGTAATAATAGTAGTAGAAGAAGTAGTAGTACTAGTAGCAGTAGCTACAAAATTAGTATTTGTTGAAGTAGTAGTAGTAGAAGTATTAGTTATAGTTGTAGTATAAGGAGAAGTAGCAGTTGTAGTAGTACCAGTAGTGATGGTAGTAGCAGTTGTACTAGTACTACTAGTAGTAGTTGTAGTAGTAGTAGTAGTAGTAGCAGTAGTACTAGCACTAGTAGTAGTTGTTGTAGTAGTAGTACTAGCAGTAGTACTAGTAGTAGTATTAGTACTAGTAGTAGTAGTGCTAGTACTATAGTAAAAGTAGTTATTGTAGTAGTAGTAGTAATAGTAATAATATGGGTAGGAGTAATAGTAGTAGCAATAGTTGTAGTAGTATTTATAACCAGTAGGAGTAGCAATTGCAGTTGCAGTAGTAATAGTAGTAGTAGTAGTAGTAGCAATAGCAGTAGGAGTGTCATTAGTAACAATATTAATAGTTGTAGTTGTAGCGAGAGTAGAAGCAATGGTAGTTGTAGTAGCAGTAGTAGTAGTAGTAGTAGTAGTATTAGTAGTAGTAGCAGAAGTAGTAGTAGCCATAACACTAGTTGCAGTAGTAGTTGTTATAGTAATCATAATTATAGTAGTAATATTAGTTATAGCAGTAGCAGTAGTAATAGTAGTTGTAGTAGTAGTAGTTGTATAGGTAGGAGAAGTAGTAGTAGCAATAGTAGTAGTCGCGGCCATGGCGGCCGCAACAGCAGTAGCAGCAGTAGTTGTTGTAGTAGTAGTCATAGTAGAAGTTGTAGTAATAATAGTAACAGCAAAAATTGTAGTAGTAGTAGTAGTAGTATAAGGGGTAGTAGAAGTACTAGTAGTAGGAGTAGAAGTTTTAGTAGCAATAGTAGCTATAGCAGAATGGGAAGCCATAGTGGTAGTAGTTGTATTAGCCGTTGTAAGACTAATAGCAGCAGTAGTAGTAGCGATAATAGCAGTAGTAGTTGTAGTAGTAGCAGTGGAAGTCACAATAGTAGTTTTAGTAGTCAGGATAGTAGTAGTAGTAGCTATAGTAGCAGTAGTAGTAGAAGTAGTACCAATAGTAGTAGTGGTCTTAGTCATTGCAATAGTAGAAGCAGGTGAGTAGTAGTAGTAATTGTAATAGTGGTAGAAATAGTAGGAGAAGTAGTAGTAGCAGTATATGTAGTGGTAGCATTAGTATCAATTGCACCAATAGGAATAGAAGTAGTAGTAGTAGTAGTTATTGTGGTAGTAGTAGCAATAGTAGATGTAGCAGTAGCAGTACTAATAGTTATAGTAGTAGTATTTTTGGTAGTAGCATCAACATTAGCAGCAATAGCAGCTGTAGTAGGAGGAGGAGGAGAAGTTGTAGTAGTGGAAATAAGAGTGGTAGTGTCAGTAGTAGTAGCAACAATAGTAGTAGTAATCGCTGTAGTAGTTGTTGTAGTAGCAGTAGTTGCAGTAGTTGCAATAGTAGCAATAGTAGTAGTAGTAGCAGTGGCAGTAGTAGTAGTAGCAGTAGTAGCAGCAGCAATAGTAGTTGCAGTAGTAGTAGTATTAGTAGTTGTAATAATAGTAGTTGTAGCAATAATTGTAGTAGTAGTAGTTATAGTAGTAGTAGGAGTAGTCTGAGTGGTAGTAGTAGTTGTAGGAATAGTATTAGTAATAGTACTAGCAGAAGTAGTACTTATAGCAAAAGTAATAGCAGTAGTAGTTGTACTAGAATTAATAGTAGTAGATGTAGCAATAGCAATAATAGTAATAGTAGTGGTAGCTGTGGTATTAGTAGAAGCAGTAGTACGAGTAGCAGTAGTAGCAATAGTAGTAGTAGCTATAGTAGTAATTAGAGTAGCAGTAGTAGTTGCAGCAGTAGTAGCAACAGTAGCAGTAATAGTAGCAGTAGTGGCAGCAGCAGTAGTAATAATTGCAAAAATAGTGGTAGTTGCAGTTGTGGAAGCACGAGTGGCCGAGCTAGTAGTAGAAGTAGTAGTAGTAGAGGCAGTAGCAATAGTAGTAGTTTTAGAAGCTATAGTTGTAGTAGTAGTAGTAGGAGCAGCAGTAGTGGTGGTGATAGTAGTAGTAGTCTTAGTCGTAGTGGTAATAGTAGAAGTAGTAGTAGTAGCGATAATAGCAGTAGTAGTAACTGTCGTTGTAGTTGTAGTAGTAGTTTTAGTAGTAGTAGTAGTAATAATAGTGGCAGTAGTAGAAGTAGTAATAGTAGTATCAATAGTAGTAGTCGTGGCAGCCATAATAGCAGCAGTAGTAGTTGTACTAGTAATAGTAGTTGTAGTTGTTATAGTAGAAGTAGTACCAGTAGTTGCAGAAGTAGTAGTACTAGTAGTAGTTGTAGCTGTAGTAGCTGTATTTACAGAAGTAGCAGTAGTTGCAAAACTTGTAGGAGGAGTAGTAGGAGCCCGTAGCAGTCACAGTGGTAGTAGTTGTAGTAGAAGTAGTAGTAGTGGTAGTAGTAGCAGTAGAAATAGTAGTCATAGTTGTCGTAGTAGTAGTATTAGTACTAATAATAGTAGTAGTAGTAGTAGTGATAGCGGTAGCAACAATAGTTGTAGTAGTAGCAACAACAGTAGTAGTAGTAGAAGTAGTAGTATTAGTAGTAGCAGTCGTAGTAGTAGTAAAATTAGTAGTAGTACAAGCAATAGTAGTTATTATTGTTGTTGTTGTTGTAGTAGTAGTAGTCATAGCAGCCATAGTAGCAGTAGTAGTATTTGTAGCAGAAGTAGTAATAGCAATAGTAGTAGTCGCTATATTAGTAGTAGTGGTGTTAGAAGTAGCGGTAGTAGATGGACCAAGAGCAGGAAAAGTAAGAGTAACAGTTGCAGTTCCTGTAGTATTAGTAGTAGTAGGAGTAGTAGCAATAGTAGTAGTAGTAGTAGTATCATAGGTAAAAAGAATAGTAGTTGTAGTTGTAGCAGAAGTAGTAGAAATAGTAGTAGTAGGAGTAGATAAAATAGTAGCAATAGTAATAGTAGTAGAGCTGCTATAGTAGTAGTTATAGTAGCTGAAGTAGCAGTAGGAGCAATAGTAGTAGTAGTAGCCGTTGCACTAGTTGTAGTAGTAGTTGTAGTAGTAGCAATTGTAGTGGTAATATTAATTCTAGCAGTCGTTACAGTAGTTATAGTAGTAGAAGTAGTCTTAGAAGTAGGAGAAGAAGTAGTTGCAGTAGCAGCCTCAGTAGCGATAGCAACCGTCGCAATAGCATTAGTAGTAGTGGAAGCTATAGTAGTCATTGAAGTAGTAGTAGTAAAAGTAATAGTAGCAAAAATTGTAGTAGTAGTAGTAGTAGTAGTAGGGGTAGTAGAGGTAGTACTAGTAGGAGTAGAAGTTGTAGTAGCATTAGTAGGGGTTGCAGCATCAGCAATTGTAGCTGTAGTAGTAGTTGTAGCAATAGTAGCAATAGTAGCAATACTAGAAGTAGTAGCGATAATTGCAGTAGTAGCTGTAGCAGTAGCAGTAGATGTAGTAATAGTAGTTTTAGCAACAGTAGTAGTAGTAGCCATTATAGTAGTTGTTGTTGGGGTAGTAGTAGGTGTTGTAGTAGTAGCAGTAGTAGTAGTCGTTGTAGTAGTGGTTGTTGTTGTAGTAGCAGCAGCAGTAGTAGTCGTTGTAGTAGTGGTTGTTGTTGTAGTAGTAGCAGCAGTAGTAGTAGCAGCTGTACTAATAGCAACTGTAGCAGCAGTAGTAGTGGTTGTAGTAGTAGTAGAAGGAATAGTAGTAATAGTAGTATAAATAGTAGGAGTAGTAGTAGTAGTACTTGATGTAGTGGTAGCAATAGTAGTAGTTGTAGTAGTAGCAGTAGTAGTGGTAGTAGTAGAAGTTGCAGCAATAGTAGTTGCAGTTATAGTTATAGTAGTATTAGCAGCAGCATCAACAGTAGCAGCTGTAGTAGTAGTAGTAGGAGACGTTATGGTAGTTGTTGTATTGGTAGTAGCAGTAGTGGCTATTCTAGTAGTAGTAGTAGTAGTAGTACCATGGTAGTATTAGCTGGAGCTGTAATTGCAGGAGTTGCAGTACTAGTAGTGGTAGTAGTTGTAGTAAGAGTAGCAGTTTCAGTAGTAGTAGTCTTAGTAGTAGTAGTTAAAGTAGTAGCAATTGTAGTAATAGTAGCAGCAATAGTAGCAGTCGAAATAGTGGTATTAGTAGTAGTAGTTGTTGTAGCAGCAGTAACAGCAGCAGTAGTAGTTGTCGTAAAGTAGTAGTAGAAGTAGTAGTTGAAGTAGTAGTAGTTGTAATAGAAGCAATAGTAGTAGAGGTAGCAGCAACAGTAATAGTTATAGTAGTGGCAACAACATATTAGTAGCAGTAGCAGTGATAGTAGTAGCAATAGTAGTAATAAGAGCACTAGTAGTAGTTGGAGCTGTAGTATTAGTAGTAGTAGTAGGAGTAGCAGTAGTAGTAGTAGCATCAGTAGTAGTAGCAGTAGCATCAATAGGAGTAGTAGCAGTAGTTGTTGTAGGAGTAGTGGGAGTAGTTGAAGTAGTAGTAGTAGTAGTAGTAGTAGCAATAGTAGTAGTAGTAGTGGTAGTAGTTGCAGCAGCTGTAGTAGTAACAGACTTAGTAGTTGTAGTAGTAGTAGTAGTCACACCGATAGTTGTGGCACTAGTAGTTGCAGTAGTAGCAATAGTAGTGGTAGCATGAATAGTAGTAGTAGTTGTAGTAGTAGCAGCAGCAGCATCGGTTGTAGTTGCAATAGTTGTTTAGTAAGAGTAGTACTAGCAGTAGTCATAGTAATAGTAGCAGTAGCAACAGTAGTACCAATAATAATATTAGCAGAAGTAGTAGCAGTATTACTAGTAGTAGTAGCCATAGCAATTGTAGTAGTAGCAAGAAGAAGTAGTAGCAGTAGTACTTTCTGTAGTAGTAGTTGAAGCAGTAGTGGTAGTTGTAGATGTAATACATGTAGCAATAGCAGTAGTAGCCCAAGAAGTTGTAAGAGTAGTCATTGTGGCAGCAGCTGCAGCAACAATAGCAGTAGTTGTTGTTGAAGTAGTAGTAGTGGTGGTAGTAGTGGTAGTAGTAGCAGTAGTAGTAGTAGTAGTCACAGTAGTAGCAGCATCAATACTAGTAGAAACAGTTGTAGTAGTAGTAGTAGTAGTAGTAGTAGTAGTAGTATTAGTAGTAGTAGAACTAATAGTCACAGTTGTAGTAGTATTGGTAGTAATTGTAGCAGTTATAGCGTCTGTAGTAGTAGTAGCAACAGTAGTAGCAGCAACAGCAGTACTAGTAGTAGTAATAGCTGCATTAGTATTAGTAGTAGTAGTAGCAAGAAGAAGTAGCAGTAGTCGTAGTATTAGTAGATGCAACAGCAACAAAAACAAACCAGCAGCAACAGAGCAGTAACGAAAGTTGTAGTAAGAGTAGTAGTAGTTATTGTAGTAGTTGTAGTAGTAGTAGCAACAACAACAGTAGTAGCAAAAGCAACAGTAGCAGCAGTAGTAGCAGTGGTAGCCACAGTAGTTTTAGTAGGAGTAGTAGTAATATTAGTAATAGTCATAATTGTAGCAGCTGTAGTATTAGTAGAAGCAGTAGTAGCAGCAGCAGGAGTAGCAAAAGTAGTAGAAAAAGTAGTAGTAGTATTAGTAGTAATAGCTATAGCAGTTGTATTAGTAGTAGTTGCACCAGTAGTAGAAGCAGCAGCATAAGTGCCAGTCTTAGTGTTACTAGAAGTAGTAGTAGGACTAGCAGCATCAGTGGAAGCAGTAGCAGTAGTAGTTGTAGAAGGAGTTGCACAAGTAGCAGTAGTCGTAGTAGTAGTAGCAGCAGCAGTAGTATTAGTAGTGGTTGTTGTTGAAGTTGTAGCAGCAGTAGCAACAGCAGTAGCAGTAGTAATAGTAATAGTAGTAGTAGCAGCAGCAGCAGTTGTAGCAGCAGTAGCAGCTGTAACAGCAGTAGTAGTAGTAGCAAAAATAGTTGCAGTAGTACTTGTAGTTATTGTAGTAGAAGTAGTAGCAGTATTAACAGCAGTGGTCGCAGTGGCAGTGGTAGTAGTAGTAGTCGTAGAAGTGTAGTAGTAGTAGTAGTGGTAGTAGTAGCAATAGTAGTAGTTCTAGTAGTAGCGATAGCAGTAGTTGTAGCAGTAGCAACAGCAGTTGTCGTAGTAGGAGAAGAAGAAGTAGTAATTGTTGTTGTTGCAGGAGAAGTAGTAGTGTGGTAGTAGCAGTAGTTGTTGTTGTTTTTGTGGTAGTATTAGCAATAGTTGTCTTAGTATTAGTAATAGTAGTATTTGTAGTTGTATTAGTAGCAATTTTAGTAGTAGTCGTAAGAGTAGCGGCAATAACAATAGTAGTATTAGCGTAGCAGTAGTCTTAGGAGTAGTAATGGCGGTAGTAGTTGTAGTAATTTTAGTAGTTGTAATAGTGGTAACAATTGTTGTAGTAGTAGCAGTAGCAATAGTACTAGTAGCTGTAATTGTGGTCGTGGTAGTAGTAGTAGAAGTAGTAGTAGAGACAGTTGTAGTAGTTGAATTAGCAATAGAAGTTGAAGTAGTTACAAAAATAGTAGTAGTTGGAGGAGGAGCAGTAGTATCAGTAGTCACAATAATAATAGTCACAGTAGTAGTAGCCATAATAGTACCAGTAGGAGTAGTCGCAATGGTAGAAGTTGTAGTAGGAGGAGAAGTAGTAGCAATAACAATAGTTGTAGTAGCAGCAGTAGCAATAGTATTAATAGCAATAGTGGTAGTAGTAGTAGTAGAAGTATTAGTACTAGTAGTAGTAGTAGTAGTAGCAATAGTAGTAGCAACAGTAGTAGTAGCGAAAGTAGTAGTAGTAGGACATGTAGTTGTTGTAGCAAAAGCAATAATAGTAGCAGCTATAGTAGTAGTAATGGTAGTAGTACTCACTGTAGTATCTGTAGCATCAACAGTAGTATTAGTAGTAGCAACAATGGTAGTTGTAGTAGTAGTAGCATTTGTAGTAATGGCAGAAGTAATAATAGAAGTAGTTGAAGTAGTTGAAGTAGAAATTGTAGTAGTTGTTGTAGTAGTAGAAGGTGAAGTTGTAGTAGTAGTCGTACTAGCAACAGTCGCAGTAATAGTAATAGCAGCAGTAGCAATAGAAGCAGTTGTGGATGTAGTACTTGTTGTAGTAGTAGCTGCCATAGCATCTGTAGTAGTAGTAGTAAGAGCAGAAATCATAGTCAAAGTAGAAGTATTAGAAGTAGTAGTAAGAGCATCAGTAGTAGCCACTGTAGTCTTAGTAGCAGTAGCAGCAGCAGCAGCAGAAGTAGTAGTAGTGGTTGGAGTAGTAGTAGCAGTTGTAGCAGTAGTTGTAGTAGTAGGAGTAACATCAACCGTAGTAGTAGTAGTAATAATAGTAGGTGTATCTGTAGTGGCAGTTGAGGTAGTAGTAGTAGTAGTAGTAGCCAGAGCTACAGTAGTTGTGGTTCTAGTAGTCATAGTAATAGGAGCAGTAGCAGTTGTTATCTTGTAGCTATAGCAGTGGGAGTTCTAGTAGCAGTAGTAGCAGCAACAGTTGTAGCGGTATTAGTAGTAGTTCTAGTAGCAGCAGTCGTAGCAGTAGCGAAAGTAGCAGTAGCAGAAGTAGTAGGAGTAGAAGTTGCAGTAGTAGTTGTAGAAGCAATAGCAAAAGTAGTGGTAGTAGTCGTAGTAGTTATAGTAGAAGCAATAGATGTAGCAGTCATTGCCAAAGTCTGAAAAGTAGTTGTAGTAGTAAAAATAGTAGAAGCAAAAATGGTAGTAGTCAAAGTTGTAATAGCAGTAGTAGTAGTTGTAGTAGCAACAGTCGTTGTAGCAGCATGCACAATAGTAGTAGTAGTGGTAGTAACAATAGTAGCACTAGTAACAGCAGTAATAGTAGTAGTAGCAGTAGTAGCAATAGTAGAAGAAGTAGTAGTAGTTTTACTAGTCAAGGTAGTAGTAGTAGTTATTATAGCAGTAGTAGTAGTTATTATAGCAGCAGTAGTAGTAGAAGTAGTAGCAATAGTAGTAGTAGCAATCGTAATAGAAGCAATAGTAGAAGTAGGAGAAGTTATGGTAGCAGAAGTAGCGGTAGTAGTAGCAATAGTAGCAGTGGTAGTAGTAGTAGTAGAAGCAATAGTAGTAACAATAGTAGTAGTAGGAGAAGCAGTAGTACTAGCAGTAGATGTAGTGGCAGCATTAGTCCCAGTTGCAGTAGTAGTAGTGGGAATTGTTGTTGTCATTGCAGTAGTGATAGTAGAAGTAGTTGTGGCAATAACAGCAATAGTTGTAGTAGTATTAGTAGCAGCAGCTGTGGTAATTGTAGTTAGTAATAGTACTAGGAGAATTAGTAGTATTGGTAGTAATATTAGTAGTACTAGTTGTAGCAGCAGCAGTAGTAGTAGTCGTAGCAGTTTTTGTTGTTGTTCTTGTTCTTGTTGTCGTAGTACTAGTAGTACTAGTTGTAGTAGTAATTGTAGTAGTAGATGTAGTAGTAGTAGTAGAAATAGTAGAAGTTGCTGTAGTAGTAGTACTTATAGTCGTTGTAGTTGTAGCAGTTGTAATAGCAGTAGAAGTAGCAACAACAGTGTAGTAGTACCAGTAGAAGTAGTAGTAGTTGCAATAGCAACAGAAGCAGCCACAGTTAAAATAGAAGTAGTAGTACTAGTTGTAGCAGGAGTATTAGTAATAGCAGCAATGGTTGTAGTAGTAGTAGTTGGTGTAGTAGTACTTATAGGAGTAGGAAAAGTAGCAGTATAAGTTATAATAGAAATAGAAGTAGAAGTAGTATTAGTAGTTGAAGTAGTAGTTGTAGCAGCAGCTTTAATAGCAGAAATAGCAGTAGTAGTAGCAGCAATAGTAGTAGTAGCAGTAGTAGTAGAAGTAGTTGTAGTAGTAGTAGTAGCATTAGTAGCAGTAGTCGTAGAAGAAGAAGTACTAGTAGTAGTAGTAGAAGTTGTAATTGTAGAGGTCGTAACAGCCATAGTAGAAGTAATTGTAGAAGTAGTAATAGCAACTATAGTAGCTGCAGTATTAGTAGTACTAGTGGTTGTAGTAGCAGTAGTAGTCGTGATTGTAGTAGAAGCAGTAGAAGCAGTTGTAACATGAGTAGTAGTAGGAGAAGTAGTAGTAGTAAGAGTAGCGGTAGCGGCCGTTATAGTAGTAGTACTAGTAGTAGTACTAGTAGGGGTATTAGTAGTAGCAGTAGTGGTTGCAGTAGTAATAGTAGTTATAGTAGTTATAGTAGTAGCGGGTGAAGTAGCAGCAGTAGTATCACTCGTAATAATAATAGTTGTACTAGTAGTAGTAGCAGGAGTAGTAGTAGTAATAGTAGCATTAGGAGTAGAACAAATAGTAGCACCAATAATAGTAGTAGGAGCAATTATAGTAATATTTGTAGTAATAGCAGTAGCTGTAGTAGTAGCTGTAGTAGTAGGAGGAGCAGCAGCAGTAGTAGTATCAGTAGTAGTAGTGGTAGTAGTTGTAGCCGCAACATTAGTAGCAGCTGCAGTAGTAGTAGTCGTAGTAGTTATAGTAATAATAGCAGTTGTAGTAGTAGCAATTGTTGTAGAAGTAGGAGAAGTAGCTATGGTAGTAGTGGCAGCAGCAGCAAAAGTAGCAGCAGCAGTAGTACTTGTAGCTGAAGTAGTAGTAAAAGTGGTAGTTGCAAAAATAGTAGTAGTAGTAGTAGTCATAGTAGTAGTTGTAGTAATAGCAGCAGCAGCAGCAACAGCAGTAGTGGTAGTAGTAGTAGTAGTAGCGATAATGGCAATAGTAGTAGTAGTAGCAGTCGTAGAGGTAGTAGTTGAAGTTTTAGTAGTTAGGGGAGCTGTAGTAGTTGTCGTAGCAGTAGTAGATGGAGAATTAGTAGTAGCAGTAGTAGCAGGAGTCGTAGTAGTAGTAGTAGTAATAGTTGTAGTAGTAGTAGTTGTAGCAGTAGTAGCAATAGTAATGGTAGTTGTAGTTGTTGTAGCAGCAGTAGTAGTGGCAGTAGTAGCAAGAGTAGTAGTGGAAGTACCTGTAGTAGGAGTACTAGTAGTAATTGTATTAGTAGTTGTAGTAGTAGTATTGGTAGTAGTGATAGCAATAGTAGTTGTAGCTATAGTCGCAGCAGCAGTTGGAGTACCATAGTAGCAGTAGTAGCAACAACAACAACAACAAAAGTAGTGGTAGTAGAAGTAGTAATGGTAGTAGGAGAAGCAGTATTAGTTGTAGTAGCAGCAGTAGCGGTAGGTGTTGTAGTAGTACTTGGAGCAATACTAGTAGTAGGAGTACTAGTTGCAGTAGTAGAAGAACTTGTTGTAGAAGTAGCAGCAATAGTAGCAGTAGTAGCAGTAATAGTAGTAGTAGTAGTTATAGTAATAGTAGTTGTTGTTGTTGTTGTAGAAGTAGTAGCCCTACTAGCAGTAATGGTTGCTGTTGTTGTAACGCATAGACAACCCAGCAAACGGCTTTGTTAAACCTAGTGATTGTGTTAGCACCTCTGCCCAGAACATAGCTATTATTAAGCAAAATAACACCCAAATCCAGCTTTTAGTACAAATAGCTGAGACCTCAAAAGAAATTCAAGCGGACACTCGATTCCTCAGAACTCTACAAAAGAGAAACCCTGTTCTTTCGGATTCTTTACTCACAAGACTAGAGAATTTGTCTCTCAGCCCCAAAACCAAACCTCCCGAACCCCGCGGGAGACTGCTTGTGAAGAAAGATTCGTTATTAATTTTGCAGGAAGAACAAGCCAAACTCAATGGCAACATCACAGACCATGCTGCAGCAGGAACAACTAACAAGACCCTGGTCGAGGACCAAATTAGGGGGTACAGGCGCAATAAACGCCAGCTGTACAACACACAGCAAGCCACGCGATGGATGATCCATCGGCTAGCAGGGCAACCTACTTCTCAGCACATCCTGGAGCAGCACCTTGACCCCCAGGAATAGCTCCGGCTATCTATGCGGGAGGGGGCAGCTATCGCCCCCGCTGAAGTATTGTATCACTCTCGGACGGACGATGAGCACCATCGAGTGTATATACATCGTTCGGAAGAGTCCATCAGCTGCGTAGGAGATGAACAAGTGGACCGGAATTTTATTCAAGAAAAGAGTTACCAGCAGCTCTTACACAGTAAGATGAAATTTATTCATCTTGGAGTTCTGCAGATCTGCCTGCAAATCTTACATCGACATGCTGAGGGTACGATGGCACTTGTTGTCTTTCGCGTCAACCGCTGGCATGGTGACAAAGCGCTGATTGCCACCATGGAAGTTGACCTTACACAGGGAAGTCAGCTGGTGTATATTATCCCAGATATGATGCTTACAATTGGGAATTTTTGCAGGAATATTCAAATCTCCCTTCTAACTCGGGGATATGACACCTGGCGGTGTGGTGAGGCGAATATACTCATCACCCGGGGACTTATTGGGCGTCTTTCGAATACCCCAAACGTGGCCTTTGCTTATGAGGTCACAGGAGTGATTGATTATCTAGCTAGACACGGTATTCGTGCCCTCCCTCGAAAGCAGTATTCAACGGCACAATCATGCTGAATGAACTGGCTTCTCCAGCGTTCCCGCATCACGCCAGTACGACTAGCACCAACAGAAGTTGCATGTCAAACACTGTTGGATGGACGAATTTCCCTCAGCTTTAATCAGTACTCCTCCCTTCCTGACCCTGAAGAAAAGGAGGAGGATGAAGTTGTTGCCGTCCTACTTCACGAACTATAAGCAGCGGAACCGGAAGAAAGATGGGATACCCTGGGAGAGCCCAGTGGCAAATTTGACTATTATGTCAGGTACTCAGCACCTCCTTCTTTCTTGGCACCTGTCCCTCTTACCCCAACAGGATGGGATGTCCCTCCTAGTGACATGGAGCCGCAGAGCACCACGGGACAGCAGCGTGCCATCACCATGGGTGTTAAGCAGCAACAATCAACCCGCAAAGTGATGCCAGCACGGAAGTGGCGACGACGTCTTGCTTAGCAACAGCATACAAAAAGGCAACATATGTGGCAGCCCAGAGGAAGTAGAACCCAGACTTCCTTAAGCGGAACCCATGCAGGAGATACACGCCCAGGGGCCTCTGTACTCCGGTCCATGGACCCTCCGCAGGAGGAAACTGGCGACAACTTCCCCCTCTTAGCCACCTGGCGTCAGGAGGACAGCTCTGACCCAAAGGATGATCCCGAAGAATACTATGAGTATTTATAGTATTATGCTGGTTTGAGAGACACAGAACTCATTGCCACTTTCGGTGAAGACAATTGCGGTATGGAGTATCCCCAGCGGGCACCGCAATGGGCACAGCCGACAGAACGGCTTTGCTCTTCCTCTGTTGTTTCCGACTACAGGCCCCCAATCGACTCAACAATGGGTCCTGTCAACTATCCTCCAGCTGCGAGACCCACGGAACCCGGTCCAAGCCAGGGACTGACAAGTGGAAGCTATGTGCCAAAAAATCTGAGGTTCAAAGCCAAAAACACCTCAGAATGGTGGAATCTCCCTTCTGCCCAACAACAATCAGGAGCAATCTTCGTCATGCCCCTAAAATTGGGCAATTTAATGATGTTTTCATGCGTTGGGAATCCATCACCAAAAACACAGTTGCCCTCCAAGGATTTACAGATCCTCCGACAAAGACCGAGTTTATTGAAAACCTACAGGGAGAATCAGAAAAGCTAGCATGAATCCAGTGGCGGATGGCCTATCCCATGGAGTACCAGCACCTGCTGGATCATGCAGATGGTGTAGACGGGACGCAAAACATTCTGTCACAAATACGAACCATCTTCGCCCTGGAGGATCCTTATCATGGCTCGACGGCTATCCAGGAAGAGGCCTACAGGGATCTAGAGCGACTATCTTGCCAGAACTTCCGGGATATAATCCCGTTTCTCAATGACTATATACAGGTCGCATCCAGGACTGGTCGACTGTTTACCCGCCCTGAGTTATCAGAGAAGCTGTGGTCAAAGATGCCTGGAAATATTGGCAAAAAGATTAAAGCAGCTTTTGAAACGAAACACCCAGGTAACACTATTGGTGTTTATCCACGCATTCTTTTTACTTATAAGTATCTTGAAGAAGCATGCAAAGAAGCGGCCTTCACACGGGCCTTGAAGGACCTCTCATTCTGCCAGGATATACCCATCCCTGGGTATTATCAATGACCCAAGCGAAAGTTTGGGGTCTGACGGTCCACTACTTATAAAGGAAAGCCACATCCCTCTCATGCCAGGATTTAGAAGAAGAAGCACCTGATCAGAAACAGACGGTGTGGGTGCTTTCTTTGTGGTGAAGAAGGACATTTTGCCTGGGAATGCCCCAATGAGCGACGCAACGTCAAACGCGTCCCCTTGTTTGAACAACTGGACCTCCCAACAGATTGCGAGATTGTGTCTGCTCAAGAAGGTGACGACCCCAGTGATGCTATTTATAGCATTTCTGAAGGAGAAGAAGACACGACAATCCTGGAGGAACAGATTTTCATGTTCCGGGAAGAAGATTGGACATGGTGGATTGTCCCCACAGGAGGATACCGTGCAATGGTCCGCGTATCCCACCAGCAATACGAGTGTAGCCACATGTGGGAGGTGAATCAAGACGTGCCGGACGCCTACGAGCAGTGCTGCTGCTGCCAGGCACCCTCTCAAAAACGCTACTGCATGCACTGCCCAACCTGCCAGCTGATGGTCTGTGGACAGTGCAGCTCGTATTATTTTGACAAACGAATTCCAGTTGCCCAAGCCTCCCTTCCAAGGTACAATTCCACCGATTTAGTACTTGACCAACAAACTTATATTTCTGCTTGTGAAGGAAAAAAGAAGCAGTTACACCAACAACTCGCCCTTGCTCAAGATGAGAAAGAGGCCCTCCAGCAACGCCTCCTCCTTATTCAACAGGAAAATCACCATTGGAAACAAGAAGCTGAGAAGTGGCAGCATAAGTATCACGAGCTCCAAAATGCCACCATGGACCTGGATCGCATGGTGCTCGAGCGACTTGACCTACAGCGGGAACTTCACTGGCTCCGCAGCGCGCACGCCGCCATCCAGCCCCCGGCGGCGCCCCTCGCCCTCGAAAGCGTGGTGGGAGCCATCGACGATGATGATAACGATCTAAATGTTTTCCTCTTTGACACAACACAAAAACACCTCGCTGCGGAAGCACGGGTGCCGCCACAACCAAGGCGAACGAAGAACATGCTGTACAATCTCAAGGTGAAGTTTGATATCCCTAACGTTGTGCCATTTGAGGTAAATGCAATCCTTGATATAGGGGCAATGACCTGCTGTGTCGACCAAGGAGCAGCCCCTGCTGATGCCCTGGAAGATAATCCCTTCCTGGTACATTTCAGCGGCATCAACTCACGAACCTCGGCCAACAAAAAACTAAAATTCGGCCGTATGCTTATCGGGGAGAATGGCTTCAGGATCCCTTATGTGTATGCCTTCCCTATGAAACTAGGGGAGGATATCCAAATGATCCTGGGCTGTAACTTCATCCGCGCCATGCAGGGCGACGTCTGTATTGAAGGCAACACGGTTACGTTTTACAAGAACATAACCACAATCCATACTCTTCCCTCTATTCCCACGGCAGCAACAATTGAAGAATTGGAACTAGAAGAGGATGAGTATCTGCAAATCCAAGATGCAGTACAGTATTCAGCTGCACAGCAACCAAGGCAAAGTCTCACCAGTAAGCTGAACTCCATACTGGATAAGCTCCAACAACAGGGTTATATTGGTGACAACCCACTCAAGCATTGGGCCAAGAACAAGGTATTATGCCAGCTGGACATTAAGAACCCATACTTCATTATTGAGGACCGACCTCTAAAGCATATCACCCCACAAGCAAAAGCAGCCTATGCCAAACATGTCAGAGCTCTCTTGGACCTTGGCGTTATCCGTCCCAGCAAAAGCCGGCATTGCACAACCGCGATCATTGTCAATTCCGGCACCTATGTTGATCCTCATACTGGCCAAGAAATCAAAGGGAAGGAGCTAATGGTATTTTATTATTGACGCCTCAATGATATTACCAACAAAGACCAGTATAGCCTACCAGGGATCATCACCATCCTACGAAAGGTGAGTAGGAGCACAATCTACTCTAAGTTTGACTTAAAGTTAGGGTTTCATCAAGTTTCTATGCACCCTGATATCGTAGATTGAACAGCGTTCTGGGTACCAGACGGATTATACGAATGGCTTGTCATGCCATTCAGTATCAAGAATGCACCTGCCATCTTCCAAAGGAAGATGGACTATTGCTTCAAAGGGACAGAAGACTTCATCACCGTATATATTGATGACATCTTGGTCTTCTCGTCCTCGTCAGCTGAGCACGAACAGCACTTGCAGATTATGCTTCAAATCTGCAAGACTCATGGGCTTATCCTTAGCCCAACCAAAATGAAGCTAGCGGTCTCTGAAGTGGAGTTTCTAGGGGCAGTCCATGGTAATCAGCGAATCAGACTACAGCCCCATATCATTAAGAAGATCACAACATTTCAAGAGTAGGAGCTCATGACAACAAAAGGCCTCCGAGCCTGGCTCGGGATTCTGAATTATGCCCGAAACTACATCCCAAATCTGGGGACGTTACTTGGGCCGCTCTATGCAAAAACAAGTCCAACCGGGGAGAAACGCTGGAACTCCCAGGATTGGGACTTAGTCACAAAAATCAAGGCTCTGGTGCAACAACTGCCTGATGTTGAACTACCACCAGACAATAGTTAAATGATCGTAGAGACAGATTTCTGTATGAGAGGCTGGGGCGGGGTATGCAAATGGAAACCCCAGAAATTTGACCCCAAATCTGCTGAAAGGGTATGCACCTATGCTAGCGGCAAGTTCCAACCAATGAAGTCTACTATCGATGCGGAACTATTTGCCATTATGAATTCACTGGAGGCACTCAAAATCTACTATCTGGACAAAGCCGAGTTGACAATCCGTACGGATTGTCAAGCAATTATTAGCTTCTTCAACAAATCGACTAACAACAAGCTTTCCCACATACGCTGGCTTGCCTTCACTGATTACATCACAGGCACAGGGCTGACCATCCAGTTTGAACACATCGACGGAGAGGACAACCAATTGGCTGATACCCTCTCTCACTTAATCACTTCCCTTATCATTTCAGGATGGCCTGTACTCACAGATCTGGTGGCCCTCAGTCTTCTAGGTTCGCAATTGCAGCAAGCTCCACAAGCAGCCTCTCAAGCAAGGCAGAAGCACCTAGCAGCAGCCAAAACCTTGTGCGACAGTATTAACAACAACTACACCGCCTACGGGACCTCCCCACGTCCCTTGCAACCTATGACAACACAAGGAGAAAGCTTCAGCAACTGGAATGGCAGAGTGCCCAGGAAGCACTTACCGCCCTACAGCAATTGCGTGCCCTGCATGCCCTCAAACTGACTGAAGCCACAAAGCGCGCAAGGCGCAAAACCACGGGCAACTTCTGGGCCCAGTGGCTTCCTGTTATGACTCATATCGACACCCAACTCGACACGGCAGTCATACTCACGGCTGACTCAGCACAGTGGCTGCCCGCCTTTCTGTTCTAAACAGGATTACTCAACCTTGCGCTCGAAGTAAAGCGTCAACTTGCGCCAGAAGAAAGGAATAAGGAAAAGACAAGATGCCCTGGAGCATCTTATCCCCACTTTAGCTTTATGTAAAGTAGCTTTTGCCGGATGCGTTCTTATCGCATCTGCTTTTGTAAAAGTAGCTTTTGCTGGATGCGTTCTTATCGCATTTGCTTAGGCACTTCGTTTCTATATAAGTATTCCTCAGGCCTTCTGAAGGCTCATCGAGGCATTTGGGTTTATTGCTTCTTCTTCCTTCTTGGGTTTAGATACCAGAGTGTGGACGTTGATGTTCTTAGATTTTTGAGGTATGAGCGTAAGCGGAAGGAAGGAAAGGAGAAAACTAAACCCAAGAAGGAAAGAAGAAGCAATAAACCCAAATCAGGTAAGGAGAAAATCTAAGAACGTCCACGTCCACACTCTGGTATCAGAGCTTTGTTCCTTACCTCATTCTTGTTCCCATGGCTGAGTAGTTCCCTCTCAGTCTAGGTACTCTGTAGGGAGTGTGTGGAGGCTTCTCTAGTGTTTTCTTGCCCTGAACACTCAGGCTAAGAGTTCCGAAAAATCCTGGATTGACCCCACGGGTGGCACAGAGGCTGGACCTAATAAGTCCACCGCAAGGTCAATATTGGGAAGAAAGTAGGGATTAGTGGTCTTGGGGAGTTGAGGCTTAAGACTCAGGCACCAATCAAGGTGTCCTAACTGCAAAAGGCCGCAGTGTGCGTAAACTTGCAAGAGGCAGTAGCAGCCAGTCGGATGAGCATGAGGAATGCCCTTGTGCAAGCATATGTGTTCTAACAGTTCTCGTCTCATGTTTTGCAAACTTGTACGCAAGGTAGTACCACACACGCACCCAGGGTACCTAGATTGTATTTTTCCACCAAAATAAGCCATACCTTTGTATGAACAGTTTCTTACCAGCTAAAACAACCGCTTCATACAAAGAAGCCTTGCAAGCAGTAGAACCCATAGACAACCCAGCAAACGGCTTTCTTAAACCTAGTGATTGTGTTAGCACCTCTGCCCAGAACATAGCTATTATTAAGCAAAATAACACCCAAATCCAGCTTTTAGTACAAATAGCTGAGACCTTAACAGAAATTCAAGTGGACACCCAATTCCTCAGAAATCTACAAAAGAAAAACCCTGTTCTTTCGGATTCTTTACTCACAAGACTAGAGAATTTGTCTCTCAGCCCCAAAACCAGACCTCCCGAACCCCGCGGGAGACTGCTTGTGAAGAAAGATTCGTTATTAATTTTGCAGGAAGAACAAGCCAAACTCAATGGCAACATCATAGACCATGCTGCAGCAGGAACAACTAACAAGACCCTGGTCGAGGACCAAATTAGGGGGTACAGGCGCAATAAACGCCAGCTGTACAACACACAGCAAGCCACGCGATGGATGATCCATCGGCTAGCAGGGCAACCTACTTCTCAGCACATCCTGGAGCAGCACCTTGACCCCCAGGAATAGCTCCGGCTATCTATGCGGGAGTGGGCAGCTATCGCCCCCGCTGAAGTATTGTATCACTCTCGGACGGACGATGAGCACCATCGAGTGTATATACATCATTCGGAAGAGTCCATCAGCTGCGTAGGAGATGCACAAGTGGACCGGAATTTTATTCAAGAAAAGAGTTACCAGCAGCTCTTACACAGTAAGATGAAATTTATTCATCTTGGAGTTCAGCAGGTCCACCTGCAAATCTTACAACGACATGCTGAGGGTACGATGGCACTTGTTGTCTTTCGCGTCAACCGCTGGCATGGTGACAAAGCGCTGATTGCCACCATGGAAGTTGACCTTACACAGGGAAGTCAGCTGGTGTATATTATCCCAGATATGATGCTTACAATTGGGAATTTTTGCAGGAATATTCAAATCTCCCTTCTAACTCGGGGATATGACACCTGGCGGTGTGGTGAGGCGAATATACTCATCACCCGGGGACTTATTGGGCGTCTTTCGAATACCCCAAACGTGGCCTTTGCTTATGAGGTCACAGGAGTGATTGATTATCTAGCTAGACACGGTATTCGTGCCCTCCCTCGAAAGCAGTATTCAACGGCACAATCATGCTGAATGAACTGGCTTCTCCAGCGTTCCCGCATCACGCCAGTACGACTAGCACCAACAGAAGTTGCATGTCAAACACTGTTGGATGGACGAATTTCCCTCAGCTTTAATCAGTACTCCTCCCTTCCTGACCCTGAAGAAAAGGAGGAGGATGAAGTTGTTGCCGTCCTACTTCACGAACTATAAGCAGTGGAACCGGAAGAAAGATGGGATACCCTGGGAGAGCCCAGTGGCAAATTTGACTATTATGTCAGGTACTCAGCACCTCCTTCTTTCTTGGCACCTGTCCCTCTTACCCCAACAGGATGGGATGTCCCTCCTAGTGACATGGAGCCGCAGAGCACCACGGGACAGCAGCGTGCCATCACCATGGGTGTTAAGCAGCAACAATCAACCCGCAAAGTGATGCCAGCACGGAAGTGGCGACGACGTCTTGCTTAGCAACAGCATACAAAAAGGCAACATATGTGGCAGCCCAGAGGAAGTAGAACCCAGACTTCCTTAAGCGGAACCCATGCAGGAGATACACGCCCAGGGGCCTCTGTACTCCGGTCCATGGACCCTCCGCAGGAGGAAACTGGCGACAACTTCCCCCTCTTAGCCACCTGGCGTCAGGAGGACAGCTCTGACCCAAAGGATGATCCCGAAGAATACTATGAGTATTTATAGTATTATGCTGGTTTGAGAGACACAGAACTCATTGCCACTTTCGGTGAAGACAATTGGGGCATGGAGTATCCCCAGCGGGCACCGCAATGGGCACAGTCGACAGAACGGCTTTGCTCTTCCTCTGTTGTTTCCGACTACAGGCCCCCAATCGACTCAACAATGGGTCCTGTCAACTATCCTCCAGCTGCGAGACCCACGGAACCCGGTCCAAGCCAGGGACCGACAAGTGGAAGCTATGTGCCAAAAAATCTGAGGTTCAAAGCCAAAAACACCTCAGAATGGTGGAATCTCCCTTCTGCCCAACAACAATCAGGAGCAATCTTCGTCATGCCCCTAAAATTGGGCAATTTAATGATGTTTTCATGCGTTGGGAATCCATCACCAAAAACACAGTTGCCCTCCAAGGATTTACAGATCCTCCGACAAAGACCGAGTTTATTGAAAACCTACAGGGAGAATCAGAAAAGCTAGCATGAATCCAGTGGCGGATGGCCTATCCCATGGAGTACCAGCACCTGCTGGATCATGCAGATGGTGTAGACGGGACGCAAAACATTCTGTCACAAATACGAACCATCTTCGCCCTGCAGGATCCTTATCATGGCTCGACGGCTATCCAGGAAGAGGCCTACAGGGATCTAGAGCGACTATCTTGCCAGAACTTCCGGGATATAATCCCGTTTCTCAATGACTATATACAGGTCGCATCCAGGACTGGTCGACTGTTTACCCGCCCTGAGTTATCAGAGAAGCTGTGGTCAAAGATGCCTGGAAATATTGGCAAAAAGATTAAAGCAGCTTTTGAAACGAAACACCCAGGTAACACTATTGGTGTTTATCCACGGATTCTCTTTACTTATAAGTATCTCGAAGAAGCATGCAATGAAGCGGCCTTCACACGGGCCCTGAAGGACCTCTCATTCTGCCAGGATATACCCATCCCTGGGTATTATCAACGACCCAAGCGAAAGTTTGGGGTCCGGCGGTCCACTACTTATAAAGGAAAGCCACATCCCTCTCATGCCAGGATTGAGAAGAAGAAGCACCTGATCCGAAACAGACATTGTCGGTGCTTTCTTTGTGGTGAAGAAGGACATTTTGCCCTGGAATGCCCCAATGAGCGACGCAACGTCAAATGTGTCGCCATGTTTGAACAACTGGACCTCCCAGCAGATTGCGAGATTGTGTCTGTCCAAGAAGGCGACGACCCCAGTGATGCTATTTATAGCATTTCTGATGGAGAAGAAGACACGACAATCCTGGAGGAACAGATTTTCATGTTTCGGGAAGAAGATCGGACATGGTGGATTGGCCCCACAGGAGGATACCGTGCAATGGTCCGCGTATCCCACCAGCAATACGAGTGTAGCCACATGTGGGAGGTGAATCAAGACGTGCCGGACGCCTACGAGCAGTGCTGCTGCTGCCAGGCACCCTCTCAAAAACGCTACCGCATGCACTGCCCAACCTGCCAGCTGACGGTCTGTGGACGGTGCAAATCGTATTATTTTGACAAACGAATTCCAGTTGCCCAAGCCTCCCTTCCAAGGTACAATTCCACCGATTTAGTACTTGAGCAACAAACTTATATTTTTTCTTGTGAAGGAGAAAAGAAGCAGTTACACCAACAACTCGCCCTTGCTCAAGATGAGAAAGAGGCCCTCCAGCAACGCCTCCTCCTTATTCAACAGGAAAATCACCGTTGGAAACAAGAAGCTGAGAAGTGGCAGCATAAGTATCACGAGCTCGAAAATGACACCATGGACCTGGATCGCATGGTGCTCGAGCGACTTGACCTACAGTGGGAACTTCACCGGCTCCGCAGCCCGCACGCCGCCATCTAGCCCCCGGCGACGCCCCTCGCCCTCGAAAGCGTGGTGGGAGCCATCGACGATGATGATAATGATCTGAATTTTTTCCTCATCGACACAGAACAAATACTCCTCGCTGCGGAAGCACGGGTGCCGCCACAACCAAGGCGAACGAAGAACATGCTGTAGAATCTCAAGGTGAAGTTTGATATCCCTAACGTTGTGCCATTTGAGTTAAATGCAATCCTTGATACAGGGGCAACGACCTGCTGTGTCGACCAAGGAGCAGCCCCTGCTGATGCCCAAGAAGATAATCCCTTCCTGGTACATTTCAGCGGCATCAACTCACGAACCTCGGCCAACAAAAAACTGAAATTCGGCCGTATGATGATCGGGGAGAATGGCTTCAAGATCCCTTATACGTATGCCTTCCCTATGAAACTAGGGGAGGATATCCAAATGATCCTGGGCTGTAACTTCATCCGCGCCATGCAGGGCGACGTCCGTATTGAAGGCAACACGGTTACGTTTTACAAGAACGTAACCACAATCCATACTCTTCCCTCTGTTCCCACGGCAGCAACAATTGAAGAATTGGAACTGGAAGAGGATGATTATCTACAAATCCAAGAAGCAGTACAGTATTCAGCCGCACAGCAACCAAGGCAAAGTCTCACCAGTAAGCTGAACTCCATACTGGATGAGCTCCGACAACAGGGTTATATTGGTGACAACCCACTCAAGCATTGGGCCAAGAACAAGGTATTATGCCAACTGGACATTAAGAACCCGGACTTCATTATTGAGGACCGACCTCTGAAGCATATCACCCCACAAGTAAAAGCAGCCTATGCCAGTCATGTCAGAGCTCTCTTGGACCTTGGCGTTATCCGTCCCACCAAAAGCCAGCATCGCACAACCGCGATCATTGTCAATTCTGGCACCTATGTTGATCCTCATACTGGCCAAGAAATCAAAGGGAAGGAGCGAATGGTATTTAATTACTGACGCCTCAATGATATTACCAACAAAGGCCAGTATATCCTACCAGGGATCAACACCATCCTACGGAAGGTGAGTAGGAGCACAATCTACTCTAAGTTTGACTGAAAGTAAGGGTTTCATCAAGTTTCTATGCACCCTGATTCCGTAGAATGGACAGCGTTCTGGGTACCAGACGGATTATACGAATGGCTTGTCATGCCATTCAGTCTCAAGAATGCACCTGCCATCTTCCAAAGGAAGATGGACTATTGCTTCAAAGGGACAGATGACTTCATCGCCGTATATATTGATGACATCTTGGTCTTCTCGTCCTCGTCAGTTGAGCACGAACAGCACTTGCAGATTATGCTTCAAATCTGCAAGACTCATGGGCTTATCCTTAGCCCAACCAAAATGAAGCTAGCGGTCTCTGAAATGGAGTTTCTAGGGGCAGTCCTTAGTAATCAGCGAATCAGACTACAGTCCCATATCATTAAAAAGATCGCAACATTTCAAGAGCAGGAGCTCATGACAACAAAAGGCCTCCGAGCCTGGCTCGGGATTCTGAATTATGCCCGAAAATACATCCCAAATCTGGGGACGTTACTTGGGCCGCTCTATGCAAAAACAAGTCCAACCGGGGAGAAACGCTGGAACTCCCAGGATTGGGACTTGGTCACAAAAATCAAGGTTCTGGTGCAACAACTGCCTGATCTTGAACTACCACCAGACAACAGTTACATGATCCTAGAGACAGATGGCTGTATGACAGGCTGGGGCGGGGTATGCAAATGGAAACCCCAGAAATTTGACCCCAAATCTGCTGAAAGGGTATGCGCATATGCTAGTGGCAAGTTCCAACCAATGAAGTCTACTATCGATGCAGAACTATTTGCCATTATGAATTCACTAGAGGCACTCAAAATCTACTATCTGGACAAAGCCGAGCTGACAATCCGTACGGATTGTCAAGCAATTATTACCTTCTTCAACAAATCAGCAAACAACAAGCCTTCCCGCGTACGCTGGCTCGCCTTCACTGATTACATCACAGGCACAGGGCTGACCATCCAGTTTGGACACATCGACGGAGAGGACAACCAATTGGCTGATACCCTCTCTCGCTTAATCACTTCCCTTATCATTTCAGGATGGCCTGTACTCGCAGATCTGGAGGCCCTCAGTCTTCTAGCTACGCAATTGCAGCAAGCTCCACAAGCAGCCCCTCAAGCAAGGCAGAAGCATCTAGCAGCAGCCAAAACCTTGTGCGACAGTATGAACAACAATTACACCGCCTACGGGACCTCCCCACGTCCCTTGCAACCTATGACGACACAAGGAGAAAGCTTCAGCAACTGGAACGACAGAGTGCCCAGGAAGCACTTACCGCCCTACAGCAATTGCGTGCCCTGCACGCCCTCAAACTGACTGAAGCCACAAAGCGCGCAAGGCGCAAAACCACGGGCAACTTCTGGGCCCAATTGCCACCTGTTATGACTCAGATCGACACCCAACTCGACATGGCAGTTAAACTCACGGCTGACTCAGCACAGCGGCTGCCCGCCTTTCTATTCTAAACAGAATTACTCAACCTTATGCTCGAAGGAAAGCATCAACTTGCGCTAGAAGAAAGGAATAAGGAAAAGATAAGATGCCCTGGAGCATCTTATCCCCCCTTTAGCTTTCTGTAAAGTAGCTTTGTAAAAGTAGCTTTGTAAAAGTAGCTTTTGCCGGATGCGTTCTTATCGCATCTGCTTTTGTAAAAGTAGCTTTTGCCGGATGCGTTCCTATCGCATCTGCTTAGGCACTTCGTTTCTATATAAGTATTCCTCAGGCCTTCTGAAGGCTCATCGAGGCATTTGGGTTTATTGCTTCTTGTTTCCTTCTTGGGTTTAGTTTTCTCCTTTCCTTCCATCCGCTTACGCTCATACCTCAAAAATCTAAGAACGTCCACGTCCACACTCTGGTATTAGAGCAGTCGTAGTTGCAATAGTAGCTGCAACAGTAGTAGTTGTAGTAGTAGTCGTCGTAGTAGTAGTAGTTGCAAAAGTAGCAGTAGTTGCAATAGTAGCTGCAATTGTTGCTACAAAAACTGCTACTCCTCTTACTACTGCTGCTATTACTACTACCACCACCACCACCACCACCACTACTACTACAACTACTACTACTACTACACTTACTACTACTAAGACTACTATTATTATTGCCCATACTGCTGCTGCTCCTATAGGTACTACTGCTACTACTTCTGCCACTACAACTAGTACTCTCGCAGCTACAGCTACTACTACAACAACTGTTGTCGTGACCTCTAGCCCTACTGCTGCTATTACTACTACATTTACCACAAATACTGCTACTCCTATGAGTACTATCGCCACTACTACAACATCAACAACAACAATAACTACTACCACTGCTGCAACCATTAATGCTACTACTACTGCTATAGCGATGTTTGCTACTACAGCTGCTACTACTACTTCTACTTCTGCTACTTCAACAACACCTACTACTACCACTATTGCTACTGCTACTACTGCTACAACCACTCTGACTGTTGCTACTGCTTCTACTACTACTGCTACAACTTCTACAACAACTCCTAGTACTACTTCTATTGTTGTTGCTACTACCGCTACTATTGCTACTACTACTACTAACATTGCTACTATCGCAACTTCTGCAACTCCTACTACTGCTGCTACTGTGATTACTACAACAACAACTACAACTATTGCAGTTGCAACTGATGCTACTGCAACTACTATTATTACTACTACTATTGTTACTACTGCTACTGATGCTATTACTACCGCTACAACTTTTACTACTGCTACTGTGGCTACAACAGCTACTTCTAATATTACTACCACTACTTCTACTACTACAACTTTCCCTACAGCTAGTACTACTGCTACTACTCTGACTTCTACTGCCCATACTACTACTCCCACTAGCACTACCACAACTACCAACTTCAACAACAATAACTACTACCACTACTACTACTACAAGCACCACTACTACTACTAATACTACAACTACTACAACTACTCCTACCACCACCACTACTACTACCACTACAGCTACTACAACTACCACTACTACTAATACTACAACTACTACCACTACTACTACCACAAGTACCGCTACTACTACTACAACTATTACCACCACTACTACCACCACCACCACCATCAGTACCACTACTATTGCTATGACTACTACAACTACTACCACTTCTAATACTACTACTACTTCTACTCTCACTACTACTGCTACTACTTCTTCTTCTACTACTGCTACTTCTCCTAACAGACCCAATACTACTACTACTACTACTTCTTCTTCCACTACTACTACTACTGCTGCTATTATGACTACCACTCCTAATACTACAACTATTACCACAACAACTACTATAATTACTACTACTGCTACTACTACTACTACTACCACTACACTTGCTTCAACTACTATTATGACTACTACATCTAGTACTACCACTACTTCTATTGCAACTACTACTACTTCTAAAACTTCTACTACTACTCCCACCGCTAAATACTACAACAACAACTACTTGTACTACTACTCCACCTACTACAACTACTACAACAACTACTACTACATGTGTTAGTACTACTACTTCTAGTTCTCCAAAAACTACTACTACTCCTGCAACTATGACAACGACCGTTACCACTCCTACTACTCCAACTAAGTTTACTATTACTACTACAACTACTATAACTGCCACTACTACTACACCCCCTAATACAACTCCCACTACTATTGCAACAACTTCTAGTAATACTACTACCACTACTCTTACTCCGTCTGATATTACTACTATTGCTACAACTATTACAATTACTACTACTTCTACTTCTATTACTACTAGTATAAACAACTTCTACTTCTACTACTACTGCTACACCTCCTAGTGCTATTGCTATTGCTACCACTGCTATTACAACTACTGATGTAGCTACTATTACTACTCCTACTCTTACTATCGCTAGCTCTACGGCTACTACTACTACTACTATTACAAATACTACTCCTCCTCCTCCTCCTCCTACTACGACAACAATAACAACAACTACTACTACTATCACTACTACTTCTACTACAACAACAACTACTACTACTACTTCTGCTACTGCTACTATTACTACTACTGCTTCTACTACTATACTACTCCTACAATGCCTACATTTGCTTCTACTACTGCTTCTATTGATTCTACTTGTGCTACTTTTGCTACTACTACTGCTACTACTAGTGCTATAGCTACTACTGCTGCTATTATTACTACCACAACTATGGGCACTGCTACTACTTCTACTTTTGCTACTACTGCTACTACTATCACGGCTACTAATACTTCTACTTCTAGTACTTATCCAAATACTACAACTACTACTGGTACTACTACTTCTACTACAACTACAACAACTACTACTATTATTAATACTACTCCAACTCCTTCTACTACTACTACTACTACTACTAATACAAATACTACTACTATTGCTATACTACTACTACTACTAATAATAATACTATTACTACTACTATTGCTAATGCTAATAGTACCATAACTACAACTACTACTATTATTACTATTGCTGCTGCTGTTGTCGCTATTGCTTCTACTACAACAACTACTACTACTTCACCTACTACTTCTACTATTGCAAGTACTACTTCTGCCACTACTGTTGCTACTGCTTCTACTACTACCACTACTAGAACTATGGGTACCACTTTCGCTACTGCAACTACGGCTACTACTTCACCTACTTCTACCACTACTACTACTACGATGACTATTACTACTACTATTACTACTACTGCTACCACCACAACTACTACTACTATTACAACTACTGCTACTACTACTACTACTATGGTTGCTACTGTTGCTACTACTACAACTACCACTGCTACAACTGTTGCTACTAATGTTGCTATTACAACTCCTAGCGCAGCTACTACTACAACTACTACTCCTATTACTACTACTACTACTGGTATTGCTCCTGTAGCATCTACAACTACTGCGGCTTCTACTACAACTACTATTAGTACAACTATTGCTACTTCTGCGACTACAAGTACTACTAATACTACTACTACAACTATTGTTTCTACTACTACTACTACTTCTTCTAATCCTACTACTACTTCCATTGCTACTAATGCTGCTACGATTGCTACCGCTACTACTACTACTTGTAATACTACTATTACTACTACTAGTACTACTACTGCTACTGCTACTACTATTGCTTCTACTACTACCCCATTTACTACTACTATTACCGCTGCTGCTACTTTTGCTACTACTGCAACTACCACTACTAATGCTGTTACTGCTATCGATATTAATATTACTTCTACTACTACTACAGCTGCTACTACTACTGCTATAACAACAACTACTACTACGGGCGCTACTACTACTACTACTACTACTAGTACTATTACTACTATTGCGACTACTAATACTGTAACAACTACATATCAGACTACAACTACTACTACTGGTACTACTGCTTCTTCTACTACTACTACTACTACTGTTGCGGCTACAACTACTACTAATACTTCTGCTACTACTTCTAATACTACTACTATTGTTGCTTCTACCATAACTAAAACTAGTACTACTTCTGTCACTACTACTGCTACTGCTTCTACTACTACCAATACTAGAACTACGGATACTATTTTACTACTACTACTGCTACTACTATGGCTACAACAACAACAACTATTATTACTACTACTAGTACTAGCACAGCTTCTCCTACTACATCTACTACTACTTCAACAATTAGTACAACAACAACTACTATTATTACTCCTGTTACTACTACTACTACAGCTGCTACCACTACTACTATTGCTGCCACTATGACTACTACTCCTAAAAATTTACGTACAACTGCTAAAACTACTACAACTACTTCTATAGCTACTAACAATGCTACTGCTACTACTACTAGTTCTAGTACTATATTTTGTGCAACTATGCTACTACTGCTACTGTTGTTGCTGCTATTACTAACATTCTACTACTCCAAATGTAACAGCTACTACTATTGCTATTGCTAGTGCTGCTGCTACTACTGCTACAGCTGCTATTACTTCTACACCTACAACTTCTACTACTATTACAGCTGCTACGACTACTACCACAACAATTGCTAGGGCTACTATAACACCTACTACCATGACTACTACTTATAATGGTACTACTACTCTTACTACTGCTACAACTTCTAATACCACTATTACTCCTCCTACTACTATTACTATAACTACTACTGCTAACATTACTACTACTATTTATTATTGTTGCTACTATTACTACTCATCCTTCTATTCCACTACAACTACTTCTGTTGCTACTGTTATTACTGCTCCTACTACTACATCTACTACTTCTACAACTACTTCTACTAAAACTACGACTACTATAGCTTCTTCTGCTACACTGATTACTACTTGTACTCCTGTTGTTGTTGTTGCTACTACCACTACAAATACTTCTATAACGTCAGCAACAACAACTGCTAATACTCTTGCTACAACTTCTACTACTGCTGCTGCTACTCCTACTAGTACAATTACTACTACTACCACCACTAGCAACACAGCTATTGCTACTACAACAACTACAACAATAACAATAACTACTACTACTAGCACTCCCGGTACTACTGCTACTCTTACTACTACTATTGCTACTGCAACAACTACAATGATAACAATAACTACAACTACCAGCACTCTTGGTACTGCTGCCACTCCTACTGCCACTAGTACTACAACTACTGTTACTTCTTCTACAACTAATAATACAACTACTACCACCACTTCTTTTGCCGCTACAACTATTATGACTACTTCCACTACAACTCCTACTACTGCTGCTACCAATACTGCTATTGCTACTACTACTACAACAACTTACACTACTGCTACTCCGAGCACTCCTACTACAACAACAATAACTACTACTACTATTCAACAATTGATACTTTTTCTACTGCTACAACTACTGTCGAAACTGCTACAACTACTACTACCACCACTACTACTGCTACTGCTACTACAAACACTACTACAACTATTGCTACTACTGCTAATAGTACTGCTATTGCGACAACTACTTCTATTGCTACTATTGACACTACAGCTTCTACAACTTCTGCTACATCTACTGTTCCTACTGCTATTATGACTACTACTACTAATACCACAGCTACTACCACTACTACTACTACAATTGCTAATACTACAACTACCACTACTACAACTGCTAATACTAATACTACTACTACTACTATTGCTACCACTGCTACTCTATTTTTGCTACTACTTCTACTACTACTCCTCCTCCTACTACTACTCCTATTACAACTAATGCTAGTACAACTTCTCCTACTACTAACACAACTACCATTTCTTCGATTGTTGCTACCACTACTCTTGTTGTTAGTCCTACTACAACTAATATGACTACTACAATTATTACTACTACTGCTGTTGCTACTACAACTACTATAACAACAATGAACTACTACAACTACTACAACTACTGATACTACTACTTCTACTACTATGGCTGCAGCAACTACTGCCACCGCTGCTGCTACTACTACCACTATTGCTGCTGCTGTTAATACTGCTACTACTACTACTGCTACCACTACTACTACTACTATTACTGCTACTATTGTTGGTGTTGCTGCTACTACTACTATTAGTGCTATTGCTACTATGATTGCTACTTCTGCTACAACTCCAACTACTACTACTATTACTACTACTAGTATAACTCCTCCAACTCAATAGCTACTACTACCACAACTACAATTACTACTACTAGTACTACTTTTAGCACTGCAACTAATACTATTGCTCCTACTACTATTGCAACTGCTACTACTACTAGTACTGCGGCTGCTACAATAACGACCACTACTCCCCATACTACAATAACTACTACCACTCATACTACAACAACTACTACTACCACTACTACTACTGCCACTACTAAATACTACAACTAATGCAACAATAATTGCAACTTCTACTAATGCTATAGCTACTAATACTATTGCTACTACTACTACTAATATGACTACATCTACAAGTACCACTACAATAACTGTTGCTACTACTATTGCTACTACTGGCACAACATCATCTATGAGTGCTACTGCTATTACTACTACTACTACTCTTGCTACTCCTACTACTACTCCTACAACTACAATTGCTACTACTACACTTTTACAACTACTACTAGTACTTGCTATTAGTACTATAACCACTTTTGCAACTACTACTGCTACTACTACTGCTACTACTACAAATGCTTCTACCATAATTACTACTCCTACTACTGCAACTACTACTACTGATACTGCCACTACTATTACAACTGTGACTACTACTATAATTGCGACTACTAGTACTTCTACTACAACTACCACTACAACTACTATTGTCACTCATATTACAACAACTACTAATCTTACTGCTTCTACCACCACTATCTTAATACTATTGCTAAAACCACTAAGAGTAGTAATACTAATTTTACTATTGCTACTACTACTACTCCTCCTCCTCCTACTACTACTAGACTTATATCGCTGCTACTACTACTACTATAACTACTTCTACTATTGCTACTCGTACTACTACTACTGATACTATTACTAATGCTACTATTACTACTGCTACTCCTACTAGTATAATTGCTACTGCTTCTACTACTACAACTATTACAACAACAGCTACAACTACTACTCCAACAACTAGTACTAATACAACAACAACTACTACCACCCCTACTACAACTCTCACACCTACTACCTCTACAACAACAACAACTACTCCTACTATGACTACTACTACTACTACTACTACTGCAACAACTACTACTACTATGACTACTGCTACTGCTGCTTCTACTACTACTATTACTACTTCTGTTAATACTACCACCACTACTACTACTTCTACTACTACTACTCATAATACTACTACTGCTGCTTCAACTACTACTTCTACTACTACTACTACTAATAATACAATTACTTCTACTATTGCTACAACTATTTCTACTACCAGTACTACTACTACTACAATTAATGCTACTATTACCCCTATTATGACTACTACTATTGCTACAGCTTCTACTAGTACTTAGACTCCTATATCTCTAACTATTGCAACTACTACAACAACTACAGGTGCTACTATTGCTTCTACTAGTACCATAGCTCATATTACTACTACTACAACTGCTATGAAGGCTAATGCTACTGCTACTACAATAACAACTACTACTGCAATTGCGACTACCACAACTACTACTCCAGTAGCTACTACTACTACTACTCCTATTGTTGTTGCAACTATAACTGTTGCTACTACTACTGCTGCTACTGCTAGTCCTATTGCTACTCCCTCTACTACTACTGCTACTACTACTACTATTGCTACTACTATTACTACTACTATTACTAATTTTACAGCTTCTACTACTACTCATAGCAGTACTGCGTCTGCAACCACTCCTACTAATGCTTTTGCTACTACTTCTATGACTCCTACTACAACTACTCCACCTCCTACTACTACTACAACAACTACTACTACAACTGCTACTACACTACAACTCCACCTCCTACTACTACTGCTACTACAACTGCTACTACAAAACTACTCCTCCTCCTACTACTACTACAACTACTAATACTACTGTAACTACTATTACTACTACTACTACTACTATTACCGCTACTACTACTACTATTGCTTCTCCTACTATGTGTAGCACTACTACTGCTATAACTACTCCTACGACTGCTTCTTCTACTATTCCAATGACTACTACTACTACTACTACAACTACCACTTTGCTACTACTACTACGGTACCTGCTACTACTGCTAGTACTGTTGTTGTTGCTGCGACTACTACTACTATTGTTGTTGCTACTGCTACTACTACTGTTTTTGCTACTACTGCTACTACTGCTACTGCCACTGCTCCTATTGCTACTACTCCTACAACTACTATTGCTACTATTACTACTACTCCTGCAACTTCTTTTACTATTGCTACAACTCCTAGCATTACTGCTACTGTAACTACTCCTACCACTACTTCTGCTACTACTCCTTCGACTACTATTACACCTACTACTACTGCTACTACTACTACCGCAAATTCTACTACACTACTCCTACTACTACTATTGCTACTACGACAACTTGTACAAGTGCTATTATTATTACTACTACTGCAATTGCTGCTACCAATACTACAATTACTTCTACTACTACTACTACGACCACTGCTTCTGCTACTACTCCTATCACAATTGCTACTACAACTACTCCCACCACTACCTATGCTACTACCCCTACCATTACTACTACAACTACTACAAAAACTACTACTAGTGCTGCTACAACTTCCACTATTGCAGCTACTACTGCACTACTCCACCTACTACTACTAATGTGACTAATACAACTGCTACTACTATTACTACTACTACCACTACTAATACGTCTATTGCTTTTGCTACTACTCCTAGAACTACTGTTACTGCAACTACTCGCACCACTGCTTCTGCTACTACTCCTATAACAACTACTCCTCCTACTCCTACTCCTCCTCCACCTCCTCCTACTATTGCTACTATTGCTACTACTTCTACGGCAACCACCAATACTACTGCTACTACCACAAGGACTGCTACTACTACTACCATAACTACTACTGCTACTACTGCTGTTACTATTGCTCCTACTTCTATGGCTACTGCTACTATTGCTACAACAACTACTACTACTAGTGCTATTGCTACTACTACTACTATTATCACTACTACTGTTCTTACTGCTACTTCTACTCCTACTACAACAACTATAATTGCTACTACTGCTGCTACTACTATTACTGCAACAAACTAATGGTGGTACTACTACTACTTCTGTTTCTACTACTACTATTGCAACTAATGATAATGCTACTACCACCACCACTACTACTCCGACGTCTACTGCCACTCTTCTTCCTCCTCCTCCTACTACTACTACTTCCCCTACTGCTGCATCAATTGCAATTGCTACTTCTACTACTATTGCTAGTACAACTACTACTAGAACAATAACAACAACTACTACACTTACTACTACAACTACAACAAGTACTGCTACTACTAGTGCTACTACTATTGCTGCTGTTGTTGCTATTGCTTCTGCTACTTCCACTACTATTGCTACTACTGCTACAACAACAACAATAACAACTACTACCACTACTACTACGACTACCAATACTAACTCTACTTCTACGGCTACTATACTATTCCAACTAATACTACTATTATTTCTTCTACTGCTGCTGCTTATACTACTACAGCTACTACTCCGACTACTGCCTCTACTACTACTACAACAACAACTGCTACTGCAACTTCTACTACGTCGGCTACTATGACTATTACTTCCGTGACTACTACGTTAGCGATTGCTACTATTGCTACCATTGCTACAACTACTACAGCTACTACAACTGACAATACTGCTACTGCTACTACTAATATTACAACTAATGGTACAGCTACTGCTACTACTACTACTACACTACTATTATTGTTACAATAACTACTATTGCTGCTGCTACTTTATTCTCATGACTGCAATTGCCTCTACAACAACTGCTACAACTGCAACATCTACTACTCCTAACGCTTCTACCCCGATTGCAACTTCTGCAACTTCAGCTACTACTACTGCTGCTGCTAGAACTACTCTAGCTACTACTACTACTTATACTATTTCTGCTACTACTACTAATGTGACTTCTACAACTACTATTGTAACTACTGATACTACTCCCAATGCTCTAATTGCTACTCTCACCAATGCTGCTACAAACGCTATAGCAGCTACTACTGCTACTACTACTATTACAACTATTACTATTACGACTGCTACTACTACTATTGATACTAATACTACTACTACTAGTAGTACTACTACTACTTAGGCCATTACTACTACCATTACTACCACTATAGCTACTACTAATACTACTACTACTGCTACTGTAGCTATTTCTACAACTACTGCTACTTCTGTTGATCCAACTGCTACTACTATTACTACTACTACCACTTCTACTACAACTACTATTGTTCTAGTTGCTATAATCAACTATTGCAACTTCTACTACTATTGTGACTACTACTACTACTACTACGACTACTGCTACTACTAGTACTATTATTACTACGACTGCCACTACAAGTTCTAGTACTACTACTACTACTACTACTACTACGACTACTACTACTATTTCCATTACTACTACTACAACTATTACCATTACTACTAGTAGTACCACTAAAACTACTTCTACTTCTACTTCGCCTACTACTACTACTGCTGCTGCTACTGCTCCTACTGCTACTCCTATTACTACTGCTACGACTACTCCTTCTATTGCTACTTCTCATACTATTACTAATACTGCTACTGCCACTATTGCTAGCACTACTACTACTGCTACTGCTACTAATACAACAACTACTACTAATACTATTACTACTGCTGCTTCTATTATTATGGCTATTGCTACTACTACTTCTGGTACTACTACTTCTACTATTTTTGCAACAACAACTACTACTACTATTTTTGCAACAACAACTACTACTACTATTTTTGCAACTACTACTACCACCACCACTATTTCGACTATTACTACAACAACTGCTGCTGCTGCTTCTACTACTATGGCTACTGCTCTTACTACTACTACAACAACTATTGCTACTATTCAAATAGCTATTGCTACAACTACTACTACAACTACTAATACTGCTACTGCTGCTACTTCCACTACTGCTTGTATTGTAAATACCACAACTAATACAAGAAATGCTATTGCTTCTGCCACAATTACTCCTACTACTACTATAACAACTGCTGCTGCTGCTGCTGTTGCTGCTATAATTAATCCTACCACTACTACTCCTACTATTACTACAACTATTACAACTATGTAATACTACTACAACTAATGCTACTACAACTGCTACTATTACCACTTCTACTGCTTCTACTACTATAACAACTATTACAAATGAAACAGATACTTCTGCTATAATAGCTACCGTTGCTATTGCCAGAACTGCTACAACAGCTGCTACTGCTACTTGTGCTGCTATTGGTACTACTACTACTACAACTGCTACTACTACAACTACTATTACAATAACTACTTATGCTACTACTACTACTATGACTCCTACTACTATTATTGTTGCTGCTACTACAACACTACTATAACTTCACCTCCTCCTAATACTTCTGCTACTACTATTACTACTACTGCTAAGGTTGCAAACACCACTACTACTTCTACTACTATTCTGACCACTACAGTTGTTGCCGCTTCTATTAGGACAACTACTACTACCACCACTACTTTTCTTGCTACTACTTCTGGTACTACTTCAACTAATACTTCTATTGCCACTACTACTGCTTCCTCTACAACTATTGCTAACAATATTACTACTACCACCACTGCTACTATAGGTATTACTTCTACTACTGCTACTACTATTACTAGTACCACTACTGCAACAACAACAACAACTACTACTACTACGACAACTACAACTAGTACAACAACTGCTACATCTACCACTACTACTACTACTACTATTACCACTACTGCTACTACTACTTACACTACGACTGCTACTACTACTTCTACTACAATAACTACTATTAGGACTACTGCTACTCCTAATACAACAACTACTACTCCTAATACAACTACTCTTACTAGTGCTACTACTACTACTACCACTACTACTTCTACTAATGCTACTACTACTGCCACATCTGCAACAACTGCTACTACTGCTGCTGCTGCTACTACTATTACAATTGCGACTACTGCTGCAACTGCTCCTTCTACCACTACTCCAACAACTACGACTACCTCTAATTCTACTACTCCTACTACTACAGCTACTACTGCTACTACTAACTACTGCTGTCGCTACCACTACTTGTTCTCCTAATTCAACTATTACTACAACTACTACTACTACTGCAACTACAACTACGACTACTTTTACTACAACTACTATACCACTACTGCTGCTGTTATTGCTGCTGCAACTACTACTACTATTGCAACTTTTAGTGCTAGAACTATTACCCTTGCTGCTACAACTACTGCTGCGGCTGCTACAACTATTAGTACTACTACCACTGCTATTGCTATTGCTATTGCTTCTACTACGACTACAACTACTATTGCTGCGACTACTAATACACTCGTACTACTCCGACTATTGCTACTACTTAAATTGATGTTGCTATTGCTCTACTACCATAGCTAGTTTTGTTCCTAATACTACTGCTACTACTAATTTTATAGCTACTACTACTCCAACTACTATTACTACTGCTACAACTATTGCCACTGCAGCTTCGATGGGAGCTACTTCTAATACTATTACTACTACAATTATTGTTGCTACTGCTATCGCCACAACTACTACTACTTTTACTACTGTTGCTGCTCCTAGGACTACTACTTTTACTACTACTATTACAAAAACACATACTACTACTACTTATGTCGGTGCAACTATTGTTACATCTGCAGCTACTACTACCACCACCACCACTACTACTACAACTACTACTACTACTACAGCTTCTGCCACAATTGCTGCTACTATTACTACTACTCTTAATACTACTGATACTACTACTACTACTTCTACAACTACTACTGCTGCAAATGCAGATACTACTGCTTTTACTATTACTACTACTACAATTGCTACTAATACTACTCCTACTACTGGTACTGCTACTGATAATAATACTACTACTACTCCCACTACTACTACTACTACCACTACTAGTACAACTACTGCTATAATTGCTACTACCGCTGCTACCGCTACAATAGCTGCCACCCTTACTACTACTTAGACTACTTCTACTACTTGTACTGCTGTTGCTGCTACTACTGCTACTACCGCCACTACTTCTCAGACTCTAACTACCACTACTACTACTCTAACTACTACAGCTATGAATGTATGAATGTTACTTCAACTGCTAGTACACTGACTGCTATTAGTGCCACTACCGCTACTACCACTACTTCCACTACCACTCTTAGTACCACTGGAATTTCAACTACTACTACTACTAATGCTACTACTGCTACTTTTGCTACTACTTGTACTACCACTTCTACTACAACAACAACTATTACTACCACAACAACGCCCCCTACAACTATAAATGCTACTACTACCACTACTACTATTGCTACAACTAGTACTACACCTACCAATGGTACTACTACTACTATTTCTACTACTACTATTTCTACTACTACTATTTCTACTACTACTATTACTACTACCACTACAAAACACTATTTCTACTGCTTCTACTACTACTACTATTGGTACTACTACTGCTACTTCTACTAATGCTACAGCTACTCCTACTATAGCTGCTATTACTACTACTACAAGTTCTACAACTACTATTGCTGCTGCTACTACTACTACAACTACTACTACTACAACTACTACTACTACAACAACAATACCTACTACTACTACTACTATCTTACTAGTACAACACCTACTACTACTACTGTTGCTAAAACTACTACTACTCCTACTACTACAACTGCTACTACTACTACTATTCCTACTGAAACTACTACTTGCTACTAGTACTACTACCACTTGTACAACTACTACCGCTACTACTACTCCAAATGCTACTGCGACAACTACTAGTCCTACTACCACAACTGCTACTACTACTTTTGCTACTATTGCTGCTGCTATAACTACTACTACTACTACGGGCGCTACTACTGCTTTTGCTACTGCTAGTACTAATACTACTATTATGGCTACTAATACTGCAACAACTACATGACAGACTGCAACTACTATTACGAGTACTATTGCTCCTACTACTAATACTACTGTTGCTGCTATAACTACTACTAATACTTTTGCTACTACTGCTAATACTACAAATACTCCAACTACTACTACTGCTACTACTGATGTTACAACAACTACAAATACTACTCCCAATCCTACTACTACTAGTCACACTACTACTACTACTATAACTACTAGTAGTAATAATAATGCTACTATTACTACTACAACAACTTTTGTTGCTTCTAACACAACTAAAATTGCTACTACTGCAAGTACTACTACTGCCACTGCTTCTACTACTACCAATACTAGAACTACGAGTACTACTTTCGCTACTACTATGGCTACAACAACTACTACTACCATCACTACTTCTATTACTACTACGAGTACTACTTCTCCTACTACATCTACTATTACTTCTGCAATTACTACCATAACAACAACTACTACTACAGCTGATACCACTACTATTATTGCCACCACTACGATTACTACTCCTAAAACTTTACGTACAACTGCTAAAACTACTATAACTACTTCTACTGCTACTAACAATGCTACTGCTGCTACTACTAGTACTACTACTATTCTTTTTGCAACTATTTCTACTACTACTACTACTGTTGTTGCTGCTATTACTAACACTTCTACTGCTCCAAATGTAACAACTACTACCACTAGTGCTGCTGCTGGTGCTACTGCTACTACTGCTACTCCTGCTGCTGCTGCTACTACTACTACTGCTACTATAGCTACTATGACTACTACCACTACTATTGTTATGGCTACTACAACACCTACTACCACGACTGCTACTTATAATGGTGCTACTACTCTAACTACTGCTACAACCTCTATTACTGCTATTACTCATACTACTACTACTATAATTACTGCTGCTAACACTACTACTACTATTATCACTGCTGCAACTATTACTACTCATACTTCTATATCCACTACAACTACTTTCGCTGCTACTACTTCTACTCCTCCTACTACTATTACTACTTCTACCACTACTTCTACTAAAACTACGACTACTACAATTGCTTCTGCTACAACGATTACTACTTCTACCACTACAAATACTTCTGTAGCTTCAACAACAATTACTGCTAATGCTACTGCTACAACTTCCGCTACTACTTCTACTGCTGCTGCTGCTGCTGCTACCAGTACTATTACTACTACTAGTACCACAAGCAATACAGCTATTGTTACTGCAACTACTACAACAATAACAGTAACAACTACTACTAGCACTCCCAATACTGCTGCTACTCCTACTACTACTAATGCTACTACTACTACAACAACAATAATAACAACAACAACAACAACTAATAATACGACTACTGCCACCAATTGTTCTGCTGCTATAACTAATATGACTACTTCTACTGCAACTCCTACTACAACTCCTACTACTACTTCTACTGCTACCAATATTACTATTGCTACTACTACTACTACTACTTACACTACTATTACTCTAAGCACTCCTACTACTACTACTACCACCACCACCACCACCACCACCACCACTCTTTGACTACTATGATGAAAACTATTACAGCTACTAATACTGCTATTCCTACTACTACTAATATTACTGCAACAACAACAATAACTACTACTACTACTATGACTACTTCTTATTCTTTTATGGCAATAAAAAAAAAAACTACCACTAGTGCTCCTCCTCCTCTTGCTGTGATTCCAACTACTACTAGTACTATAAGTACTACTAGTACTACTACTACAACTACTACTACTACTTCTTCTTCTTCAACTACTAGAACAATAACAACTACTACTATTGCTTTTGCTACTGCTACTACTACTACAACCACATTGCAACTCCCATTACCACTGCTAATACTACTACTACTACTACTACACCAACTACAATAGCTACTACAATGACTACTACTACTACTACTACTATTTTTGCTAGTGCTGCTACTATTACTTCTACTACCACTACTTTTGCTAGTGCTGCTACTACTACTTCTACTACTCCTCCTCCTCCTCCTACTACTACAGCTACTACTACTAGTACTACTACTACTACTATTACAAATACTGCTACTACAACTACCATTACAACAACAACTACTACCACTACCGCTACTTATACTACTACTACTACTACAACTATTACATCTGCTACTACTGCTACTACTACTACTATTACTACTACTATAAATATTACATCGACTAGTACCCCTACTCCTTCTCCAACTCCTACTACTGCTACTAATTCTTCTACTACTACTCCTATGACTCCTTCTGCTTCTATTATTATTACTACTATAGCTACTACTACTACCTTTACTACTACTAGTATGACTACTGCTACACTACAACTACTACTAGCACAACTACTACTACTACTGTGGCTAATATTACTACTATTCCAACAATCACTACTACAACTGTTGTTGTTGTTGCCGCTCATACTACAACTACTACTGTAACTTTTGTTGTTGTTGCTACTAATACTACTAACTACTAATTTTCCTATTACTATTACTAATGCTACTGTTACTATTGCTACTAAACTGCTGCTATTTCGACTACTTCAACTAATACTATTGCTGCTGCTACTACTGCTATTGCTACTACTGCTAATACTATTACTACTGCAACTACCACTACTACTAATACTATTACTACTACTGCTTCAATTAATGCTTCTCGTGCTACTGCAACTACTACGACTACTATAATAACTATTTTTACAACTACAGCTATTGATGCTACTACTACTATAACTACTACTACCATGATGACTAATTTTAAGACTACTAGTTCTTCTACTATCACTTCTCCTATAATAACAACTATGACTACTTGTCCTACTACTACCACTCCTCCCACCACTTCTACCATGACTACTTCTCGTACTACAACTATTGCCACTACTACTCCAACTACCTTCACTTCTACTTCGCCTTCTTCTACTACTTCTACTACTAATATGTCTACAACAACTAAAACTACTGCCACTACTACTACAACAACAACAACTTCAACAACTAGTAAATCTACTACAACTGCTATATCTATTGCTACTATCACTACCACTACTAATACAACTACTATTAGAACAACAACAATAACTACTACTACTGCTACTGCTACAACAACTACTATTGCTACTACTGCTGTTGCTACTACCACAACTACTATCGTTACTACTACTACTACTACTACTTCCACAACTACTACTGCTACTACTGCTACTACCATAATTGCTACTCCTACTACCACAACTACTACTACTGCTACTCCCACTACTACTACAACCAGGACTAGTAGTTCTTCTACTACAACTACCACTACAACTACTACTATCACTCCTACTACAACAACTACTAATCTTACCGCTTCTACCACCACTATTCTTAATACTATTGCTAATACTACTACGAGTACTACTACTATTTTTACTACTGCTACTATTACTACTACTCCTCCGTCTACTACACTTCTATCGCTACTACTACTACTACTACTATAACTATTTTTACTATTGTTACTAGTACAACTACTATCGATACTATTACTAATGCCACTGTCACAATTGCTACTCTTACTAGTACGATTGCTACTGCTACTACTACTACAACTACTACAACAACTGCTACAAGTACTACTACAACAACTACTACTAATACAACAACTACTACTACCACTCCTACAACAACTCTCACTCCTACTACCACTACAACAACTACTACTACTCCTACTACTACTACTTCTCATAATACTTCTAATACTACAGCAATTACTACTACTACTACTACTACTACTACTACTACAACAACAACTACTACTACTACGACGACTATTGCTACTGCTGCTTCAACTACTACTATTACTACTTCTGCTAATACTACCACTACTACTACTACTTCTACTACTACTATGACTACTCCTGCTACTACAACTACTACTTATAATACTACTACTGCTACTCCAACTACTAATTCTACTGCTACTACTACTACAATTACTTCTACTATTGCTATAAATATTTCTACTACCACTAGTACTAGTACAACAACTAATGCTACTAGTACCCCTATTACTACTACTATTATTGCTACTGCTTCTACTAGCACTCAGACTCCTATATCTCGAACTATTGTAACTACTACAACAGCCTTAGTAACTACTATTGCTTCTACTAGTACGATAGCTCGTACCACTATTGCTACAAGTGCTATGAATCCTAATGCTACTGCTACAACAACAACTACTACTATTGCTGCTATTGTGACTACCACAACTGCTACTCCTATAGTTGCTACTACTACTACTCCTCCTCGTCCTACTACTACTATTGTTATTGGGGCTACTACTAATACTACTGCTACTATTACTCCAACAACTACTGTTGCTACTATTACTCCTATTGCTACTCCTACTACTACTGCTGCTGCTGCTACTACTACTGCCACTATTGTTACTACTACTACAGCATCTGCTACTACTCATAGTAGTACTGTTACTACAACTACTACTACTACAATTGCAACTACACTACTCCTCGTCCTCCTACTACTTTTACTAATACTAATAATACTACTGCGACTACTACTACTATTATTACCGCAATTACTACCACTACTACTTTTGATTCTCCTACTATGCCTAGCACTACTGCTGCTGCAAGTACTCCTATGACTGCTTCTTCTACTACTCCATCGACTACTACTACTACCACTACTACTAATCCTACTACTACTACGGTAGCTACTACTATTGCTGTTGCTACTACTACTACTCCTGTTGCTGCTACTACGATTGCTTCTACTACTGCTACTATTACTACTACTCCAACAACTTTTGTTACTACTGCTACTACTTCTGCTACTACTCCGAGCACAACTGCTACTGTAACTACTCCTACCCCACTACTTCTGCTACTACTCCTTTGACTACTACTGCACCTACTACTACTACTACTTACCGCAAATACTATTGCACCACTCTTCCAGCTACTACTATTGCCGCTACCACTACTAGTACAAGTGCTACTACTATTACTACTGCTGCAATTACTACTACCACTACTACAATTACTTCTACTAGTACAACTACAACTACTACCACTGCTTCTGCTACTACTCCTAGCATAATTGCTATTGCAATAACTCCTACCACCACTTCTGCTACTACGTGTACCATTACTATTACAACTATTGCTACAACAACTACTACTACAACTACTACTGCACTACTCCTCCTCCTACTACTAATGCTACTAATACAACTACTACTACTATTACTACTACTGGTATTACTACTACCACTACTAATACTGCTACTGCTTTCGCTACTACTCCTTGAACTACTACTACGTCAACTACTCTCACCACTACTTCTGATACAACTCCTACGACAACTACTAGTACTACCACTAGTCCTCCTCCTCCTCCTCCTACTACTACTTCTACTATGACTACTAATACTACTGCTACTAATGCTACCACTACTTTTGCTACTGCTCTTATGACAACAACTACTACTACCACTACTACTCCTCCTCCTCCTCCTACTACTACTTCTACTGCGACTACTAATACTACTGCTACTAATGCTACTACTACAACTACTGCTACTACTACTTTCACAACTACTGCTACAACTACTCCTACTGCAACTACTGCTATTACTATTGCTCCAACTACTATGGCGACTGCTACTACTGCTACAACTGCTACTGCTACTATTACTAGTGCTACTGCTACTACTACTACTATTATCACTACTACTGTTCCTACTACTACTTCTGCTCCTACTACACCTACTATAATTGCTACTACTACTATTACTACTCCTACTGCAACAACTAATGGTGGTACTACTACTGCTTCTGCTTCTATGACTACTACTGCAACTGCTGGTAATGCTACTACCACTACTACTACTCCGACTTCTATTACTACTAGTCCTCCTCTTCCTCCTCCTCCTCCTACTACTACCCCTACTGCTACACAAATTGCAATTGCTACTTCTACTACTATTGCTAGTACTACTACAACTACTTTAGCAACTGCTGCTGCAACTACGACTGCTACTAGAGCAACAACTACTACTACTACTCATACTACTACAACAACAACTACTACTACTACTATTACTAGTGCTACTACTGCTGCTGCTATTATTGCTATTGCTTCTGCTTCTTCCATTAAAATTGCTACTACTGCTACAACAACAACAATAACAACAACAACTACTACTACAACAACTACTACTATAATTGCTTCTACTACTACTACAACTATTGCTACTATGGCAACTACAAGTATTGCAGCTACTACAACAACAACAATAACTACTACCACTACTACTGCAACTACTAATACTAATTCAACAACTATGGCTACTATTACTACTGCAACTAATACTACTACTACTACTTCTACTATTGCTGCTTATACTACTACAGCTACTACTACCACTACTACCACTACTACTACAACTACCACTGCTCCTGCAACTTCTACTACATCAACAACAATGACTACTACTTCAGCAACTACTACATTAGTGATTCCTACTATTGCTACCATTACTACATCTACTACAACTTCTACAACTGCTACTACTGCTACTAATGGTACAGCTACTTCTGCTACAGTACTATTACCGCTACTATAACTACTACTGCTGCTGCTATTTTATTGCTACTAATGCGATTGCCTCTATAGCAACAACTACAATTGCAACATCTACTACTCCTAATGCTTCTACTCCGATTGCAACTTCTGCCACTTTTGCTACTACTACTACTACTGCTAGAACTACTCCAGCCTCTACTACTATGGCAACCACTACTACTAATGCAGCTTCTATGACTACTACTGCAACTACTAATGCTACTACCAATGCTCCAACTGCTACTCTCAACAATGCTGCTACAACCGCTATAGCAGCTACTATAGCTACTACTACTACTGCTACTATTACAACTACTACTATTACGACTTCAACTACTACTATTGATACTACTACTACTACTGCAACTACTACTATTGATACTACTACTACTACTGCTGCTACTAGTACTACTACTACTTAGGCTATTACAACTACCACTACTACCACTACAGCTACTACTAGTGCTGCTGCTCCTATTACAACTACTACTATTGCTACTACTTCTGTTGATGCAAGTGTTACACTATTACTACTACTGCTACCACTTCTACTATAACTACTATTGCAGTAGCTACTACAACCAACTATTACAACTTCAACTACTACTGTGACTATTACTACTAATACAACTACTACTAGTACTATTATTACTACTACTACCACTACAAGTTCTTCTACTACTACTATGACTACTACTACTATTACTATTACTAACACTGCTACTACTACAACTGCTTCTACTTCTACTACTACTACTACTACTGCTCCAACTACTACTCCTATTACTACTACTATGGCTACTCCCTCTACTGCTATGAGAAGTACTACTACAACTGCTACTACGTCATATACTTTTACTATTACTGCTACTACCACTATTGCTAGCATTACTACTACTGCTACTACTACTAATATAGCTACTACTGCTACTACTGCTGCTTCTACTATTATGGCTATTGCTACTACTATTTCTCGTACTACTACTTCTACTACTTTTGCGACTACTACTACTGCTACTACCACTATTTCGACTATTACTACAACAACTACTGCTACTACTACTACTGCTATGGCTACTACTGCTTTTACTACTACTACTACTGTTGCAATAGCTATTGCTACAACTACTACTACAACTGCTTGTATTGCAAATACCACAACTACTACAACTAATGCTACTACTTCTGCTAATACTACTGCTACTACTACTACAGCAACAACTACTACTATTGCTGTTGTTGTTGCCACTATAACTAATCCTACCACTACTACTCCTACTATTACTATTACTACTATTACTGCAGCTAATACTACTATCAATACTACTACAAGTACTGCAACTTCAATTGCTACTATTACCACTCCTACTACTTCTACTACTATAACAACTACTACAATTGATACGAATACTTCTGCTACAACAGCTACCGTTGCTATTGCCAGAACTGCTGCAATAGTTGCTACTGCTACTTCTGCTAGTATTGCTACTACTACTACTACAACTGCTACTACTACGACTACTACTACAACAACTACTTCTTCTACTAATACTACTACTACTACTACTATGACTACTACTCCCACTATGACTGCTACTACTCCCACAAATACAACTACTACTGTTACTACTGCTGCTACTACTAATACTACTTCAACTTCTCCTACTCTTAATACTTCTGCTACTACTATTACTACTACTACTAAGGTTGCGAATAACATAACCACTTCTACTACATTGTTGCTGCTTCTATTATGACAACAACTACTACTACCATTGCTACTTCTGTTACAACTACTGCTACTACTACTTCCACTGCAACTTCTACTACTACTACTATTGCTTCTACTACTATTACTGCTAACACTATTACTACTACTACTACTGCTACTACAACTATTACTACGACTACTGCTAATACCGCTACTATTGCTCCTACCGCTACTACTATTACTAGTACTACTACTACTATAACAACAATGACTACTACTATCTCTCCTACGACTGCTACTACTACTACCACAACTACAACTAGTACAACAACTGCTACTGCTATTATTACCACTAGTGCTACTAATGTTGCTACTGTTACTACTACTACTACTACTTCTACTATGACTGCTACTACTACTTTTACTACTGCAATAACTACTGCCACTACTGCTACTCCTAATACAACAACTACTGCTACTCGTAATACAACTACTGCTACTACTTCTACTACCACTACCACATCTACTAATGCTACTACTACTGCTGCCACATCTGCTACAACTGCTACTACTACTACTACTACTATTACTATTGCCGCTATTGCATCAATTGCTCCTTCTACCACTACTCCAACTACTACGACTACCTCTAATATTACTACTTCTGCTGCTACTGCTCCTACTACTGCTAACTACAGCTACCACTACCACTACTTGTTCTCCTAATTCAACTATTACTACAACAACTACTACTGCTACAATGACTACAGCTACTACTAGTCAAACCATAGCTATGACTACTTTTACTACAACTGCTACACTACTACTACAACTATTATTGCCGCTACTACTACTACTACTACTACTACTACTACTACTACTACTACTACTACTACGACTACCTCAAATTCTACTACTACTACTACAGCTCCTACTACTGCTAACTATTGCTACTGCTACCGCTACTTGTTCTCCTAATTCAACTAGTACTACAACAACTACTACTATTACAATGACTACAGCTACTACTACTCCAAACGCAGCTATGACTACTTTTACTACAATTGCTACACTACTACTGCTGCTATTATTGCAGCCACCACGACTACTACTACTACTACTATTGCAACCTTTAGTGCTAGAACTATTACTATTACTGCTGCAACAATTGCTGCAGTTGCTACTACTTTTATTACTACTACTACTGCGATTACTATAGTTATTGCTTCTACTATGACTACAACTACTACTGCTGTGGCTACTAATACTCTCCTACTATGTTTACTACTACTACTACTTCTGCTGATGCTGCTACTGTTACTCCTATGACTACCTAGCTACTTTTGTTACTAATACAACTGCTACTACTACTTCTACTACAACTACTACTTCCACTAATATTACTACTGCTACTACTATTGCCACTACATTTTCTATGGCAACTACTTCTAATACTATTAATACTACAACTGCTACAGCTACTGCTATTGCCACCGCTACTACTACTTTTATTATTACTGCTGCTCCTAGTACTACTATTTTTACTACTACTATTGCTCCTAGTGCTACTACTGTTAGAACAATGACAACTACGACTACTTCTACTAGTGCTACTACTATTACATCTGCAACCACTACCACCACCACCACTACTACTACTATTATTACTGCAACCAACTGCTATTGCTACTACTATTACAACTACTACTACCACCACTACTACTACGACTATAGCTTCTTCTACAACTACTGCTACTACTACTACTCTTAATACTACGGATACTACTACTACTACTACTCTTAATACTATGGATACTACTACTACTACTTCTTCTACCACCGCTACTACTGCAGCTGTGGCTACTACTACTTTTACTACTACTACTACTACAATTCCTACTTATGCTACTCCTACTACTAGTACTACTACTGCTACTAATACTACTACTACTCCCACTACTAGTACAACTGCTGCCATAATTGCTACTACCGCTGCTACCGCTACAATAGCTACCACCCTTACTACTACTAATAATACTACTACTAGTACTTCTACTACTACTACTGCTACTACTGCCACTACCACCACTACTTCTGTCTCTAACAACCACTACTACTACTCTGACTACTATAGCTACAAATGCTAGTTCTACTGCTAATATAATGACTGCTATTATTGCTACTATCGCTACTAGCACTACTTCTACTACCACTAGAACTTCTACTACTACTACTACTACTACTAGAATAACCACTACTACTACTCTGACTACTATAGCTACAAATGCTAGTTCTACTGCTAATATAATGACTGCTATTATTGCTACTACCGCTACTACCACTACTTCTACTACCACTCTTTACTACCACTAGAACTTCTACTACTACTACTACTACTACTAGTAGTAGTAGTAGTAGTAGTAGTAGTAGTAGTAGTAGTAGTAGCACTCCTACTTACACCACTGCTTCAACTACTACAACAACAACTACTATAACTACTAATACTGCAATTCCTACTCCTACTACTACTACTACTACTACTACTACAATGACTACTACTTATTGTACGACGACGACAACAACAATGAAAACTACCACTAGTGCTCCTCCTTCTACTGCTACTATTCCAACTACTACGACTACTACTACTGCTACTACCAGTACTACTACTTCTACTTCAACAACAACTACTACTACAGCTTCTTCTACAACTACTACAACAACAACTACTACTGCTTTTGCTACTACAACTTCGACGACTACTACACTGCAACTCCACTACCACATCTAATACTACTACTACTGCTATTACTACTGCACCTACTACAATGGCTACTACTACTATTGCTGCTGCTGCTACTACTACTACTACTACTCCTCCTCCTCCTCCTTCTACTACTACTACTACTACTGCTACTACTATTACAACAACTACTGCTACAACTACCATTACAACAACAAGTACTACCACTGATGCTACTCATACTACTACTACTACAACAACAAGAACAACAACTACTATTACATCTGCTACTACTGCTACTACTATTACTACTACTGCTGCAACTATTACTACTACTATAACTATTACACTGACTACTACTCCTACTGCTTCTCCAACTCCTCCTCCTACTACTACTACTTCTACTACTACTCCTATGACTCCTGCTGCTGCTGTTATTATTACTACTATAACTACTACTATAACTATTACTACTACTAGTATGACTACTGCTACACTACAACCACTACTAGCACTACTACTACTCCTGCTACTATTGTGGCTAATATTACTACTACTACTACTCCAACAACCACTACTACAACTGCTGTTGTTGTTGCCGCTCATACTACTACTACTACTGCAACTTTTGTTGTTGTTGCTACTAATACTTCTAACTACTAAATTTCCTATTACTACTACTAATGCTACTGTTTCTATTGCTACTAAACTGCTACTATTTTGACTACTTCTACTAATACTATTGCTGCTCCTACTATTGATATTGCTACTACTACTAACACTATTACTACTACTACTGCCACTACTGCTAATACTATTGCTACTACTGCTCTATTAATGCTTCTAGTGCTACTGCAACTATTACTACTACTATAATAACTAATTTTACAACTACTTCTATAGCTGCTACTACTACTATAGCTACTACTGCCACTACGACTAATTTTACAACTACCTCTACAGCTGCTACTACTGCTACTACAACTACCTCTACTACAACTACTATTATAACTACTACTACTACTGCTGCTGCTACAACAACTACTACTACTACTGCTACTACTATTTCTACTACAACTACTACTACTACAACCACTACTACTAGTACTCTACTACTACGACTATTGCTGCTACTACTCCTACTACTTTGGATACTGTCACTACTACTGCTACTACTACAAGTACTACCGCTACTGCTACTACTTTTATTACCACCGATACTACCATTGCTAGTTCTACTACTGCTACAACTACTGCTACTGCTACTACTTTAGCCGCTACTAATGCAATTACTACTGCTACTATGATTGCTACCGCTACAACAACAACTACCTCTACTACTTGTAAATCTACTACTACTGCTACAAATACTGCTACTACCACTACTACTACTAATACATCTACTACTGCTACTACAACAACTACTACTACTACTTCTGCTTCTATTACTATTACTACTACTACTTCAGCTGCTGCTTTACTACTGTTATTACTACAATAATTACTACTACTACTATAGCTACAACTGCCACTACTGCTACTACAACTACGAATATTACTACTACTACTACAACTACTCATACTGCTACTAGCACTACTATAATGACAACTACTACTAGTACTCCTGCTACATTGGCTGCTACTACTGCTGCTACTACTACTACTACAGTTGCTGCTAGTACTCCTACTACTATAACAATAACAACTACTACTACTAGTTCAAACAACAACTGCAACTACTACTACTACTTACTAACACTCCTAGTACTACTAGTAGAAAAGCAACTACGACAACAACTACTTATTACAACCACTACTGCGACTACTGCTATTGCTACTACTACTTCTACTACTACTACTGCTACTTTTATTACTACTATTACTACTAGTCCTCCGACTACTATAGTAGCCACCACTACTACTATTGTTGTTGCTCAAGTTGCGACTCCGAATACTACTACTGCTACTACTACAACTCCTACTATTGCTACTAGTACTTCTACTACTATTGTATAACTGCTTCTTCTTCTTCTACTACTACTACTACAAGTATTATTATTATTCAGCAACTAATACTTTTTCTACTGCTACAACTACTACCGCAACTGTGATTGCTACAACTACTACCACTACTACTGCTACTGCTAGTACAAACACTACTACAACTACAGCTACTATTGCTAATAGTACTACTATTGCTTTTACTACTACTGCTAATAGTACTACTTTTGTGACAACAACAACTACTGCTACTATTGATACCACTACTTCTATAACTACTACTACATTTACTATTGCTACTGCTATTACGACTACTACTACTAATACCCTAGCTACTACCAGTACTACTACTACAATTGCTACTACTACTACAACAACAACAACAACAACAATGTCTAATACTACTACAACAACTACTACAAGTACTAATACTAATACTACTACTGCTACTATTGCTACCACTACTACAACTATTTCTGCTACTACATCTACATCTACTACTGCTACTCCTCCTACTACTTCTATTACAACTAATGCTAGTACGACTTCTCCTACTACTAACACAACTGCCATTTCTTCGATCGCTGCTACTACTACTCCTACTGCTAGTCCTACTACAACTAATACGACTACTACTAATATTATTGTTGTTGTTGTTGCTTCTACAACTACTACTATAACAACGAATGCTACCACTGCTACTACAACTACTGATACTACTACTACTACTACTACTACTATGGCTGTAGAAACTATTGCCACTACTGTAGCTACTACTGCTGCTGCTGCTAATACTGCTACCACTACTGCTACAATTATTACTGCTACTGCTACTACTATTGCTATTACTGCTATGGCAACTATGACAGCTACTTCTGTTGCCACTCCAACTACAACTACTATTACTACTACTAGTATAACTCCTACAACTACAATAGCTACTACTACCACAACTCCAATTCCTACTACTAGTACTACTCCTAGCACTGCTACTAATACAATTACTCCTATACTGTTGCAACTGCTACGGCTACTAATACTACTCCTGCTACAATAACAACTACTACTCGCCATACTACAATAACTGCTACTACCACTAATACTACAACAACTACTACTACCACTACTACTACTGTCACTACTAAATACTACAACTAATGCTACAACAACTGCAACTTCTACTAATGCTATTGCTACTAATACTACTGCTACTACTACTACTAATACTACTTCATCTACTACTACCACTACAATAACTATTGCTGCTACTCCTACTACTACTGGCACAACATCTTCTATAAGTGCTACTGCTACTATTACTAATACTACTACCACTACTACAACTCTTGCTACTCCTACTACTACTCCTCCTACAACTACAATTGCTACTACTACACTTTTACAACTACACTTTTCCAACTACTACTACTGCTACAACAATAACTACTACTACTGCTATTGCAACTACCACAATTGCTACTCCAGTAGTTGCTACTACTACTATTCGTATTGCCGCTACAACAATTGCTACTACTACTACTAATTTTGTTATTGCGGTTGCTACTACTACTACCGCTACTACTACTGCTACTACCACTACTGCTGGTACTATTGCTACTACTGCTGCTCCTGTTGCTGCAGCTACAATTGCTACTACTACTACCACTGTTGTTATTGCGGCTGCTACTACTACTACTATTGCTGCTGCTGCTACTATTGCTACTACTACTACAACTCCTGTTGTTGTAGCTACAATTGCTACTACTACTACTACTGTTGTTATTGCCGTTGCTACTACTACTGCTACTACTACTGCTACTACTATTGCTACTACTACTACTCCTACTGCTACACCTATTACTGTTGTTGTTGTTGCTGCTACTACTACTGTTACTACTGCTACAACTTATGCTACTGCTACTAGTACTATGACTACTACTACTATTACTATTACTACTACTGCTACTACAACAAATACTTCTACTTCACCTACTACTACTACTACTACTGCTCCTATGGCTACTCTTATTACTATTGCTATAACTACTCCTTCTATTGCTACGAGAACTACTACTACAACTGCTACTACTTCTCATACTATTACCATTACTACTACTACTACAACAACTACCACTGCTTCTAATGCTCCTATAACTTATCCTACCACTACTACTCCCACTATTACTACTACTATTCCTACAACTACTACTACTATTAATACTACTGCAACTACTGCTGCTATTACTACTCCTACTTCTTCTACTACTATATTAACTACTACAACTGATATGGATACTTCTGCTATAGTAGCTACCATTGCTATTGCCAGAACTATTGCTGCTACTCCTACTACTGCCACAAATACAACTACTACTATTACAGTTGCTGTTACTACTAACACTACTACAACTTCTCCTACTCCTAATATTTCTGCTACTACTATTACTACTACTACTAAGGTTGCGAATACCACTACTACTTTTGCTACTACTATGACCACTACAGTTGTTGCAGCAGCTGCTACTACATTGTTGTTGCTTCTATTAGGACAACTACTACTACTACCACCGCTACTTCTATTACTGGTACTGCACTACTACTACTTCTACTACTACTCCTGCTAACAATATTACTACTACTACTATTGCTACTACAATTATTACTACTACTGTTGCTAATATCGCTACTATGCTTCTACTACTATTGCTATTACTAGTACCACAACAACAACAACAACTACAACTACTACTACACAACTACAACTGGTACAACTACTACTACATCTACCACTACTACTACTAGTCTTACCACTACTACTACTACTGCTAGTACTATTATTACTACTACTTCTACTACGATTGTTACTACTACTTCTGTAACTACTACTACCACTACTGCTACTCCTAATACAAAAACTGGTACTCCTAATACAACTATGACTACTACTGCTATTACCACTACTACTACTAATGCTACTACTACTACTGCCACATCTGCTAGAACTGCTACTACTGCTGCTGCTGCTACAACAATTACCATTGCCACTATTGCTGCAATTGCTCCTTCTACCACTACTCCAACTACTACGACTACCTATAATTCTACTACTCCTACTACTACAGCTACTACTACTACTAACTACTGATGTAGCTACCACTACTTGTTCTCCTAATTCAACTATTAGTACAGCAACTACTATTGCTACAATCACTACAGCTATGACTACTTTTACTACAACTGCTACACTACTACTACTGCTATTATTCCTGCTATTACTACTACTACTATTGCAACTTTTAGTGCTAGAACTATTACCCTTGCTACTACAACTACTACTACTCTTGTTACTACTATTATTATTACTACTACTGCTATTGCTATTGCTAGTGCTTCTACTACGACTACAACTACTATTGTTGCGGCTACTAATACTACTCCTACTACGACTACTACTACTACTACTTCTATTGATGCCACTACTACTATTACTACCACAGCTACTCTTGTTACTCATGCTACTGCTACTAAAACTTCTACTACTACTTCCACTACTCTTACTACTGCTACAACTATTGCCACTACAGTTGCTATGGTAGCTACTTCTAATACTATTACTACTAGAACAGCTACTGCTACTGCTATCACCACAACTACTGCTACTTTTACTACTGCTGCTGCTCGTAGTACTACTACTTTTACTACTACTATTATAACAACAACAACAACTACTTCTACTGGTGCAACTACTTTTACATCTGTAGCTACTACTACTACTACTACTACTACTATTACTGCTACTAATTGCTATAGCTCCTACTACTACAACATCTACTACCACTACTACTACAATAGCTTCTGCTACAACTGCTACTACTACTACTATTACTCTTGATACTACTAATACTACTACTTGTACTTCTTCTACAACTGCTACTATTGCAACTACGGCTATTACTGGTTTTACTACTACTACTACTACAATTGCTACAAATACTACTCCTAGTAGTAGTACCACTATTGCTACTGATACAACAACCACTCCCACTACTACTACAACTATCACTACTAGTACAACTACTACTATAATTGCTACTACCGTTGCTACCGCGACAACAGCTACCACCCTTACTACTACTAATACTACTTCTACTATTTCTACTACTACTACTACTATTACTTCTACTACTACTGCTGCTACTACTGCGACTACCACCACTACTTTTGTGACCCTAACAACCACTACTACTACTCAAACTACTATAGCTACGAATGCTACTTCTACTGTTAATACAATCACTACTATTAGTGCTACTACCGCAACTATCGCTACTTCTATTACTTCAGTTACTACCACTAGTACTTCTGCTACTACTACTGCTACTACTACTACAACAACAACAACTACTACTACTTCTACTACAACGCCCCCTACAACTATAATAGCTACTACTACCACTACTACTATTGCTACAACTAGTACTACACCTAGCACTAGTACCACTACTACTATTTCTACTACTAATACTCTTTCTACTACTACTATTACGACTACCACTACAAAATACTACGACTGCTGCTTCTACTACTACAGCTACTGGTACTACTATTGCTACTTCTATTAATGCTACAACTACTACTACTATTGCTGCTATTACTGCTACTACAACTTCTACAACTATTATTGTTACTGTTACTACTACTACAACAATAACACCTTCTACTACTACTACTACGTTACTGGGACAACACCTACTACTACTACTACCACTCCTCCTCCTACCACAACAACAACTACTACTACTACAACAATAACTTCTACTATTATGGCTACTACTACTCCTACCACTATTAGTACTACTACTACTCCAACCACTGCTATTGTTACTAGTACTACTACTACTGCTCCAATAACTACTTCAACTAGCACTATTACTATTACTACTACTGCTGCTTCTACTATTGTTACTATTGCTACTACTACTATTACTGTTGCTAAAACTACTACTACTCCTATTACTACTACAACTGCTGCTACTACTACTATTCCAACTACTACTACTACTTGCTACTAGTACTACTGCCACTTCTACAACAACAACTACTACTCCTAGTCCTCCAAATGGTGCTGCCACAACTACTACTCCTACTACCACAACTACAACTACTGCAAGTGCTACTACTACTACAACTGCTCTGACTACTACTACAACTCTCACTCCTACTACTACAATAACTACTACTACTCCTTCTCCTACCACTACTCCAATACTACTGCTAATAATACTACTACTACTATTGTTACTACAGGTACAACTACTACAACTCCTCCTCATCCTACTGCTACTACTACAGCTACTTCTACTGCAATAAGTACTACTACTATTGCTACTAGTAGTTCTACTACTGCTCTTGCTACTAATGCTACTGACATTACTACTACTACCACTACTACAACTACTACAGCTACTACTACTAGTGCTACTACTAATACAACTACTACAACAATAGCTACAACTACTCCTAGTACTTCAACTACTACTACTACCACTACTACTACTACTCTCACTCCTACTACCAATACAACTACTAGTAGTCCTACTGCTACTACTACTCATAATACTACTAATATTGCTGCTATTATTACTAGTACTACTATACAACTATTGCTCTTACTGCTACCACTACTGCTATTACTACTTTTGCTAATACTACGACTTCTACTACTACAACACTACTACTACTACAACTACCACTACTACTACTATGACTACTACAATTGCTACTACTGCTCATAATACTACTGCTGTTGCTCCAACTACTACTACGACTACAACAACTACAACTACTACGATTACCACTATTGCTGTTAGAACTATTATTACTACCACTACTCCTACTGCCGCAACTATTGCTACAACTGGTCCAATTACTACTACTACAATTGTTACGGCTACTACTAGTACCGCGATGTCTACAACTACTACTATTAGAAAAACTACTACTTCCACTACTACTACAATAGCTGGTAGTATGGCTATCACAACTGCTGCAAATGCTAGCGCTACTGCTACTACTCCTACTGCTATAACAACTGCTACAACAATTACTACTACTCCAACTACAACATCTACTATTACTATAACTACTTCTACTCCTACTACTACTAATACTACAAATCCTACTCCTACTGCTACTACTGCTACTACTACTACTTCTACCATTAGTACCACAACTACTACAACTACTTGGATTGTCACTACTACTTCTACTACTACAACTACTACTCCTACAGGGACTACAATTGCCACCACTATTACTACTATAACTACTACTCGAACTACTACTGCCAATATTACTACTATTGCTCCTAGCACTACGGCTACTGCTGCTGCTACTGTAGTAGCAACTACTCCTAACGCTACTCGTTATACTCCTACTACTACTACTACTATTGCTCCAATTACTACTACTCCTACTACTACTACTACAACTACTTTTACCACGGATACTACTACAACTGGTACTACTACAACTACTACCACTACTACTCTTACTACGACTACTACTACTACAACTACTACTACAACTACTATTACCGGTGCTAGTCCTACTACTACTATTGCAACTCCTACGGCCACTATTGTCTCAACTGTTACTCCTACTATAGCTAATAATACTACTCCAACTACTACTATGACTACTACTCCTACAACTACTACTATAGCTACTACTACTACTGCAACTACTTCTACTACTACTGCGACTATGGCTCCCACTACTACTACAGCTACTGCTACTACTACTGCTATTGTTATGACAATAGTAATACTGCTACTGTTGCTATTACTACAACCACTTCTACTACTTGTTGTACTATTGTAGCTACTACGACTACTATTACAACTACTACGACAATTGCTGGTACACTACTATTACTACTATTGCTATTTCTGCTACTACTACTTTTACTACTATGTGCTACTAATACTAATGCCACTACTGCGACTACTTCGATTCTTGCTACTAATGTTGCTGCCACTACTACTTCTCCAACTACTACTAATGCTACTACTGCAATTACTACTACCACTACTTCTACCGCACTACTATTTTAATAGCTACAACTACTTCTGCCACTAATACTACCACTGCTACTACTACTCCTCCTCCTCCTCCTTATGCTTGTACAACTACTACTACTTCTACAACTACTACTACAACTCTCACTCCTACTACTATTGCTACACCTACAGATACTACTACTTATAATACTAGTATTGCAACTTCTGCTACTACTTCTACTGCAACTACTACTACTATTTCTCCCGCAACTACTTCTTCCGTGACTACTACTAGTGCTACAATTACTGCTACTGTTGTAGCTACTACTTCTATTACTATAGCTACAACTACTACTACTGCTACCACGACTATGACTACTCCTCCTCCTCCTCCTCCTCCTCCTCTACTACTACTACGACTGGTATTACCACAACTACTACTGCTACTACGACCACTGACGAGCCTACGCCTACACCTACGACTGCCGACGACGACGACGGACGACGCCTACGACGAGGACACCAACAACAACAACAATAACAACTATTACTACTGCCACTATTACTCACAACAACAATTACTACAACAACTACTACTTACTACTACTCTTGCTACTACTACTAATACAAACCACAACTACTAGTGTTGCTACTGCACTACTACTATTGCTACTACTACTACTACTACTATGGTTGTTACTACTACTACTACTACTACTACTAATACTACTGCTACTAATACTATTACTATTATTATTACTACTATTACTACTACTCTAACTACTATAGGTGCCACTACTGCAACTACTATTGTTGCTTCTCCAACTGTAACTACTGCTACTACTACTACTACTGCTACTACTCCTACAATTACTACTATTACTTTTGCTGCTATTGTTACAACAACTACAGCTACTTCTACCACTACAACAAGTACTACTACAAAAACTAGTACTACTATAATAGCTTCTACTACTACTGCTACTACTACTACTACTACAATTGCTACTACAAATGCTACTACAACAAATGCTACGATTGTTGCTACTGCCGCTACTGCTAATGCTACAACTATTGCTATTACTACTACTGCTAATAGTACTGCTATTGCGACTACTACTGCTACTACCACTAATACTACTACTGCTACTACTACTGATACTACTATTATTATTGCTACTACTACTACTACTACTACAACTACTACTACTTCATCTACTACTAGTGCTACTAATGCTGCTACTACTACTATTACAACTACAACTATTATTGCTACTACTGCTCCTCCTCCTCCTCCTACTACTACTACGACTACTACTGCCGGAGCAATGACTATAGTTGTTGCTACTACTATTATTACAGCTTCTACTACTATTTCTGTTGCTACAACTACTACTACATCTACTACTACTACTATTGCTACTACTGCTACTACTGCTATTACTATTGCAACTACAACTCTACTTGTACTTCTACTACTATTACTCCAACTGCTAGTACTGCTATTACTGCTACTACTACAGCTACTAGGATGACTTCTACTGTAGCTACTGCTACTACTATTGCCACTACTACTGCTGTTGCTACTAGTACTATTACTAAAAATATGGCTACAATAGTTGCTCTTACTACTTCGGCTTCAACAACTGCTCTTAGTACTACTACTACTTCTTTTACTGCTACTGCGGCTGCCATGACCACTACAATTGCAATTACAACTACTACTTCTGCTACTACTGCAAGTACTACTTCTACTATTAGTACTACTGCTACTGCTACTACTTCTGCTAGTACTGCTGCTACTAGTACTATTACTATTAATACTAATACTAATACTACTATAGTACTACTACAACCATAACAACAACTACTACTACCCCTACTACTACGACTGCTACTACTACCACTACTATGACTACTATTTCTTCTTCCACTACTATTACTACTACTCCTATTGCTACTGTTACTACAACTACTGCTAGTACTACTTCAGCTGTTGCTACTACTACTACTACTACTATAGCTTATACAACTACTTGTCCTTGTCCTACTACTACTACACCTACTACCAATTCTACTACAACCACTGCTGCTACTTTTGGCAGTCCTACTATAATAGCTACTACTACTACTTCTACTTCTTCAGTAGCTACATCTATTGCTATTACTACTACATCTACTCTTATTGCTACTACTACTGCTGCTGCTACTTCTACTGCTACTATGACAGCTATGACAACTATGACTACTAGTAAAACAACAAGTACTACTTTAGCTACTATTTATTTGACTGCTACTACTACTGCATCTACTGCTTCAACTATTACTACTACTACTAGGACTACTACTACTACTACTACTTCTTTTTCTATTTCTAGTACTGCTACTACTTTTGCAATGACAACTACTACTATTGGGACTACTACTGCTACTACCACTACTACAACCATTGCTAATATTGGTACTATTACTGCTATTACTATTACGACTAATATAACTACTAGAGCTACTACTACTACTACTACTCCTATTGCTACTCTTACTACAACTACTGCTAGTACTACTTCAGCTGTTGCTACTACTACTACTACTACTATAGCTTATGCAACTACTTGTCCTTGTCCTACTACTACTACGCCTACTACCAATTCTACTACAACCACTGCTGCTACTTTTGGCAGTCCTACTACAATAGCTACTACTACTACTTCTACTTCTTCAGTAGCTACATCTATTGCTATTACTACTACATCTACTCTTATTGCTACTACTGCTGTTGCTGCTACTTCTACTGCTACTATGACAGCTATGACAACTATGACTACTAGTAAAACAACAAGTACTACTTTAGCTCCTATTTATTTGACTGCTACTACTATTGCATCTACTGCTTCTACTATTACTACTACTACTAGGACTACTACTACTACTACTACTTCTTTTTCTATTTCTAGTACTACTACTACTTTTGCAACGACAACTACTACTATTGGGACTACTACTGCTACTACCACTACTACAACCATTGCTAATATTGGTACTATTACTGCTATTACTCTTACGACTAATATAACTAATAGAGCTACTACTACTACTACTACTATTGCTACTACTACTCCTTCTCTTACAACACTAACTCTGCTACTACTTCTGCTACTACTACTACTACAATGCCTACTATGACTGTAACTACCCCTACGACTACTACTATAGCTACAGCCTTCACTACTACTAGTACTATGACCTCTGCTACTACTTCAGCTATTGCTGCAACTGCTACTACTACTACCACCACCACTACTAATACTACTACTCTGACTTCTGTAGCTAATATTAATACTACTACCACTACTACCGCTACGACTACTAATACTACTACTACTACAATAACTACCATTACTACTTCTCCAACTATTACTACTTCTGGTACTACTACTGCCACTTTTGCTACTACTACTACTATTACTACCACTACCACTTCTATTACTTTCATTGCTACTACTGCTACTACTACTGCTACTGCTAATTCAGTAGCAACTATAGGTACCATTACTAGTACAGCTTCTGCCACCACTGCTACAATAGCTACTATTTCTACTCCTGCAACTACAACAAATACTACTACATCTACTACTACTACTACTACTAATCCTCCTCTTCCAACTACTACTACTACTATAGCTATCGGTACGGTATATACTACTACTACCACTTCTATAATTGCTACTATTGCTTCTGCTACTACGACTATTACTGCTACTATTACTACTACCTCCGCTACTACTTCGACTACACCTACTATTACGATCGCTACTATTACAATTATTGCTACTACTACTGTGGCTACTGAGGCTACCATGACTATTGCTGCTACTGCTACTACTGCTGCTGCTACTACTGCTGCTCCAACGATTACTAGTGCTATTATTATTATTATTACTACCACTACTACACCTACAATTGCCACTACTTCTACTT